>OZ017739.1:244347392-244382392 GCA_963969285.1 Odontomyia ornata
GACTTGCAAATCTATCTACATTCGTAAATCGGAAAAGTATTCTAAATGAAAATGTTTATAGTTGTATGGAAAAAAATGATTAATATAATGAAGTGCTAATTTTCCCACAAAATCGGTCTTTCCTTTCTCCCGACTCTAACCGGGTATAGGACCGGTACGGTGGCAGGCTTCCACCTCAAGACATAAGCCAGGCCGCCGGGTACTTAAACAATACTTCTCGTTTCAGGTGACGTCGCGGGTTGAGTGGCCCAAGCAGAGTGCCTCTTTATGGCATAGAGTTATGCAATCAAATTGTATAATTCTATGGCATAAATTGGTCACCCGGGTACTCCCCTTCTGATGGGAAAGTTCATGCAATTCAAGTTGTATGAGTTTTCCACTCAGAAGAGGAATACCTGGCCACTGCAACAAAATATATATGGATTTATTCCGGTTGGGTGGGTGCGAAGGGGCTCCATCACCACCCGGTTGCCCCTCTTTCATTTGTGGGCCATGAACTTCGTCGGGTAATGACGAGGTTACCCCAAGTCCGCCTTTCTTCTCAGGTTCCACTTGTTTTCGTAACAAGTACCATCTCCCTCGGTGTGGTTAGCTACACTTTTTGCGAATTCATCGCCTCTTGATCTCCAACCAAATTCGTGAGTGCGAAATTTTTTTGTAGTGGGTCCTCGTGCTGGGGAAATGAACCCGCCCCACGACACCGCAATGCTAGCCTGCCAGCGCATTCACGCGTCTCCAGACGAGGGCATTCTCGGCAGGTACTGTCATCTTCGTCTGCCGAGGCAGCAGAACATCGCTGCAGTCCTTTACGGACATTTTTGAAACTCTTCTTATACACTAAAAATTACTCAATTCAAATGTCCACATATGAACTCTTATATATTCTAATAAGAATCATATTCTTCCTGCAAATTGCATTGCCTTAAGCAAATGCCAAGATATGGACACATGACAACCATAAACCATCATGGTCAATGTCGTTCCACTGCATTTCGTTCATATGCTCTACCATCTATCAACACATCGTAATGAGTTAAAATTATGAATGGATGTTTTGGGCGCATCACATTACACAAGCAAACAAGTGCATGCAATGACTTGGGTGTGAAATACGATTGAATGTTGAAGGGTGAGATATGAACTATGACGTAGGATATGGAATGTGATATGGAATGTAGGTTGAATGTTTGTGAGTAATAGATATTGAATATTTGAGAGTAATAAATATTGAGATTTTATGTCCTACATTTCGATTGACATACTGACCACTTGAAAGGGTCAGACATATTCCCACAGTAATGAATCTAGTGCATGTATAATATTTTAGTAGGTTAAGAAATAGTATTTAAGGAAAAGAAAATATTTGAATAAACTGCAGACTTGATCTAGAAGTCCCACTGCCGATAGGCGTGTTTTCATTTCTATTTCTAGACAAAATATAGGCGCCTTAGGCTGCCATTGGCATTAGCGTTATACGCTGAGAAATTGGTAAATTAGAATATAATCCCTTAAAACACCAAAACTTACGATAATATAGCAAATGTTTAAAGTCTATAAAAAATAATAAAATCCAAGTTCGGGACAAAAGAATCCCGGCGCAAACATATATATGTTTTTATATATATATATATATATAATATATATATAGACATATATACCTGTATGGTTGCGCCGAGATTCTTTTGTCCCGAACTTTGATTTTATATATATATAATATATATATATATATATATATATATATATATATATATATATATATATATATATATATATATATATATATATATATTTATTTATATATTTAGACATATATATGTTTGCGCCGGGATTCTTTTGTCCCGAACTTTGATTTTATTATGTTTTATGGACTTTAAACATTTGTTGTACAATTAATTTTACAAATCGTATCAAAACGAAAATAACTCAATTAAATTCCCCTATTTCCCATTAAACTTCTTCTACGCAGAGATATATGACGACCCAACTAACAATTGAACAATGAATAAACTTTTGTTTCAAAGTTTTGACAAATTAAAAATTTAATGCAAAATGGGTTACTTGATTGATAGAAATGAAAATGTGGCATTCGAAACTTAAAGTATTTTTGCTTGGGGCGAATTGAATTTGAATTTGGTGAATTGAATTAAAATGATCGATCAATTGGTAAATCAATCAAATAAATCGAATTAATTACGAATGGGCTAATTGTTACAGTGCTAATTAACCTCAAATAACTATGTAAGTTGATTGAAGCGTTGATGTTGCCGGATCAGGCCGTGATGGGCGCTCAGGGTATCAGAAACTCAACATCCACCCCCCGTTGAACGGTCCGTTCTACCTCCTCCAAGGTGTTTGGTAGGCTGTAGCGTCTAGGTAACGGCACTGGTGGTTGGACATGCAGGTTGGATTGTTGTTTGCAGAAACGCCAGCGGAGGTAGATCACCAGTATGACTAATCCGATAACGCCCAGGTAGTGGATGGTGTGCTGGTGGATGTCGTCGTCGGTCACTTGATCGGTCCATGAAGCATTTTGCGCTCGTAGTTGCCGTCGCAGTTCCTCGATTTCAGATGCAGACTCTGAGAAATGAGTGGAGGCGTTGAAAGAGTCCACAAGGTTCGGCCAGTTCTGTAGAACAGCCAATTCCCGCCAGTACGGTCCCAGATCGTAATAAATTAGCAACTTCCACTCGCTGAAAGATAAGTAGACTCAACCTAATGGTTGAAAATACAGACCCGTATGGGGTCTGGTTGTTGAGCCTTGTGTTGGAGAGGCGTGCGCTATGAGAGCTAGCAGGTACACCAAGAGAAGCGCCACAATTGACTTGCCGGTTCGAATCGATCGCCACCTTGTCCTCGGGATGTCGTCGCCGCCGATCTGGGACCCTTCCTTCGTCAAGTGGGGGGAACTTGCTTGTGACGATTCTTCGTTAGACTGTGCGTCGTCGAGTACTAGTAACGGGGCCAGTTTGTGTATTGGCCTTTTCAAAGTTCCGGAGGCGCTTTCGTACGTTTTGATAATTCGTCAAGGATCAAATTTTTGGCTGATTTGACCGCCGCCTCCCACAAGCCGCCAAAAGGAGGCGCGCGTGGAGGGATGAAATGGAAATCGATTCTCCGGCTGGAGCATGCCGTTGTTACTTCTTGACGCGCTTCGTAGGAATATAATGAGGACGACAATTCTGATACTTGGTTGTGAGCTCCCACAAAGTTGGTGGCGTTGTCGTAAAATAGGTTTCGGCAGTGTCCTCGTCCCACAGAGGAATGCTGTTGCGAATTCCGGCGTACCAACTTCCTCCCATTCGCAACTTCAAATTGCCGCCGTGACATTGTCACTTTCCTTTGGGCATTCCCACCTTTTCCTGTGTGTATTTATTTATTTTATTAACATTTTTCCTATTTTTCCCTTTAATTTTTATGTCCACCTCATCACAATCCTACCCTTTCCCTGATTTCCAATAAGAACACCCTAGTAATATAATAAAAAGTTTAATCTTCCCACTAACAACACTCCCTACATTAATTCCCACTAACAAAATTTCATTCTATTCATTCTTACTAACATAACCTAATTCCTTCCTTCATACTAACAAATTCTATTCACTAGTTCCCATTACCAAATTTTATTTTTCTTACTAACGAAAATTAATTCACGCTTCCCTACTAACCAAAGATCAATCTCATGCCCAGATAATCGTTGAAGTTGCTAATCTGATGAATGGGAGATCGATAAGGCATAGCTCCATTGGTTACGTCGCGAGTTTCGACCGTGCGACTGCTGGAACCCTGAGTTCAAGTTCCCCCGGGCGCACGGAAGCACTCTTTTTTTGGGGGTATCGGCAAAATCAATAGTTTTCGTAATGTACTCGTATGTGTGACACTTTACATTCAATCAAGCGATTCTTGGGGATGTAAATTGCCATATATGCAAGTCAATGGAAACTATTGTGATTGTCGATACGGACCAAAAGATGTGTGGGTAGCGGAATCGAAGTGTAATGAACTTCGATTACGTTACCCAGATGCGACAGCGGTAATTGGAAAAGAATTTGGATTGCGGGATCGGATGGGAGAAAGGTGAAAAGTGGAAGTTAGGTGGTTGGGATTAGGGAGTCAGATTTCGGATGTGGAGAAAGACAAGGAAGTTCTCGGAGTGGAATAAAATTGATTTTTGGTAGCGGGTATTTGACTGTAAATATAAAAATGAATTGTGCTTTGCGGTGCGGAATGGTGAATTCGTATAAAAATGAAATGCCGGATTTGGTTTTGTGAAGAAGGAGTTTTTTTTTGGGATAGAGTCTGATTTTGGAGTGGATAAATGATTGGTTTCACAATAGTGACAGTGAAAAAGGGTTGAATCTGTTTGAGGCGGAGGTGAACAGAAGAAAAAAAGACATACGTGTATTAAAAATCGCGAATTAAAGAAAAGAAAAAGAAAGAAAAAGAAGAATTCACAGGTTTATAGTTTGTCGTGAATATTAGTATCGAATATTTTCGAAATGGAATATTAAAACAAGGTATTATAGTTGAAGTAGTAGTGCAGCTAATGAGCTTCTTAGCAAAAGATAGTCCAAGTGGATACAGTGATTGGATTAAGAAAAAATAACGGTTAAAGAAAAATTAAGTGTCAAGTGCTAGCTTTAATAACAGCTGAATACTCAAGTGCCGGTACTCCTAAACCATAAAAAAGGAAAAAACGCAAGAATAATATCTGTGGGCGGGTCCCTCCTGGTAGATGAATTGAATTTAGAGGAATAATTGGAAATATACGTGAAGTAATTAGTCCAACTTAATGGGGGATAAACTGCCGTACAGCGGATTAGTGGCTGCGTAAATTATAAAATTTAAAGTAGAGTTTATATTGTTGTTTTGTGGTTTTATGTTAACGTAAAGAAAAGAAAACATAACGTAAAGTTCGTGAATTTAATCTGTTTCAGTGATTTTTTTTTTGCAGTGCCCTCCCTTCAGTTGCCGAGCGCTCAGCAGCACCAATAGGGGTGAGTAACGCACATATTTTAGTTTTCTATAATAATTTTTTTTTTTTTTTTTGCGATTTCTCTCCATAATAATTTTTTGCCGAAATCTCTCAACAGCTTGCAATTCAGAGGCTAATTTTGTTTTACAATATTATTTTCTTTCACCAATTTTTGTTGTGTATTTTCTTAAATTGAAATAAAAATGGTCACAATGTATTAAGATAACAATTATTTTTCATTTCTCAATGTGACCTCCTCTTTCCCGTCCTTTTCCCTATGTGCTAGTATTTATATGTAAGGTGGCTCAGCACGAGCAGAGGGTATCCCGGAAGACCCACGACACGACTGAGCGCTAGCCGGCCTCAGTATGCCACCCCGGGCTACACACCCCTCTGCTAATTCTTAATGTCTGCAACTGCGGTGACTTCCGTGGTTGCTACATATGGCGCCCAAACATTTTAGCTTTGTTGGTTTTCTAATGGTTTCATTAAATTTTAATTATAATTTAAATTTTTCAATCTTTGATTTTTTTGGATGAGTACCTGGAGTGCCTGACTTGAATAGTGGTCTGTGCATTTCAGGGAAATAATTTTTTTTTTGTTTTCCTTTGCTTTGTTAAGAATTTTGATAAATTGATAAACAGATATAGTTTCGGTTTTATTGGATAGTTAATGATAGAATTTTGATCACGGGGTTCGCCGCAGTTGCAGTGGCGCCTACCGTGCTGAATTTATGTTTTATAGTTCACACCGGCTATGATAGTGGATAAGCTGTGGCAATGTAGATGTTGGTTGGGATCAACCGAATTTTGAGCCGTTGGCTATATCTCCCTGCACGGGATAGTTGGACTTGGATCCCACACTTAGAATTACCCAACGCTTTCGGCCCTTCCATCATCTATCTGGTGGTAACTTTGGGATTTGTGCGGCTCTTGTCCGAGCCATTATGAAGTCCATCGAGTTTCATAATGGTCCCGTAGTCGGCCCTTTGTGGCGACAATTTGAGCGGAGTCCGCCTTCAAGTACCATCGTTATGCCAGGCAATGTTGCAGTTTGTCTGCTTTGTGTCTCGTAAAATTTTAATCACTATCCCGTTCAATTACCTTTTCTTTTCCCTTTCCATCAATGGGGAGATTCATTTTGAGAAATGAAAGTGCAAGTCAATTATTATATATAGTTCAATTTACCACTTGCGCTTATTCCACTTGCTTGTAGTTATAGATTATTGGGGTTAATTAGGGTCTTGGGTTAGATTAGTTTTAAATAATAGGTTTTACAGTTGTTGGTTTTGAGTAATTTTAAGTTCAGTTTGGTTGATTGAGTTTAGTTTTGGTAGTGTTGATTTGCAGATTTTGATTTAGGTTTACGATTTAGTTTTAGATAATTGGGTTTACGGTGTTTGTTAGTTTTGAGTAATTTTTATTAGTTTTAGTTTTGATGATTGGAGATTGCGTTTAGTTTAAATATTTTTTTTTTTTTTTTTTTTTTTTTTGGGTTTGAATAATTGTAAGGCTGAGTTTGGTTAATTGATTTTAGTTTAGGTAGTGAGTTAGGTTTTGGTTTAGTTTGGGTTAGTAGAGTTGAGTAAATTTGCTTTGTAGGATAGTTTTATTGGTATTTAAATCAGGAATTTCAAATCAATTTTTATTTTAGCTTAGGTTAGGTGCTAAGATTTTATATATTTATTTACTTGTCTGTTTGTCGGTCTGGTATTCGATTCTAATTTATTTTTATTAAATCGTTTGTTTGTCCGTCTGTTATTTATTAAATTATTTATTTTATTGTCGGTATAGTCCGTCTGCTATTTATTAATTTCTCTGATTTCGTCGGTGTGTCCGTCCGTTAATTGTTAATTAATTTATTGATTTTACAATTTGTTTATCCAGTATTTATAACATTAATTTTCAATTATGGCATCGCATAACGCTTCTTACTCCAACTATTCTAGCTCTGACGACGAATGTTATTCCTTCCCACCAATGCATAAGTGGAGGGTCAGTTTTGATGGGTTTTCTGATGGTCTAGATGTTGAGCAGTTCCTGTTTCGAGCCACCACCTTGGCAAGGAACTACAACATTCCCTTGGAGGAACTGGCATCTAGCCTCCACATTCTTCTGAAAGGACCAGCAGAAGAATGGTACTGGTTATTCCGGCAGCTCAACCCCAATTTTACGTGGCCTGATTTGGAAGCTGCGTTGAAGGAGCGTTATGGATCTCATTGGACCGACGTAGATGTGCGGCGAGCAATCGATGCGCGTTTCCAGAAGCCCGGTGAATCTTTCCGTGAGTTTCATGGCTCCATAATGGAGATGGCCTTGCGTCTTAAAAATCGGTTATCTGATTTTGACATGCAGGCCATCCTATTGCGGAACATGGACGAACGAATGAGGAATCATTTGGCAGGTTTGGAGTTCGAGTCGGTAACAGAGTTGGTTCGTCACTGCACTAGAGTGGAAGCTGTGTGGTATCCTTCCGGAAGACCTGTGGTTGACCATCGCAGTAGGCATTCTCCCAACATTGACGCTGTTGATATGTTGGAGAATGCCTGGTGTGATCCTCAAGAGAGATCTGCTGTAGGTTATCATGCACGCTTCCAGAGTCGGTCTCCAAGTGGGATCCCTTCGTCCTTCCATAACACGATGAATAACCAGATACCAGACCAGTGCCCATCCACAAATTTTTTCAATTTGCCTCATAAGTCCGATTCACCACCATTTTCTAGCAATGTGATTGCTCCAGGTAGGTTATCGGACTGCGTCAAATGTAATGGAAAGGCGGGCGATGATCGTGAATCACCCGCTAGTTTAAGAGCACGACCCTTTCGGGAGCGCTTTCGGAGATCCTGGAGATATTTCTTCGCCAGGCGTCTCTTGAAGCGTGCCTGCGTGGAGTCAATTGTTGCAACTCCTGGCGACAATAGGCCCTACGCAGAGATTTCCGTCAAGGGTCGCAAATTGACGGGCATGCTTGATAGCGGAGCCAGTGTTAGTATCCTCGGAGCCGGCGCCTTGGACCTGCTGTCGGATTTGGGCTTGCATATGCATACCATGCACGCTCATGTTCAGACTGCATCAGGGCACAAGGATCCAGGTCTGGGATACGTCACCACATTGGTGCAATTTAATAAAACCACCAAATTGATGAGATTCCTAGTTGTTCCTTCCTTGACGCACGCAGTGTATCTTGGAATTGACTTCTGGGATCTCTTCAAAATAGCACCAATCCAGGTCAACGCTATCGAAGCAGCCTCGGAACCTCAGAGCCCTGAATTTCATCTGCTGTCCCCAAAAGATCAGCAACGACTGGACTTCGTCAAACAACAGTTTCCATCGTATAATGAAAAAGGCTTGGGTAGGACCAGTCTCGTGTCTCATCACATCGACACTGGTTCCGCTCGACCCATCAAGCAGCGGCATTATGCTGTCTCGCCTGTTATACAGAAACTGTTGTATGACGAACTCGATCGTATGTTGTCTTTGGGGGTAATAGAGGAAAGTCAGAGTTCGTGGAGTTCGCCTGTGACCCTTGTCAGAAAACCCGGCAAGGTGCGTTTGTGTCTGGACGCTCGACGCCTCAACGAGGTGACTGTTAAGGACGCCTATCCGTTGCCACTGATTGAAGGTCTTTTGGCACGGTTGCAGAGTACCAGGTTCATTACCAGCTTGGACCTGAAGGATGCCTTTTGGCAAATACCATTGGATGAGGCAAGTAAGGAGAAAACGGCTTTTACTGTCCCTGGCAGGCCCTTGTACCATTTCAAGGTCATGCCGTTCGGTTTGTGTAATGCTCCCCAAACGATGTGTCGGTTGATGCATAAAGTAATACCGCATGAGCTGCAGGACAAGGTATTTGTTTACCTAGATGACCTGCTTGTTACAAGTTCAACATTTGATGAGCACTTGGAGCTCCTGAGTACTGTTGCAAAACTGCTCAGGGACGCCAACTTGACCATCAATGTTGAAAAAAGCAAGTTTGTCAAGAAGGAGATCAAATATCTTGGCTTCGTAGTGAGTGATGGTATCCTGCGCACCGACCCGGAGAAGTTTTCAGGTATAGTCTCCTATCCTGAACCCCGAACGGCCAAAGACGTGAGACGGTTCATGGGCATGGCAGGATGGTACAGGCGTTTCATTCCAAACTTCGCCTCGGTTACGGCCCCTCTAACGGATTTGCTAAAGGGTAAACGTACCTTCAAGTGGTCTACTTCCGCCAATAGTGCCTTCAATAAAGTGAAGCAATTGCTGATTTCTGCTCCAGTGCTGGCCAACCCTGACTTTACGAAGCACTTCTATATCCAGTGTGACGCAAGTACAGTGGGTATTGGAAGTGTTTTGTTCCAGAAGGACGATGAGGGTGGAGAGCATCCAATCGCATATATGTCTATGAAGCTCAACGCTGCGCAACGTAACTATAGCATTACAGAATTGGAATGCTTAGCTGCGGTGCAGAGCGTAAAGAGATTCAGGGCATATATCGAAGGGTTGCCTTTCACCATCATAACCGACCATGCCAGTCTTAAATGGCTGATGCAGCAGTCGGACCTTTCTGGTCGATTGGCTCGCTGGAGTCTGAAATTACAAGGGTTTAATTTCCAAATTGAACACCGGAAAGGGGTCCTTAACGTTGTTCCCGATGCGTTGTCAAGAACATGCTCGAGGGACGAGCGGGTGAACTCGATCATACCCTGTCTCCCGGAGCACGGACACATTGGTGGTTCAATCCCGGAGTCTGCGTTTCAGGAGCCCGAGTATGAGCATCTCAAGGAGCAAATCTTGAAACAACCTGATCAGTTTCAGAATTTGCACCTTGCAGATGGTCGAATCTATATTAGTACTGGTTCTCCTGTAACGTCGACTACTGATATTCCCAGAACAAAACTATGGGTTCCTGAGGGTCACCAACGAGCTCTCATAGTACGAGCTCATGATGATCCCCGGGGCTCTCATTGTGGAATTCGCAAAACAACTGAAGTTTTGCAAAGGTATTATTATTGGCCTCGTTTGCGTCAAGATGTGATTCAGCACATCAAGAATTGCTTGATATGCAAACAGGTCAAACCGGCAAATTCCACAATGAGACCCCCTATGGGAGCATCACGAGACTCCGAACGACCTATGCAGCGCCTGTTTGTGGACTTCATGGGCCCATACCCTCGTTCGAAATCAGGGAATACCCAATTGTTCATGGTCCTGGATCATTACACCAAGTTCGTTTGGCTCAAGCCCATGACGAAAGCCACCGCAGAGTCAGTCGTGCGATATTTGGAGCGCGAAATTTTTCTGACTTTCGGAGTGCCTGAATGGCTTCACTCTGACAATGGGGTACAGTTCACCTCCAAGGTATTCAGCAAGCTTATGAATGACTATGGAGTGCAGCATTGCTTCACCCCATATCATTCACCGCAGGCGAATGCCTCAGAGAGGTCAAACCAGTCGACACTGAACGCCATTAGAGCCTATATAGGGTCTGATCATGGCAAGTGGGACGAGAATCTTCCAGCCTCATGTTTTGCCTTCCGCAAGGTGATTCATGAGTCCACGGGATATTCGCCCTACTTTCTCATGTTCGGGTACCACCCTATCCAACATGGCTCTGAGTACGCCCTCCTCAGAAGCCTTAATGCTTTTGAGGATGGTGAGGTACAGCTAAGTGCTAACAGTGATCGACTGCGAGCTGTACAGGACCAAGTCAGATGCAAACTGCAAGAAGCCTACCAAAAGGGTGCTCAACGCTGCAACCTTCGTGTTCGTCCTCGTGAGCTACTCCAGGGTCAGAAGGTTTTCGTGCGTAATTTCTCTGTGAGCAACGCCGCAGATCGCTTTGCAGCCAAATTCGCTCCACGATTCACTCCTGCAGTGGTCCGGCGTCGTATTGGGCAAGTGGCATACGAGCTTGAGGATGAATTCGGTAAGCTGCTTGGGACCTTTCACGCCAAAGACATCCGATCCGATTCATAATTACCCCTGCCGACCTTCTTTGTTTGCCCGGCTGAATGAGACACTCAGGGTCTGGGTCGTCCCCACGATTGTTGCGAATTCCGGCGTACCAACTTCCTCCCATTCGCAACTTCGAATTGCCGCCGTGACATTGTCACTTTCCTTTGGGCATTCCCACCTTTTCCTCTGTGTATTTATTTATTTTATTAACATTTTTCCTATTTTTCCCTTTAATTTTTATGTCCACCTCATCACAATCCTACCCTTTCCCTGATTTCCAATAAGAACACCCTAGTAATATAATAAAAAGTTTAATCTTCCCACTAACAACACTCCCTACATTAATTCCCACTAACAAAATTTCATTCTATTCATTCTTACTAACAAAACCTAATTCCTTCCTTCATACTAACAAATTCTATTCACTAGTTCCCATTACCAAATTTTATTTTTCTTACTAACGAAAATTAATTCACGCTTCCCTACTAACCAAAGATCAATCTCATGCCCAGATAATCGTTGAAGTTGCTAATCTGATGAATGGGAGATCGATAAGGCATAGCTCCATTGGTTACGTCGCGAGTTTCGACCGTGCGACTGCTGGAACCCTGAGTTCAAGTTCCCCCGGGCGCACGGAAGCACTCTTTTTTTGGGGTATCGACAAAATCAATAGTTTTCGTAATGTACTCGTATGTGTGACACTTTACATTCAATCAAGCGATTCTTGGGGATGTAAATTGCCATATATGCAAGTCAATGGAAACTATTGTGATTGTCGATACGGACCAAAAGATGTGTGGGTAGCGGAATCGAAGTGTAATGAACTTCGATTACGTTACCCAGATGCGACAGCGGTAATTGGAAAAGAATTTGGATTGCGGGATCGGATGGGAGAAAGGTGAAAAGTGGAAGTTAGGTGGTTGGGATTAGGGAGTCAGATTTCGGATGTGGAGAAAGACAAGGAAGTTCTCGGAGTGGAATAAAACTGATTTTTGGTAGCGGGTATTTGACTGTAAATATAAAAATGAATTGTGCTTTGCGGTGCGGAATGGTGAATTCGTATAAAAATGAAATGCCGGATTTGGTTTTGTGAAGAAGGAGTTTTTTTTTGGGATAGAGTCTGATTTTGGAGTGGAAAATGATTGGTTTCACAATAGTGACAGTGAAAAAGGGTTGAATCTGTTTGAGGCGGAGGTGAACAGAAGAAAAAAAGACATACGTGTATTAAAAATCGCGAATTAAAGAAAAGAAAAAGAAAGAAAAAGAAGAATTCACAGGTTTATAGTTTGTCGTGAATATTAGTATCGAATATTTTCGAAATGGAATATTAAAACAAGGTATTATAGTTGAAGTAGTAGTGCAGCTAATGAGCTTCTTAGCAAAAGATAGTCCAAGTGGATACAGTGATTGGATTAAGAAAAAATAACGGTTAATGAAAAATTAAGTGTCAAGTGCTAGCTTTAATAACAGCTGAATACTCAAGTGCCGGTACTCCTTAACTATAAAAAAGGAAAAAACGCAAGAATAATATCTGTGGGCGGATCCCTCCTGGTAGATGAATTGAATTTAGAGGAATAATTGGAAATATACGTGAAGTAATTAGTCCAACTTAATGGGGGATAAACTGCCGTACAGCGGATTAGTGGCTGCGTAAATTATAAAATTTCAAGTAGAGTTTATATTGTTGTTTTGTGGTTTTATGTTAACGTAAAGAAAAGAAAACATAACGTAAAGTTCGTGAATTTAATCTGTTTCAGTGATTTTTTTTTTGCAGTGCCCTCCCTTCAGTTGCCGAGCGCTCAGCAGCACCAATAGGGGTGAGTAACGCACATATTTTAGTTTTCTATAATAATTTTTTTTTTTTTGCGATTTCTCTCCATAATAATTTTTTGCCGAAATCTCTCAACAGCTTGCAATTCAGAGGCTAATTTTGTTTTACAATATTATTTTCTTTCACCAATTGTTGTTGTGTATTTTCTTAAATTGAAATAAAAATGGTCACAATGTATTAAGATAACAATTATTTTTCATTTCTCAATGTGACCTCCCCTTTCCCGTCCTTTTCCCTATGTGCTAGTATTTATATGTAAGGTGGCTCAGCACGAGCAGAGGGTGTCCCGGAAGACCCACGACACGACTGAGCGCTAGCCGGCCTCAGTATGCCACCCCGGGCTACACACCCCTCTGCTAATTCTTAATGTCTGCAACTGCGGTGACTTCCGTGGTTGCTACATATGGCGCCCAAACATTTTAGCTTTGTTGGTTTTCTAATGGTTTCATTAAATTTTAATTATAATTTAAATTTTTCAATCTTTGATTTTTTTGGATGAGTACCTGGAGTGCCTGACTTGAATAGTGGTCTGTGCATTTCAGGGAAATAATTTTTTTTTGTTTTCCTTTGCTTTGTTAAGAATTTTGATAAATTGATAAACAGATATAGTTTCGGTTTTATTGGATAGTTAATGATAGAATTTTGATCACGGGGTTCGCCGCAGTTGCAGTGGCGCCTACCGTGCTGAATTTATGTTTTATAGTTCACACCGGCTATGATAGTGGATAAGCTGTGGCAATGTAGATGTTGGTTGGGATCAACCGAATTTTGAGCCGTTGGCTATATCTCCCTGCACGGGATAGTTGGACTTGGATCCCACACTTAGAATTACCCAACGCTTTCGGCCCTTCCATCATCTATCTGGTGGTAACTTTGGGATTTGTGCGGCTCTTGTCCGAGCCATTATGAAGTCCATCGAGTTTCATAATGGTCTCGTAGTCGGCCCTTTGTGGCGACAATTTGAGCGGAGTCCGCCTTCAAGTACCATCGTTATGCCAGGCAATGTTGCAGTTTGTCTGCTTTGTGTCTCGTAAAATTTTAATCACTATCCCGTTCAATTACCTTTTCTTTTCCCTTTCCATCAATGGGGAGATTCATTTTGAGAAATGAAAGTGCAAGTCAATTATTATATATAGTTCAATTTACCACTTGCGCTTATTCCACTTGCTTGTAGTTATAGATTATTGGGGTTAATTAGGGTCTTGGGTTAGATTAGTTTTAAATAATAGGTTTTACAGTTGTTGGTTTTGAGTAATTTTAAGTTCAGTTTGGTTGATTGAGTTTAGTTTTGGTAGTGTTGATTTGCAGATTTTGATTTAGGTTTACGATTTAGTTTTAGATAATTGGGTTTACGGTGTTTGTTAGTTTTGAGTAATTTTTATTAGTTTTAGTTTTGATGATTGGAGATTGCGTTTAGTTTAAATATTTTTTTTTTTTTTTTTTTTTTTTTGGGTTTGAATAATTGTAAGGCTGAGTTTGGTTAATTGATTTTAGTTTAGGTAGTGAGTTAGGTTTTGGTTTAGTTTGGGTTAGTAGAGTTGAGTAAATTTGCTTTGTAGGATAGTTTTATTGGTATTTAAATCAGGAATTTCAAATCAATTTTTATTTTAGCTTAGGTTAGGTGCTAAGATTTTATATATTTATTTACTTGTCTGTTTGTCGGTCTGGTATTCGATTCTAATTTATTTTTATTAAATCGTTTGTTTGTCCGTCTGTTATTTATTAAATTATTTATTTTATTGTCGGTATAGTCCGTCTGCTATTTATTAATTTCTCTGATTTCGTCGGTGTGTCCGTCCGTTAATTGTTAATTAATTTATTGATTTTACAATTTGTTTATCCAGTATTTATAACATTAATTTTCAATTATGGCATCGCAAAACGCTTCTTACTCCAACTATTCTAGCTCTGACGACGAATGTTATTCCTTCCCACCAATGCATAAGTGGAGGGTCAGTTTTGATGGGTTTTCTGATGATCTAGATGTTGAGCAGTTCCTGTTTCGAGCCACCACCTTGGCAAGGAACTACAGCATTCCCTTGGAGGAACTGGCATCTAGCCTCCACATTCTTCTGAAAGGACCAGCAGAAGAATGGTACTGGTTATTCCGGCAGCTCAACCCCAATTTTACGTGGCCTGATTTGGAAGCTGCGTTGAAGGAGCGTTATGGATCTCATTGGACCGACGTAGATGTGCGGCGAGCAATCGATGCGCGTTTCCAGAAGCCCGGTGAATCTTTCCGTGAGTTTCATGGCTCCATAATGGAGATGGCCTTGCGTCTTAAAAATCGGTTATCTGATTTTGACATGCAGGCCATCCTATTGCGGAACATGGACGAACGAATGAGGAATCATTTGGCAGGTTTGGAGTTCGAGTCGGTAACAGAGTTGGTTCGTCACTGCACTAGAGTGGAAGCTGTGTGGTATCCTTCCGGAAGACCTGTGGTTGACCATCGCAGTAGGCATTCTCCCAACATTGACGCTGTTGATATGTTGGAGAATGCCTGGTGTGATCCTCAAGAGAGATCTGCTGTAGGTTATCATGCACGCTTCCAGAGTCGGTCTCCAAGTGGGATCCCTTCGTCCTTCCATAACACGATGAATAACCAGATACCAGACCAGTGCCCATCCACAAATTTTTTCAATTTGCCTCATAAGTCCGATTCACCACCATTTTCTAGCAATGTGATTGCTCCAGGTAGGTTATCGGACTGCGTCAAATGTAATGGAAAAGCGGGCGATGATCGTGAATCACCCGCTAGTTTTAGAGCACGATCTTTTCGGGAGCGCTTTCGGAGATCCTGGAGATATTTCTTCGCCAGGCGTCTCTTGAAGCGTGCCTGCGTGGAGTCAATTGTTGCAACTCCTGGCGACAATAGGCCCTACGCAGAGATTTCCGTCAAGGGTCGCAAATTGACGGGCTTGCTTGATAGCGGAGCCAGTGTTAGTATCCTCGGAGCCGGCGCCTTGGACCTGCGGTCGGATTTGGGCTTGCATATGCATACCATGCACGCTCATGTTCAGACTGCATCAGGGCACAAGGATCCAGGTCTGGGATACGTCACCACATTGGTGCAATTTAATAAAACCACCAAATTGATGAGATTCCTAGTTGTTCCTTCCTTGACGCACGCAGTGTATCTTGGAATTGACTTCTGGGATCTCTTCAAAATAGCACCAATCCAGGTCAACGCTATCGAAGCAGCCTCGGAACCTCAGAGCCCTGAATTTCATCTGCTGTCCCCAAAAGATCAGCAACGACTGGACTTCGTCAAACAACAGTTTCCATCGTATAATGAAAAAGGCTTGGGTAGGACCAGTCTCGTGTCTCATCACATCGACACTGGTTCCGCTCGACCCATCAAGCAGCGGCATTATGCTGTCTCGCCTGTTATACAGAAACTGTTGTATGACGAACTCGATCGTATGTTGTCTTTGGGGGTAATAGAGGAAAGTCAGAGTTCGTGGAGTTCGCCTGTGACCCTTGTCAGAAAACCCGGCAAGGTGCGCTCGACGCCTCAACGAGGTGACTGTTAAGGACGCCTATCCGTTGCCACTGATTGAAGGTCTTTTGGCACGGTTGCAGAGTACCAGGTTCATTACCAGCTTGGACCTGAAGGATGCCTTTTGGCAAATACCATTGGATGAGGCAAGTAAGGAGAAAACGGCTTTTACTGTCCCTGGCAGGCCCTTGTACCATTTCAAGGTCATGCCGTTCGGTTTGTGTAATGCTCCCCAAACGATGTGTCGGTTGATGCATAAAGTAATACCGCATGAGCTGCAGGACAAGGTATTTGTTTACCTAGATGACCTGCTTGTTACAAGTTCAACATTTGATGAGCACTTGGAGCTCCTGAGTACTGTTGCAAAACTGCTCAGGGACGCCAACTTGACCATCAATGTTGAAAAAAGCAAGTTTGTCAAGAAGGAGATCAAATATCTTGGCTTCGTCGTGAGTGATGGTATCCTGCGCACCGACCCGGAGAAGGTTTCAGGTATAGTCTCCTATCCTGAACCCCGAACGGCCAAAGACGTGAGACGGTTCATGGGCATGGCAGGATGGTACAGGCGTTTCATTCCAAACTTCGCCTCGGTTACGGCCCCTCTAACGGATTTGCTAAAGGGTAAACGTACCTTCAAGTGGTCTGCTTCCGCCAATAGTGCCTTCAATAAAGTGAAGCAATTGCTGATTTCTGCTCCAGTGCTGGCCAACCCTGACTTTACGAAGCACTTCTATATCCAGTGTGACGCAAGTACAGTGGGTATTGGAAGTGTTTTGTTCCAGAAGGACGATGAGGGTGGAGAGCATCCAATCGCATATATGTCTATGAAGCTCAACGCTGCGCAACGTAACTATAGCATTACAGAATTGGAATGCTTAGCTGCGGTGCAGAGCGTAAAGAGATTCAGGGCATATATCGAAGGGTTGCCTTTCACCATCATAACCGACCATGCCAGTCTTAAATGGCTGATGCAGCAGTCGGACCTTTCTGGTCGATTGGCTCGTTGGAGTCTGAAATTACAAGGGTTTAATTTCCAAATTGAACACCGGAAAGGGGCCCTTAACGTTGTTCCCGATGCGTTGTCAAGAACATGCACGAGGGACGAGCGGGTGAACTCGATCATTCCCTGTCTCCCGGAGCACGGACACATTGGTGGTTCAATCCCGGAGTCTGCGTTTCAGGAGCCCGAGTATGAGCATCTCAAGGAGCAAATCTTGAAACAACCTGATCAGTTTCAGAATTTGCACCTTGCAGATGGTCGAATCTATATTAGTACTGGTTCTCCTGTAACGTCGACTACTGATATTCCCAGAACAAAACTATGGGTTCCTGAGGGTCACCAACGAGCTCTCATAGTACGAGCTCATGATGATCCCCGGGGCTCTCATTGTGGAATTCGCAAAACAACTGAAGTTTTGCAAAGGTATTATTATTGGCCTCGTTTGCGTCAAGATGTGATTCAGCACATCAAGAATTGCTTGATATGCAAACAGGTCAAACCGGCAAATTCCACAATGAGACCCCCTATGGGAGCATCACGAGACTCCGAACGACCTATGCAGCGCCTGTTTGTGGACTTCATGGGCCCATACCCTCGTTCAAAATCAGGGAATACCCAATTGTTCGTGGTCCTGGATCATTACACCAAGTTCGTTTGGCTCAAGCCCATGACGAAAGCCACCGCAGAGTCAGTCGTGCGATATTTGGAGCGCGAAATTTTTCTGACTTTCGGAGTGCCTGAATGGCTTCACTCTGACAATGGGGTACAGTTCACCTCCAAGGTATTCAGCAAGCTTATGAATGACTATGGAGTGCAGCATTGCTTCACCCCATATCATTCACCGCAGGCGAATGCCTCAGAGAGGTCAAACCAGTCGACACTGAACGCCATTAGAGCCTATATAGGGTCTGATCATGGCAAGTGGGACGAGAATCTTCCAGCCTCATGTTTTGCCTTCCGCAAGGTGATTCATGAGTCCACGGGATATTCGCCCTACTTTCTCATGTTCGGGTACCACCCTATCCAACATGGCTCTGAGTACGCCCTCCTCAGAAGCCTTAATGCTTTTGAGGATGGTGAGGTACAGCTAAGTGCTAACAGTGATCGACTGCGAGCTGTACAGGACCAAGTCAGATGCAAACTGCAAGAAGCCTACCAAAAGGGTGCTCAACGCTGCAACCTTCGTGTTCGTCCTCGTGAGCTACTCCAGGGTCAGAAGGTTTTCGTGCGTAATTTCTCTGTGAGCAACGCCGCAGATCGCTTTGCAGCCAAATTCGCTCCACGATTCACTCCTGCAGTAGTCCGGCTCCGTATTGGGCAAGTGGCATACGAGCTTGAGGATGAATTCGGTAAGCTGCTTGGGACCTTTCACGCCAAAGACATCCGATCCGATTCATAATTACCCCTGCCGACCTTCTTTGTTTGCCCGGCTGAATGAGACACTCAGGGTCTGGGTCGTCCCCACGATTGTTGCGAATTCCGGCGTACCAACTTCCTCCCATTCGCAACTTCGAATTGCCGCCGTGACATTGTCACTTTCCTTTGGGCATTCCCACCTTTTCCTCTGTGTATTTATTTATTTTATTAACATTTTTCCTATTTTTCCCTTTAATTTTTATGTCCACCTCATCACAATCCTACCCTTTCCCTGATTTCCAATAAGAACACCCTAGTAATATAATAAGAAGTTTAATCTTCCCACTAACAACACTCCCTACATTAATTCCCACTAACAAAATTTCATTCTATTCATTCTTACTAACAAAACCTAATTCCTTCCTTCATACTAACAAATTCTATTCACTAGTTCCCATTACCAAATTTTATTTTTCTTACTAACGAAAATTAATTCACGCTTCCCTACTAACCAAAGATCAATCTCATGCCCAGATAATCGTTGAAGTTGCTAATCTGATGAATGGGAGATCGATAAGGCATAGCTCCATTGGTTACGTCGCGAGTTTCGACCGTGCGACTGCTGGAACCCTGAGTTCAAGTTCCCCCGGGCGCACGGAAGCACTCTTTTTTTGGGGTATCGACAAAATCAATAGTTTTCGTAATGTACTCGTATGTGTGACACTTTACATTCAATCAAGCGATTCTTGGGGATGTAAATTGCCATATATGCAAGTCAATGGAAACTATTGTGATTGTCGATACGGACCAAAAGATGTGTGGGTAGCGGAATCGAAGTGTAATGAACTTCGATTACGTTACCCAGATGCGACAGCGGTAATTGGAAAAGAATTTGGATTGCGGGATCGGATGGGAGAAAGGTGAAAAGTGGAAGTTAGGTGGTTGGGATTAGGGAGTCAGATTTCGGATGTGGAGAAAGACAAGGAAGTTCTCGGAGTGGAATAAAATTGATTTTTGGTAGCGGGTATTTGACTGTTAATATAAAAATGAATTGTGCTTTGCGGTGCGGAATGGTGAATTCGTATAAAAATGAAATGCCGGATTTGGTTTTGTGAAGAAGGAGTTTTTTTTGGGATAGAGTCTGATTTTGGAGTGGATAAATGATTGGTTTCACAATAGTGACAGTGAAAAAGGGTTGAATCTGTTTGAGGCGGAGGTGAACAGAAGAAAAAAAGACATACGTGTATTAAAAATCGCGAATTAAAGAAAAGAAAAAGAAAGAAAAAGAAGAATTCACAGGTTTATAGTTTGTCGTGAATATTAGTATCGAATATTTTCGAAATGGAATATTAAAACAAGGTATTATAGTTGAAGTAGTAGTGCAGCTAATGAGCTTCTTAGCAAAAGATAGTCCAAGTGGATACAGTGATTGGATTAAGAAAAAATAACGGTTAAAGAAAAATTAAGTGTCAAGTGCTAGCTTTAATAACAGCTGAATACTCAAGTGCCGGTACTCCTAAACTATAAAAAAGGAAAAAACGCAAGAATAATATCTGTGGGCGGATCCCTCCTGGTAGATGAATTGAATTTAGAGGAATAATTGGAAATATACGTGAAGTAATTAGTCCAACTTAATGGGGGATAAACTGCCGTACAGCGGATTAGTGGCTGCGTAAATTATAAAATTTAAAGTAGAGATTATATTGTTGTTTTGTGGTTTTATGTTAACGTAAAGAAAAGAAAACATAACGTAAAGTTCGTGAATTTAATCTGTTTCAGTGATTTTTTTTTGCAGTGCCCTCCCTTCAGTTGCCGAGCGCTCAGCAGCACCAATAGGGGTGAGTAACGCACATATTTTAGTTTTCTATAATAATTTTTTTTTTTTTGCGATTTCTCTCCATAATAATTTTTTGCCGAAATCTCTCAACAGCTTGCAATTCAGAGGCTAATTTTGTTTTACAATATTATTTTCTCTCACCAATTGTTGTTGTGTATTTTCTTAAATTGAAATAAAAATGGTCACAATGTATTAAGATAACAATTATTTTTCATTTCTCAATGTGACCTCCCCTTTCCCGTCCTTTTCCCTATGTGCTAGTATTTATATGTAAGGTGGCTCAGCACGAGCAGAGGGTGTCCCGGAAGACCCACGACACGACTGAGCGCTAGCCGGCCTCAGTATGCCACCCCGGGCTACACACCCCTCTGCTAATTCTTAATGTCTGCAACTGCGGTGACTTCCGTGGTTGCTACATATGGCGCTCAAACATTTTAGCTTTGTTGGTTTTCTAATGGTTTCATTAAATTTTAATTATAATTTAAATTTTTCAATCTTTGATTTGTTTGGATGAGTACCTGGAGTGCCTGACTTGAATAGTGGTCTGTGCATTTCAGGGAAATAATTTTTTTTTGTTTTCCTTTGCTTTGTTAAGAATTTTGATAAATTGATAAACAGATATAGTTTCGGTTTTATTGGATAGTTAATGATAGAATTTTGATCACGGGGTTCGCCGCAGTTGCAGTGGCGCCTACCGTGCTGAATTTATGTTTTATAGTTCACACCGGCTATGATAGTGGATAAGCTGTGGCAATGTAGATGTTGGTTGGGATCAACCGAATTTTGAGCCGTTGGCTATATCTCCCTGCACGGGATAGTTGGACTTGGATCCCACACTTAGAATTACCCAACGCTTTCGGCCCTTCCATCATCTATCTGGTGGTAACTTTGGGATTTGTGCGGCTCTTGTCCGAGCCATTATGAAGTCCATCGAGTTTCATAATGGTCCCGTAGTCGGCCCTTTGTGGCGACAATTTGAGCGGAGTCCGCCTTCAAGTACCATCGTTATGCCAGGCAATGTTGCAGTTTGTCTGCTTTGTGTCTCGTAAAATTTTAATCACTATCCCGTTCAATTACCTTTTCTTTTCCCTTTCCATCAATGGGGAGATTCATTTTGAGAAATGAAAGTGCAAGTCAATTATTATATATAGTTCAATTTACCACTTGCGCTTATTCCACTTGCTTGTAGTTATAGATTATTGGGGTTAATTAGGGTCTTGGGTTAGATTAGTTTTAAATAATAGGTTTTACAGTTGTTGGTTTTGAGTAATTTTAAGTTCAGTTTGGTTGATTGAGTTTAGTTTTGGTAGTGTTGATTTGCAGATTTTGATTTAGGTTTATGATTTAGTTTTAGATAATTGGGTTTACGGTGTTTGTTAGTTTTGAGTAATTTTTATTAGTTTTAGTTTTGATGATTGGAGATTGCGTTTAGTTTAATTATTTTTTTTTTTTTTGGGTTTGAATAATTGTAAGGCTGAGTTTGGTTAATTGATTTTAGTTTAGGTAGTGAGTTAGGTTTTGGTTTAGTTTGGGTTAGTAGAGTTGAGTAAATTTGCTTTGTAGGATAGTTTTATTGGTATTTAAATCAGGAATTTCAAATCAATTTTTATTTTAGCTTAGGTTAGGTGCTAAGATTTTATATATTTATTTACTTGTCTGTTTGTCGGTCTGGTATTCGATTCTAATTTATTTTTATTAAATCGTTTGTTTATCCGTCTGTTATTTATTAAATTATTTATTTTATTGTCGGTATAGTCCGTCTGCTATTTATTAATTTCTCTGATTTCGTCGGTGTGTCCGTCCGTTAATTGTTAATTAATTTATTGATTTTACAATTTGTTTATCCAGTATTTATAACATTAATTTTCAATTATGGCATCGCATAACGCTTCTTACTCCAACTATTCTAGCTCTGACGACGAATGTTATTCCTTCCCACCAATGCATAAGTGGAGGGTCAGTTTTGATGGGTTTTCTGATGGTCTAGATGTTGAGCAGTTCCTGTTTCGAGCCACCACCTTGGCAAGGAACTACAACATTCCCTTGGAGGAACTGGCATCTAGCCTCCACATTCTTCTGAAAGGACCAGCAGAAGAATGGTACTGGTTATTCCGGCAGCTCAACCCCAATTTTACGTGGCCTGATTTGGAAGCTGCGTTGAAGGAGCGTTATGGATCTCATTGGACCGACGTAGATGTGCGGCGAGCAATCGATGCGCGTTTCCAGAAGCCCGGTGAATCTTTCCGTGAGTTTCATGGCTCCATAATGGAGATGGCCTTGCGTCTTAAAAATCGGTTATCTGATTTTGACATGCAGGCCATCCTATTGCGGAACATGGACGAACGAATGAGGAATCATTTGGCAGGTTTGGAGTTCGAGTCGGTAACAGAGTTGGTTCGTCACTGCACTAGAGTGGAAGCTGTGTGGTATCCTTCCGGAAGACCTGTGGTTGACCATCGCAGTAGGCATTCTCCCAACATTGACGCTGTTGATATGTTGGAGAATGCCTGGTGTGATCCTCAAGAGAGATCTGCTGTAGGTTATCATGCACGCTTCCAGAGTCGGTCTCCAAGTGGGATCCCTTCGTCCTTCCATAACACGATGAATAACCAGATACCAGACCAGTGCCCATCCACAAATTTTTTCAATTTGCCTCATAAGTCCGATTCACCACCATTTTCTAGCAATGTGATTGCTCCAGGTAGGTTATCGGACTGCGTCAAATGTAATGGAAAGGCGGGCGATGATCGTGAATCACCCGCTAGTTTTAGAGCACGATCTTTTCGGGAGCGCTTTCGGAGATCCTGGAGATATTTCTTCGCCAGGCGTCTCTTGAAGCGTGCCTGCGTGGAGTCAATTGTTGCAACTCCTGGCGACAATAGGCCCTACGCAGAGATTTCCGTCAAGGGTCGCAAATTGACGGGCATGCTTGATAGCGGAGCCAGTGTTAGTATCCTCGGAGCCGGCGCCTTGGACCTGCTGTCGGATTTGGGCTTGCATATGCATACCATGCACGCTCATGTTCAGACTGCATCAGGGCACAAGGATCCAGGTCTGGGATACGTCACCACATTGGTGCAATTTAATAAAACCACCAAATTGATGAGATTCCTAGTTGTTCCTTCCTTGACGCACGCAGTGTATCTTGGAATTGACTTCTGGGATCTCTTCAAAATAGCACCAATCCAGGTCAACGCTATCGAAGCAGCCTCGGAACCTCAGAGCCCTGAATTTCATCTGCTGTCCCCAAAAGATCAGCAACGACTGGACTTCGTCAAACAACAGTTTCCATCGTATAATGAAAAAGGCTTGGGTAGGACCAGTCTCGTGTCTCATCACATCGACACTGGTTCCGCTCGACCCATCAAGCAGCGGCATTATGCTGTCTCGCCTGTTATACAGAAACTGTTGTATGACGAACTCGATCGTATGTTGTCTTTGGGGGTAATAGAGGAAAGTCAGAGTTCGTGGAGTTCGCCTGTGACCCTTGTCAGAAAACCCGGCAAGGTGCGCTCGACGCCTCAACGAGGTGACTGTTAAGGACGCCTATCCGTTGCCACTGATTGAAGGTCTTTTGGCACGGTTGCAGAGTACCAGGTTCATTACCAGCTTGGACCTGAAGGATGCCTTTTGGCAAATACCATTGGATGAGGCAAGTAAGGAGAAAACGGCTTTTACTGTCCCTGGCAGGCCCTTGTACCATTTCAAGGTCATGCCGTTCGGTTTGTGTAATGCTCCCCAAACGATGTGTCGGTTGATGCATAAAGTAATACCGCATGAGCTGCAGGACAAGGTATTTGTTTACCTAGATGACCTGCTTGTTACAAGTTCAACATTTGATGAGCACTTGGAGCTCTTTTCAAGTTCCAGAATATCTAATGCGGCTTTTGAGGAACTACCTAAAGGACCGAAGCCTGCTCTACGACACGACACAGGGCCAACGAAGGATAGAAATTACATCGGGTGTTGCCCACGGATCTATCCTTGGACCGGACCAGTGGAACGTGTCTTACGACGGGCTACTGAGACTTGAGATGCCAGATGAGTCGCGCTAGGTCGGCTATGCGGATGATGTTGCGGATCTGGTCGCTGGACGCACCGTTGAACAAGCGCAACTTAGGCTAGGTATGCTAATGCGCCGAGTGAGGTACTGGATGGCTGCTCGCGGGCTGAGTTTAGCACTGGAGAAAACCGAAGTGATCATCTTGACAAAAAAGAGAATCCCTAGAGTAAGGATGATCAGTATTGGAGACATAAAAGTCGGATCGAAGCCAGCGGTGAAGTACCTGGGGCTACTGATCGACTCGAAGATGAGTTTCTCTGAGCAAATCAGGGCAACGGCTGAGAAGGCTGATTCAGGAGTATCGGCTCTGAGTCGGCTTATGGCCAACGTAGGGGGATCCAGCCCCTTCAAGAAGACGCCTCTTGATGAGTGCTGTAGGGTCATTGCTACTGTACGGAGCAGAAGTATGGGGGATATACCGAAAACGTTTGGCACAGGTACAGAAAAGAGAATTGCATCTTCGTTTCCGACAGTCTCTGATTCGGCGGTGAGAGTTATTGCAAGCGTGATACCTGTCGCTCTCCTCGCTAGAGAGCGCCGCGCTATTTACCTGCGCCGAAACGAGGATGCGAGGGAGATGGTTGTCCGCGAGGAGAGACAGCGCTCACCCAACGACTGACAGCAGTCTTGGGTCAATTGCACGAAGGGAAGGTGGACTGCGTGCCTCATCCCGGATGTGAGACCGTGGCTAAATCGAAGGCACGGTGAGACTGACTTCTATCTGACCCAGCTTTTGAGCGGGCATGGGGGTTTTCAGTCCAACCTGCACAAGATTGGTAAGTCACGGTCCCCCGATTGTCGGTTTTGCCCAGGATAGGAAGACAATGCGTGCCACACATTTTTTGCGTGCATAAAATGGGACAGCCTGTGAAGGGACCTCTACAGGGAAACGGGAGAGCTCATCCCGGGTAATATAGGCATGGTGATGCTCGAAATGGTAGACAAATGGAACCAGGTGGTACATTACGTTCGGCCGGTCCGAAAAGATAAAAGGGACTCACAGCAGTCGGGGGTGTTGGGGCTGAGGGATTGCTTGTCTGGCACTTCCTCTTCCCCTCTCTCCTCCCGCTAGAAGAGGGATCCCCCAGCTTAAAGGCGCCTCACGGCGTAACAAAACGAGACCTGGCCCGAAGTATTGTGTCAAACGGTTCTAGGCTGGGTTCTCAGGTTGACAGGGGAGGTGTTTAGTGGGCAGTCCAGTCGCCTTCTTGCGAGCATGGAAGTCCCACACTCTGTGCATAATTGGCATTCACCCCCCGAACAGAAAAAAAACCGCCTCGTAGTTGCCATCCGACAATGTAAAATTTCGAATCGAAAGCTCCGCTTCTCCAGTGAGACCCGCCTTGAGGTACCATAGCTTCAGGCACTTGGACATCGGTTGACTATGTACCATTTGCAGGAACAAGCCGCGGAATTGTTGCCAATGTAAATAGTTCCCATCGAAGGTGGGGAGTTTTATTTTCGGCAAAGGCATGGTAAGAGGAGTCACAGGTAGAGTCGCTGAGGTAGGTGTGGCGCTGAGTTCGTCCATTTTCGACGTATGACCCAATCTTGGGTAAACTCTTCCAAATAAAACTGCTGTTGCACGTTAAAACCATACGCTTCAGGATTGTCATGGAACTTGACGATCTGCTGGTGGTATTTCACCCAGCTGTTGCCAACCTCGTTGGAGGGTCATAAGTGCACCAGGTCCGAGTGAACTCCTTCTGGTTCAAACGGTCGATGATCCTCCTCAACGAACCTACCATGACTTTGTAGCGACGCAGCATCCTGACCACATTGGCACCTCTTGGTGCTGAAGCTTCTGCAGTGTAGTCTTTGTCCTCGCTATCCTGAATTTCGAGCCATTTTGGTGACTGTTCCCTGGTTGGCGTGTCCACGTATGTTTTGGCACGCATTTGATCGCCTGCTGCTGGTAACAGAGGTAGTTGTCTTTGGTAATGGCGTATATATGTAGGGTAAAATACTCGTGCAACGGAGCGACCTCCGGTAGGGATCGGATGTGACTATCGCCTAGTCGCTCCGGATAATACCCGGCTTCCTGCTTCCTTGAGGGCCAATCCTTCTTGTAGTTTTAAATGACGCCTTCGACGATTCGAGCCAATCCTTTTAGGTCCTCGATCAGGCGGTCCACATTCGCCATCGCGGCTGGAAACAGAAAGCGCGGATACACCACGACACTACACAAAACACCACACAGCACTTCATGAACTGTTCACAACGGGGAATGCTGGTCGACAAGAGCACTCTTGGAGGCTAGCATTCTTTGGGGAGTTCCGCCCCCACGTACCCGAGGAAACTCCGCAGGGGGAATGCCGGTCGACAAGACCACTCTTGGAGGCTAGCATTCTTTGGGGAGTTCCGCCCCCACGTACCCGAGGAAATTCCCGCAGGGAGAAAGCCGGTCGACAAGAACATTCTTGGAGGCTAGCATTCTTTGGGGAGTGCCGCCCCCACGGACCCGAGGATATGGGGGGTGCCGTGAGGTTCCCTCCTGGGATGACAGGTAACGACTCTGATTATGTCTGGACTACGCTTTGGACAACGAACTGGAATTGACGCTTTGGGCTGGCGGATGTGATGGTTTGGACCTAGTTGCTTTGCACAGTAGCGCCGAGGTGAAAGTCGTGTGTGAACCGCTCCAATTCAACTATCATACCGTCTCCGTCCCGGTTAAACCTTGGCAGGCCTCGGAGTACGTTCGAAGTTCGCACCGTTGGGTTGGTGGTGTAGGTTCGGTTGAGACGGACTCCCGATAAGCGTTGGTCTGGCTCTGAGCACTTGTCCCCATAAGGGCTTGTGCCAACCCTCGCATGGCCTCCCTGCTCTGCAAAGATAACCATGGGACCAAAAAGGCGACAACACACACGAACGGAGATAGCGGCTCCGAGGGGGGACCCAACAAAACTGGAGCAAACAAAATCAAAAGACCACAAATACCCAGAAAAAGAAACGAAGAATAATAACGACGACGCAACCAGCGGTTGCAGCCACGATGTCAATAGTACATCGAGAGCTGTACTAACCACGAAAAAAACGAAGACTAACACGACGACAGTGACGGTAGACGAAAAACGGAGAACAGCAGACAGTCTGGTGCAGACTGAGATTCCTGCGGCGTTTGGGCGCAGCAAAAAAATTATGCGAACGCCCGAGCGTCCTATTAAGGAGAAGCGGGAGACTCGGCAGGATGCTTCAGGTGTTCGAGTAGTGGAAGATAACATAAAGAGCACCGAAAATTCGATTGTCACCGCTGCGATCGTTACTAAAGCGACCGATGCAAGGGTCACAAATCCCGACACTGCAACGAAAAATCCAGAAGCAAACGAGGAGATTACGGCACTAAAAGCAAAGAGTGACCAGACACCGCGTGATTGTACCGCCAATGTTGAAAATGTGGCGGAAGTACTGCACTCGGAAACGGAACGCGAAAACCTCTCCCAAGGATGGTTGCAAGGTACAATTGCGGCCCAGCGATACGAAGAAGAAAGACTACTTCGAAAAGCGGGAGATGTTCTGAAAAGAATACAAGCTGCATGCGACTCCCCAAAAATTAGCAAAGTAGCAAAGGAAGGGCTCCTTGAATTAGAGGAGCTCCTAGATCGCATAGGGCACTATCGGAGGAGCTGGTTAAGGGCCGAAGATGAACAGAAGGCTAAAGAAGCGCTTGGGGCGAAATCTGAAGGCGACATGCAGATAGCTCCATCATTAAAAGTCAATAAAAGAATGGCGTCTAGCCCAATCAAAGGAGATCGGGATATAAGAAGGAAGGAAGAGGCACTTGACGGGCGTGGAGCACCGAGTAGGGAATGTGGCATTAAAAACTTAAAGTATTTTCGCTTTGTGGCGAATTGAATTTGAATTTAGTGAATTTAATTAAAATGATCGATCAAATGATAGTTCAATCAAATAAATCGAATTAATTTCGAATGGGCTAATAATTACAGTGCTAATTAACTATGTAAGTTGATTGAAGCGTTGATGTTGCCGGATCAGGCCGTGATGGGTACTCCGGGGTGTCAGAAACTCAACAATATAAATATAAATATAAATATAAATATATATATATATATATATATATATATATATATATATATATATATATATATACAATATATATATATCTATATATATATATATATATATATATATATATACATATACAATATATATATATATATATATATATATATATGTATATATATATATATATATATATATATATATATATATATATATATATATATAGATATATATAGATATATATATATATATATATATATATATATATATATATATGTATATATATATATATATATATATATATATATATATATATATATATATATATATATATATACAATATATGTATACAAATATAT
The DNA here is from genome assembly GCA_963969285.1 of Odontomyia ornata. Classification (NCBI taxonomy): domain Eukaryota; kingdom Metazoa; phylum Arthropoda; class Insecta; order Diptera; family Stratiomyidae; genus Odontomyia; species Odontomyia ornata. Next base: position 244,376,272 of record OZ017739.1, read on the forward strand.
ATATATATATATATATATATATATATATATACATATATACATATATAAACATCATAGATGTCAGAGAGAATGTATACGAAATGCATCGAGAGAATTGAAGCACTTTATCATGTAGCGTGAAGTTGGCGCGTCATTAGCTGTTGATTCGAATTTCAAATAAATTTGACGTGACGTTTCCCACTAATTCTCGCATCTTGAACTAAATCAACTTTCCGTGCGGGTATTCTAACTTGAACTATATGAAGAGTGAACATGACTTACCCTATGAAGGATACGTCCCTAACATGCTTCCTATAGCTGTTTTGACAATCACACACACGTCACTACATTTTTCATTTTTCGACACAAAAACACTCGCGATTCGTAACAAACTTTTCAGTTTGATTAATTATCACATTTGCACTAGATTCAACGCGGTTTATCTTAAAAAATTGTTTTGCGTACAATTTGAAATTCAACTTGATTAGACGTTGCTCATCAATGTTGAATTTACACAAATCATATGTTTTGAATCATATGTTCGATATTTTGTTGACAATTCGGGGGTTAAGGTATAAGAGGAATGGGATTTTCGTGAGAGCAACTAGAGAGCCACTTGAATGTGTGGATTCTCTAGCGGCGGGAAAGGCACGGGGATTTCAATTTGCATGCGAGAGGAAGGCATGTATGTAGTAAAAGTACTTCACTCACGTATGGATGAAAATAAGCTCATTTTGCGTCCATAACTTTTTATGTCTTTGATAAACATATTATGTATATATATAGACATATACATATATATATATATATATATATATATATATATATATATATATATATATATATATATATATATATATGTATATATATATATATATATATATATATATATATATATATATATATATATAAATATAATTATATATATATATATATATATATATATATATATATATATATATATATATATATATATATATATATATATTGTTGCATGTACAAATAATTCTGCGAGCTACTGTCGCAATTGTTTTCACAACAATTCAGAAACATCAACAAAACGAATTTACTCGAAACCACGAGAACCTAACAAGCATGAACAACATCTGAAAGTGAGTCACTGCTCCATTCATTCATGCTGGAATGTTCCCGCTTATTCACCAATGTACGAGAACTGAGTTGAATGATTAGAGACCCTATATAAAGGCGAGCTGAATGAATGGGGGGATTCATTACAACCGCGATAGAAAACTGCGATACGCAAAGTACAGGCAATATTGACAATTGCGATAGAAATTTATGGACAAGTGGAAGGTAGAATTTTAATAGTGAAAATTAAAGTTGTGAAATTGTTAGTGAAGTGATTGTGCATTTTTGACGAATTAAATAAACTCTTTTAATTTAATTTAAAAGACATTGCGTTCTCACTTTCCCGGAACATTAAATTATTGGCCGCGAACCATAACACGCGACAATTGTGTCAGGAAGTGAGAAAGAAAATTTTGGAAGTGAAAACGATTAAACATTTAGAAGTGCACAATTGTGAAAGTTAACGTGGAAACTGGTGGAAAATAGCCAAAACAATAAAAATGCCACGAAACCGGCATCTAAGAATAAATGAATTTACCATGGCGCAGCTTAAGGGAGACGCAGAAACGCCAAAATCAAAGGAGCCAGAAAATGCGCTGATGCAAATGTTAATGCTGATGCAGCAAGAGCTGCGACAACAGTCATCTAATTTAACTGCGAAGCTGGGCCAACAAGCAATCGAAATCAAAGCAGACATCAAGGCAGGCACCACACAGAAGCTGGAGAAACAGTCAACCGAAATAAAAGCGGAGCTCGGTCATCTGAAAAAAAAAATAAAGGCGTCGAGGAAAAGGTTGACCAGGTCGAGGAAAAGGCTTACCAGGTCGAGGAAAAGGTCAGCCAGATCGAGGAAAACGTCAGCCAGGTCGAGGAAAAGGTCAGCCAGGTCGAGGAGAGAATCAACCATGATATGGAAAACATGAAAAAGGAATTGGAACCAGCGAAGGCAGTAATAACCACCTCACCAGCCCCACTTATAACCGCAGCGCAAAGCTCATCTAGAAATGTGCAAGCACCAATATTCGACGGGCAAACGGTCTGGAGTATTTACAAAATCCAGTTTGAAGCCGCTGCTAGGATAAATCACTGGAATGAACAGGAACGAGCAACTGCATTAATTCTTGCTCTAAGAGGCCCAGCTGCCGAGCTTTTGCAGACTATTCCCGTTGAGTTGCATTCAAACGCGGCTACTATAATGAATGCGCTGGACATGCATTATGGAGACGATCATCTGAAGCAGATTTACCGGGCACAGCTACGGCATCGGATGCAGAAGTCTGGCGAAACCTTACAGCAGCTAGCCCAAGACATTGAGCGACTGGCACTTTTGGCTTATCCAGCTTACGACCCAGAACATCGAGATGACGCAGCGACAGAAGCATTCATCAGCGCCTTAAAGAACCAGGAATTGCAACAAGCCGTGCGATGAGCTCAAAAGCAAACGGTTAAGGACGCATTGGTTTATAGTCTGAACTATGAGGCAGCGAAAAATGCGACTCGTAGCACAGCCTGGCTCCATGAGGCAATGGCAAACGAGTGCAGGTGTGAGCGCGTGGAAAATGAGCGAGAGCTGCAAGTAAATGGTGCGCCTAGAAGCTGGATTTGCGGAGAGAAGGGGCACCTGCAAAGAGACTGCAAGAAGCGAAGAAAACGGAGCTAATGTCCAGGATGGTGGAGATCCAGACCGTGTCAGGAGCCGAGAATGGAGGCCCATCAAACTGCAAGGGCCAACTTCGTGGGGCAAACGTTAGCTAGGAGGATCAACATCCCCAGCACCCCCATCACCGTGCCAAGGCAACATCGTGGAGAAGCAGACAGATGCCTTCCTGGTCAAGTTGATGAAGAACATTGCTCCATAACAAACGACACTGGTGCAACCCGATCGACGATCCGGCCAGAGCTAGTGAGGCCCCAACTACTTCACAAGGGCAGAGTTCGTGGAAATGCTGACGCCCTATCTCGTCATCCATGTCCAGCTAATTGCAAGCATTGCCGGCGGATTGAGGAAAAGGAGCCGACCGTTGATCTGCGAGTGATAACGGCCGAATTCGATGAAGGTTGGTCAGCGGAGGAGATTCGAAACGCCCAGTTAGCCGATGAAGACATCGGACCATTGCTCGTATGGAAGGAGACAACTGGGCGACCTGAGTGGAAGGACGTTTCAACGCATGGCGCAACCCTGAAAAGCTATTGGGCACAATGGAACTCCCTTCAGGTGGAAGGTGGCGTACTCAAGCGGATATGGGAAACGGCGGATGGCAGCTCCTATAGGATGCAAACTATACTTCCCAAAAGCCGAATCCACGATGTGGTTAAGGAAATGCATGAAGGATCCTCGGGAGGCCATCTTGGTGTTAATAAGACCTTAGCGAAATTGCGGGAAAGGTTTTACTGGCTCCACGCTCGAGAAGACGTAGAGGACTGGTATCGGAGATGCACAGTTTGCGCTTCCGTCAAAGGTCCAAGGCGACGACTGAGAGGACAAATACAATAGACCGACATATCCCACTATTTTTAATGGCGTATAGAGCTGCCGAACATGCATCGACGGGCCAAGCCCCAGCCAAAGTCATTTTTGGAAAGACTATTCGTTTGCCAGCCGATATAAAGTTCGGAACACCCCCTGAGAAACCCCAAACGATCTCGGAGTACGCAAGTGATCTAAGACAACGGTTGAACCAGATACATCGGACAGTGCGAAAACACCTCGAATCGGCTACTGACCGCATGAAGACCAGGTATGATCTAAAGGCTAATTCTACTGGCTCCCAGCAAGATGACTTGGTGTGGCTATATAACCCGCAACGGCGAAATGGTAGGTCTCCAAAGTTGCAACATAATTGGGAGGGACCATACCGAGTTACAAAGCGAATCAACGACGTCGTATACCGAATACAGGAACATCGTAAGCCGAGAGCTAAAATGAAAATCGTGCATCTGGACCGTCTTGCCCCATATTACACCCAGGGAGAATCGACTACAAATAGCGACACATCTTTTCGGGGCGAAAAGAACTGAGGTGGGGGCAGTGTTACATGCACAAATAATTCTGCGAGCTACTGTCGCAATTGTTTTCACAACAATTCAGAAACATCAACAAAACGAATTTACTCGAAACCACGAGAACCTAACAAGCATGAACAACATCTGAAAGTGAGTCACTGCTCCATTCATTCATGCTGGAATGTTCCCGCTTATTCACCAATGTACGAGAACTGAGTTGAATGATTAGAGACCCTATATAAAGGCGAGCTGAATGAATGGGGGGATTCATTACAACCGCGATAGAAAACTGCGATACGCAAAGTACAGGCAATATTGACAATTGCGATAGAAATTTATGGACAAGTGGAAGGTAGAATTTTAATAGTGAAAATTAAAGTTGTGAAATTGTTAGTGAAGTGATTGTGCATTTTTGACGAATTAAATAAACTCTTTTAATTTAATTTAAAAGACATTGCGTTCTCACTTTCCCGGAACATTAAATTATTGGCCGCGAACCATAACACGCGACAATTGTGTCAGGAAGTGAGAAAGAAAATTTTGGAAGTGAAAACGATTAAACATTTTTGAAGTGCACAATTGTGAAAGTTAACGTGGAAACTGGTGGAAAATAGCCAAAACAATAAAAATGCCACGAAACCGGCATCTAAGAATAAATGAATTTACCATGGCGCAGCTTAAGGGAGACGCAGAAACGCCAAAATCAAAGGAGCCAGAAAATGCGCTGATGCAAATGTTAATGCTGATGCAGCAAGAGCTGCGACAACAGTCATCTAATTTAACTGCGAAGCTGGGCCAACAAGCAGTCGAAATCAAAGCAGACATCAAGGCAGGCACCACACAGAAGCTGGAGAAACAGTCAACCGAAATAAAAGCGGAGCTCGGTCATCTGAAAAAAAAAAATAAAGGCGTCGAGGAAAAGGTTGACCAGGTCGAGGAAAAGGCTTACCAGGTCGAGGAAAAGGTCAGCCAGATCGAGGAAAACGTCAGCCAGGTCGAGGAAAAGGTCAGCCAGGTCGAGGAGAGAATCAACCATGATATGGAAAACATGAAAAAGGAATTGGAACCAGCGAAGGCAGTAATAACCACCTCACCAGCCCCACTTATAACCGCAGCGCAAAGCTCATCTAGAAATGTGCAAGCACCAATATTCGACGGGCAAACGGTCTGGAGTATTTACAAAATCCAGTTTGAAGCCGCTGCTAGGATAAATCACTGGAATGAACAGGAACGAGCAACTGCATTAATTCTTGCTCTAAGAGGCCCAGCTGCCGAGCTTTTGCAGACTATCCCCGTTGAGTTGCATTCAAACGCGGCTACTATAATGAATGCGCTGGACATGCATTATGGAGACGATCATCTGAAGCAGATTTACCGGGCACAGCTACGGCATCGGATGCAGAAGTCTGGCGAAACCTTACAGCAGCTAGCCCAAGACATTGAGCGACTGGCACTTTTGGCTTATCCAGCTTACGACCCAGAACATCGAGATGACGCAGCGACAGAAGCATTCATCAGCGCCTTAAAGGACCAGGAATTGCAACAAGCCGTGCGATGAGCTCAAAAGCAAACGGTTAAGGACGCATTGGTTTATAGTCTGAACTATGAGGCAGCGAAAAATGCGACTCGTAGCACAGCCTGGCTCCATGAGGCAATGGCAAACGAGTGCAGGTGTGAGCGCGTGGAAAATGAGCGAGAGCTGCAAGTAAATGGTGCGCCTAGAAGCTGGATTTGCGGAGAGAAGGGGCACCTGCAAAGAGACTGCAAGAAGCGAAGAAAACGGAGCTAATGTCCAGGATGGTGGAGATCCAGACCGTGTCAGGAGCCGAGAATGGAGGCCCATCAAACTGCAAGGGCCAACTTCGTGGGGCAAACGTTAGCTAGGAGGATCAACATCCCCAGCACCCCCATCACCGTGCCAAGGCAACATCGTGGAGAAGCAGACAGATGCCTTCCTGGTCAAGTTGATGAAGAACATTGCTCCATAACAAACGACACTGGTGCAACCCGATCGACGATCCGGCCAGAGCTAGTGAGGCCCCAACTACTT
>OZ017739.1:244389892-244392392 GCA_963969285.1 Odontomyia ornata
TAAAAGCAATAAAATTAGTCTTTCTTCCTCCAAATACTACGGCAGTTCTCCAACCATTGGATCAAGGCGTAATCAAGTCACTGAAAACACATTTTAGAAAAGTTCAAATTATGAAACTTTTAAAAGACATCGACGAAAATGGTGTGCCTAAAAAAATGCATATCCTTGAAGCCATTTTTCTGATTTCAAAAGCTTGGGATCGTGTTTCTCAACGCACAATAACCAATTGTTTTGCACATGCAGGATTTTATTTAAACGCAACAGAAAACTCTTTTGATCAAGATGATTCCCTACCCTTAGCGGAATGGCGACGGCTACAAAACGATCAAAATGAAGTTGAGGATAATCTATCTTTGGCTCAATGGGTCTGCGCTTTGGCTGTAGATGACTTGGCATCACAAGAATGTTGGGAACATTTTCCAAGCATTGATGAAGAACTTGAAACGGCGGAGGACATGACGGTAGAGGAAATTTTAGCTATCTCAAATCAAGATTTGGAGTCGGGTATAAATAACGACGAAGAGGAAATGAATCCAACTATCGATTTCCAACCACCTACCTCTAAAGATGCTTTTTCAGCGATTCAAACGGTACAACATTTTTTTACATTCAATGAGGATTTAAAAGAGGCTAAAACAGATTTCGCTTTACTACATTTGGAGAAAGTAATTGAACAACACTTTTTAGAAAACCGAAAATCACAAAAACAAACAATGATCACCGATTTTTTTTTCTTAAAATTAAATCTGGCTAAGTTAAGTTGTTGTGTCCATTCTTTAGTATGTATCATTTCTGTTGTATTCAATTAACTTTCTCATTTCTATCATAAATAAAGAGTATATTTGAGTATTATTATTATGTTTGGATATAGCGACCTACGGTTATAACGACGGAATTTCACTGGTCCCTTCAACGTCGTTATAAGAAATATATACTGTATATATATATATATATATATATATATATATATATATATATACACATATATATATATATGTAGATATATATATATATATATATATATATATATATATATATATATATACAGTATATATCGTTTATAACGACATCGGATATAACGACATATCGGCTTTTACGACGAATTTCAAAAGTCCCGGCCGGGAAAAGCACTTTTGTATGTAAGAACTGTCGTTTATAACGACATCGGATATAACGACGAAACTAATATAGCGACGGGAAATTGAAAGATGAACTGGTTAAATTTGAGCCTTATAACGACGGACTCACGAATACAGTAAGATTACTCAAAGGAATTATCGAATAAGGGGAATCACCGGGGTATGAAAACAAACGCGACAGAACATAAACAGTCAGTTCAGTGTTTTGTTTAGTGGAAGTTGATTTCTTAGTTTCCTATAAAAGGTCCAATATTTAAACAGCTTAACGAAGGTCGACATGGCAAAAAGAAAGGCGTTCACAATCGCTGAAAAAGCAGCAATTATTTGGCGTCTGGAAGCTGGAGAGTCAAATTTCTGCATTGCCAAAGAATTTGATGTAAGTTCTAAATAAATATGCAGTTAGTAAAAACACTGTATATGCATGTTATTTCATCTTAGGTGGCACATTCAACAATTTCCACGATGTGGAAAAATCGCGATAAAATACAGAGTGTATATGAAAATAGCTCTAAATCATTAAAATTAAAAAAGGTTAGGTCTTGTAAACAATCTAGAGTAAACGACGCTTTATTTGAATGGTTCAAAATTCAAAGAAGTCGCAATATTCCCATCAGCGGTCCTATTTTGCAAGCAAAAGCGGACGATTTTGCAAGAAAACTTGGATTAAAAGATTTTAAATGCACAGTGGGATGGATCCAAAGGTTTAGAAAAAGGCACAACATTATTTTTGGCAAAATAAGTGGAGAAGCGGCAGATGTACCGGAAGGGATGTGTAACGATTGGTTAACAACAGTATGGCCAAATTTAAGAAAAGGATATAAAGACGAAGAAATATTCAACACAGATGAAACCGGTTTGTTTTTTAGAATGATGCCTGATAAAACAATGAAGTTTAAAGGAGAAAAGTGTGTCGGAGGTAAACTTTCTAAAGAAAGAGTGACTGTTCTTGTAACAGCAAATATGACTGGCTCGGAAAAATTAAAACTAGTGGTTATTGGCAAAGCTAAACGGCCTCGATGTTTTAAAAATGTTAAATCACTACCTGTCGAATATGAAAATAACCCAAGAGCCTGGATGACATCAGCCTTATTTGAAAAAATTATTTTGCGATGGGACAGTAAGCTGATTCGACAAAAAAAGAAAATTTTATTGCTCTTAGACAACTGTCCCGCTCACCCGAATATTCAAAACTTAAAAGCAATAAAATTAGTCTTTCTTCCTCCAAATACTACGGCAGTTCTCCAACCATTGGATCAAGGCGTAATCAAGTCACTGAAAACACATTTTAGAAAAGTTCAAATTATGAAACTTTTAAAAGACATCGACGAAAATGGTGTGCCTAAAAAAATGCATATCCTTGA
>OZ017739.1:244394892-244397392 GCA_963969285.1 Odontomyia ornata
TTTCCATTTTCTCGAGGAAATTAATTGCGCCGCTGATATATGGATTTGACTGGAAGGCGAAGATTTTTCGAGGGTCAGTTTGCGCCGTGAAGCGTGCGTTGACGTTGGGATGTTCTGAGTCGCCACATATATATTTATATTTATAAATACTCGTTCATATATACACACACACACACACACACATATATATATATATAATATATATATATATATATATATATATATATATATATATATATATATATATATATATATATATACATATATATATATATATATATATATATACATATACATATATATATATATATATATATATATATATATATATATATATATATATATATATATATATATTTATATATATATATATATATACATAAATATATATGTATATATATATATATATATATATATATATATATATATATATATATAGTTATATATATATATATATATATATATATATATATATATATATATATATATATATATATATATATATATATACATATATATATATATATATATATATATATATATATATCTATGTATATATATGTATATATATATAATAAATATGTATATATATATATATATATATATATATATATATATATATATATATATATATATATATATATATATATATATATATTTATATATATATATATATATATATATATATATATATATATATATATATTTATATATATATTTATATATATATATATATATATATATATATATATATATATATATATATATATATATATATATGTACGCATAAATATATATGCATATGTATATATATATATATAAGCTAAAGTTTTTTAATTGGATCATTTCACCCTTTTCACATCAACTTAATGTAAATCTATACGACAAATTTGCTCTACATTTGAAGCTTATCTAACGTCGCGCGGATATCGATCACTCTTGCGGATGGCTCCGATAGCTTTTTAAATTACTTTTTTTTATGAAATTGTTTGCAGCTACATATGAATGAGTTGCATATTTTGAATAATAATTTTTCTGAAAAATTATTAGAGAAGAAAAATGTTAGAAGAAGGTGGTTTCGACGTGTGCACTAATTCTCCTCAGGCCATCACTCTTAGATACACACCGGTGATGGCGACCACCATGCTCAGGGGTGAGGGAGTTAATTTTAATTTTTCTACTTATGCAAACTCAATATGTTTTTGTATCTGCAAGTTATATTCAAGGTAAATTTCTCTTGTAAGTACTTGTATAAGCTAAACTTTTTTAATTGGATCATTTCACCCTTTTCACATCAACTTAATGTAAATCTATACGACAAATTTGCTCTACATTTGAAGCTTATCTAACGTCGCGCGGATATCGATCACTCTTTTGGATGGCTCCGATAGCTTTTTAAATTGCTTTTTTTTTATGAAATTGTTTGCAGCTACATATGAATGAGTTGCATATTTTGAATAGATAGATAAGCTTCAAATGTAGAGCAAATTTGTCGTATAGATTTACATTAAGTTGATGTGAAAAGGGTGAAATGATCCAATTAAAAAAGTTTAGTTTATACAAGTACTTACAAGAGAAATTTACCTTGAATATAACTTGCAGATACAAAAACATATTGAGTTTGCATAAGTAGAAAAATTAAAAATTAACTCCCTCACCTCTGAGCATGGTGGTCGCCATCACCGGTGTGTATCTAAGAGTGATGGCCTGAGGAGAATTAGTGCACACGTCGAAACCACCTTCTTCTAACATTTTTCTTCTCTAATAATTTTTCAGAAAAATTATTATTCAAAATATGCAACTCATTCATATGTAGCTGCAAACAATTTCATAAAAAAAAAGTTATTTAAAAAGCTATCGGAGCCATCCGAAAGAGTGATGGATATCCGCGCGACGTTAGATAAGCTTCAAATGTAGAGCAAATTTGTCGTATAGATTTACATTAAGTTGATGTGAAAAGGGTGAAATGATCCAATTAAAAAAGTTTAGCTTATACAAGTACTTACAAGAGAAATTTATCTTGAATATAACTTGCAGATACAAAAACATATTGAGTTTGCATAAGTAGAAAAATTAAAATTAACTCCCTCACCTCTAAGCATGGTGGTCGCCATCACCGGTGTGTATCTAAGAGTGATGGCCTGAGGAGAATTAGTGCACACGTCGAAACCACCTTCTTCTAACATTTTTCTTCTCTAATAATTTTTCAGAAAAATTATTATTCAAAATATGCAAATCATTCATATGTAGCTGCAAACAATTTCATAAAAAAAAGTAATATATATATATATATATATTTATACATCTATGTATATATATATATATATATATATATATATATATATATATATATATATATATATATATATATATATATATATATATCTATATATATATCTATGTCTATCTATATATCTATATGTATATATATATATATATATATATATATATATATATATATATATATATATATATATATATATATATATATATATATATA
>OZ017739.1:244405801-244593301 GCA_963969285.1 Odontomyia ornata
CATCATCATCATCATCATCATCATCATCATCATCATCATCATCATCATCATCATCATCATCATCATCATCATCATCATCATCATCATCATCATCATCATCATCATCATCATCATCATCATCATCATCATCATCATCATCATCATCATCATCATCATCATCATCATCATCATCATCATCATCATCATCATCATCATCATCATCATCATCATCATCATCATCATCATCATCATCATCATCATCATCATCATCATCATCATCATCATCATCATCATCATCATCATCATCATCATCATCATCATCATCATCATCATCATCATCATCATCATCATCATCATCATCATCATCATCATCATCATCATCATCATCATCATCATCATCATCATCATCATCATCATCATCATCATCATCATCATCATCATCATCATCATCATCATCATCATCATCATCATCATCATCATCATCATCATCATCATCATCATCATCATCATCATCATCATCATCATCATCATCATCATCATCATCATCATCATCATCATCATCATCATCATCATCATCATCATCATCATCATCATCATCATCATCATCATCATCATCATCATCATCATCATCATCATCATCATCATCATCATCATCATCATCATCATCATCATCATCATCATCATCATCATCATCATCATCATCATCATCATCATCATCATCATCATCATCATCATCATCATCATCATCATCATCATCATCATCATCATCATCATCATCATCATCATCATCATCATCATCATCATCATCATCATCATCATCATCATCATCATCATCATCATCATCATCATCATCATCATCATCATCATCATCATCATCATCATCATCATCATCATCATCATCATCATCATCATCATCATCATCATCATCATCATCATCATCATCATCATCATCATCATCATCATCATCATCATCATCATCATCATCATCATCATCATCATCATCATCATCATCATCATCATCATCATCATCATCATCATCATCATCATCATCATCATCATCATCATCATCATCATCATCATCATCATCATCATCATCATCATCATCATCATCATCATCATCATCATCATCATCATCATCATCATCATCATCATCATCATCATCATCATCATCATCATCATCATCATCATCATCATCATCATCATCATCATCATCATCATCATCATCATCATCATCATCATCATCATCATCATCATCATCATCATCATCATCATCATCATCATCATCATCATCATCATCATCATCATCATCATCATCATCATCATCATCATCATCATCATCATCATCATCATCATCATCATCATCATCATCATCATCATCATCATCATCATCATCATCATCATCATCATCATCATCATCATCATCATCATCATCATCATCATCATCATCATCATCATCATCATCATCATCATCATCATCATCATCATCATCATCATCATCATCATCATCATCATCATCATCATCATCATCATCATCATCATCATCATCATCATCATCATCATCATCATCATCATCATCATCATCATCATCATCATCATCATCATCATCATCATCATCATCATCATCATCATCATCATCATCATCATCATCATCATCATCATCATCATCATCATCATCATCATCATCATCATCATCATCATCATCATCATCATCATCATCATCATCATCATCATCATCATCATCATCATCATCATCATCATCATCATCATCATCATCATCATCATCATCATCATCATCATCATCATCATCACATCATCATCATCATCATCATCATCATCATCATCATCATCATCATCATCATCATCATCATCATCATCATCATCATCATCATCATCATCATCATCATCATCATCATCATCATCATCATCATCATCATCATCATCATCATCATCATCATCATCATCATCATCATCATCATCATCATCATCATCATCATCATCATCATCATCATCATCATCATCATCATCATCATCATCATCATCATCATCATCATCATCATCATCATCATCATCATCATCATCATCATCATCATCATCATCATCATCATCATCATCATCATCATCATCATCATCATCATCATCATCATCATCATCATCATCATCATCATCATCATCATCATCATCATCATCATCATCTCATCATCATCATCATCATCATCATCATCATCATCATCATCATCATCATCATCATCATCATCATCATCATCATCATCATCATCATCATCATCATCATCATCATCATCATCATCATCATCATCATCATCATCATCATCATCATCATCATCATCATCATCATCATCATCATCATCATCATCATCATCATCATCATCATCATCATCATCATCATCATCATCATCATCATCATCATCATCATCATCATCATCATCATCATCATCATCATCATCATCATCATCATCATCATCATCATCATACATCATCATCATCATCATCATCATCATCATCATCATCATCATCATCATCATCATCATCATCATCATCATCATCATCATCATCATCATCATCATCATCATCATCATCATCATCATCATCATCATCATCATCATCATCATCATCATCATCATCATCATCATCATCATCATCATCATCATCATCATCATCATCATCATCATCATCATCATCATCATCATCATCATCATCATCATCATCATCATCATCATCATCATCATCATCATCATCATCATCATCATCATCATCATCATCATCATCATCATCATCATCATCATCATCATCATCATCATCATCATCATCATCATCATCATCATCATCATCATCATCATCATCATCATCATCATCATCATCATCATCATCATCATCATCATCATCATCATCATCATCATCATCATCATCATCATCATCATCATCATCATCATCATCATCATCATCATCATCATCATCATCATCATCATCATCATCATCATCATCATCATCATCATCATCATCATCATCATCATCATCATCATCATCATCATCATCATCATCATCATCATCATCATCATCATCATCATCATCATCATCATCATCATCATCATCATCATCATCATCATCATCATCATCATCATCATCATCATCATCATCATCATCATCATCATCATCATCATCATCATCATCATCATCATCATCATCATCATCATCATCATCATCATCATCATCATCATCATCATCATCATCATCATCATCATCATCATCATCATCATCATCATCATCATCATCATCATCATCATCATCATCATCATCATCATCATCATCATCATCATCATCATCATCATCATCATCATCATCATCATCATCATCATCAACATCATCATCGCTGCATATGCCTTATTTGACGCATCGGAAAACACTTGTAATTCAATATGCATATCAAGTTTGCAACGTTCATCCCATAGGGTTAACAACTAGATAGAACTTGTAATTCTTGTCTGTAGATAACCCAGTCATTTACGAAGTGTGACAATTAACTAATGAGACTGATATTATTGCCACGCTTGTGGTAAACCTGCGACCTTGACATTCCCCTGCCCTTCCCCGGCATTCTTTCCCTCTCCATTTATATATTTATCATCACTCTAGATTGTCTAGTTCGCCTTCTGTGTCGTGTTGAGTAGTCACGAAAATAGCGAAACGAAATCAAGATAAAATTTTGCGCCAGTTTGGGCGATACAGCTGCGGAAACGTACGCTGAAATTGTAAAAGTGCATGGTAATAGTGCTTTTAGTCGTGCCCAGGCGTTTCGATAGCATATAGAGGTTAAGGAAGGGGCGTGAAAGCGCGGAAGCATATGGCGCGGAGCGGGAGACCAGTCGAGGTGCGGACTGTTGCGAATGCGTGCCCTAATCCATGAAGATCGGCGTTTACCAGTTCGAATGTTGGCTTCAGAACTGAGTATGGACCGTGAAACAGTCAGAAAAGTTTTAACCGACGATTTTGGGATGAAAGAGTTGTGCGCGAAGATGGATCCAAAGAACCTTTCTGAGGAGCAAAAGCAGTGTGCCAGTATTTGGCCTCTAAAGGGATCGCCGTTTGCAACAGCCACCTTATTCGCCCGATATGTCACCCTGTGATTTAGTTTTGTTCCCTAGAACAAAATCGGTGGTCAAAGGAACCCATTTTGAGTCAATTATGGACATCCAGGCGCGAGGATACTCGCGGGCATCCCAGTCGAAGCGTTCCTGAAATGTTACAAAGCATGGAAAACACGCTGGAATTGTTGTATAGCTACCCAAGGGAATGAAGGGAATGGCGGTGTTATAGAATAATTTTTAAATATACGGTTTTTTAGTCTCATTACTTAATTGTCACACTTCGTAGTAATGATTCTCGTAGCTCTTAATTCCACTCGATTCCGGACATCTAAAGTCTTTGCATGAATATTTCGCTGTTGGAGCTACCAAGTCCAGTGAAACAAACAACCTTACTATATCGGAAACCATCTTTCGTTTTGTTACAGATGTCTCTAATGGTGACAGCTTAATTTCAGATTCCAGTGCATCCTTCGCTCTATTCCATATCAGTCCTAGCATTTTCAGTGTTTAATCCGTTTTGATTCTTACTGCTTCATCTTCTCTCTTTTCATTTCCGATATAATTCACTACCGAGCTTGAATTGCTACTCCATTTTATAAAGGTAAATCCACCTAACTTCACTAGCTTGTTTAATTGCTCAAATATTTCAATTGTTTCTCTCTCTGTTTCCGCTCCTGTCATTAAATCATCCATTTACAAATCCTGTTTTATTAGTTTTGACGTGACAGGGAATTGTGTCTTCTCAGTCTCTGCTAGCTTGTGTAGTGACTTTACCGCTAAATACGGGGCAGAAGCCACACCAAAGGTTAAAGTCAATAGCTGATATTGTTCCAGTGGCTCATTTGTGTTAGCTCTACACATGATGTGCTGGTAATTAACGTCTTCCTTACTAACACGTACTTGTCGGTATATTTTAATCAAGTCTACAATAATACAGAAGTTGTGATCCCGCAATCTTAACAAGAGGTGATGTATATCTTGCTGCAATTTTGATCCGACTTTTAAGTCGTCATTTAGGGACACGTTATTTAAACCTTTACAGGAAGCGTCAAATACGGCACGAACCTTAGTCGTATCCTTGTCATCACGTACTACAGCATAATGAGGTAGGTCTACCGCTCCAGGATTTATTATGTCTTCATTTGGTACAAGTTGCATATGATTAAGCTCTTTATACTCCTCTTTCAGTTTAACATGTTCTTTTTGTAGTTTCAAATTCTGATTTAATCTCTTCTCCATAGACATGAGCCGTCTTAATGCTGTTTGCAGCGATTGCCCGTATTGACACTCTGGATCTTCCGATTTGAACGGCAACAGTACAATAAACCAACCATCAGCATCTCTTACAGTAGTTGATTCAAAGAGTTCTTCACATCTTATCTCTTCTTCACTTAGTATCTTCTGCTGTACTTCTGGTTCTTTTTCTAACTCCCAGAATTTTCTCAACAACTCATCTTCTTTGATTTGTGTGTACATGCTAATAATTCTATTCGCTGAAGTTAAATCTGGCGACAACTGACCTGATTTAATCCGGCGTAGACTGGTGCCCTGAGCAATTAAATTTCTAGATGAATATTTGAGTACGCCCCTCCAGTATTTCTCCGTATACTGCAGCTCAAAGTAAGATATCAATTTTACGCGGTGTTGTTGATTCTGGATTTGCTTATGTTAACTTCTCTAACTCAAGTCAATCAGGTGAATAAATTATCCAAGATGGAACCATAGATGTAAGGGTTTTAAACACAAATACATTTACTGAGATTGATTTACCTGGTTGATGGCGTGATTTAATACGCAAAGATACGCAATACTTAACTCGGGTGTGACCATCTCCCACTCCAGACTCCAAGCCAATGATTGGTGTACGCTTAAGTCCCATTAACTGTATAGTAGCCTCCGTAATAAACGAAGCCTGTGACCCCTGATCAACTAATTCTCTCATTACATAAAAAGGTACGCTAGCTGATTGTGCCCTTATCACTGCAGTTGCTAATATGACGTCGCAGGATGATAATGTTTTACAAAAGTTTGATAATATCGTCGTCATATCTTGTGTGTGTAGTTGTGATTTTTTTTATCTCCCTTAGATGTCCCTTGGATTTCTTCCTTTTCTCTCTCTAGATGCAATAATGAATGGTGGCGACATCCACAACGTCGGCAACTTGTTGATTGATGTCATCTCCTTACCGTATGTGTCAGTGCAAGAAAATTAAAGCATAACTTGTTGCTTTGTACATTATCTACGCGTTCTTTGGAAGTATATTTCGAAAATTATTTGCACTGGTAAAGAGCATGTTGACCTTTGCACATTACGCATGTATAATTAGAGTTCTTCTCTTCGATTGTAGTGTGAAATGATTTTATTGGTACTCGCGTTGTCGACTTAGTTCCTTCTTACATCTCTATCATTCTAAATCTAGTCTCCATAAATTTTCGTAAGCTGTTCCCAGGTTGGCAACTCGTGCGTCTTCTTTCAACTTAGCTAAAGCTCCCATTGTTTTCTCGATTCTTTGTCTAACATAGAAATCACGAGATGATTGAGAATAACGTCCGATGAGCTCGTATTGATACTTAAATTTGCGATGGATTTCAAACATCCTGAAGTAGTGTCCAAAAGTTGTTTTATGGCGTTAGCTGTCTTGGCGTTGATTGCTCTTTGTCCAAAAAGATGCTTTACAACTGCATTTATATTGAACTTTTAATTGTTATAACGCCTTGTCAATTATAACCAAGCCTCACAACAGTTGGTTTCTGTAGTGGAAAGATTCTTCAACACAATTTCAGCTTCAGCTTAGGCTCACATTAGTATGTATTAGATACAGGAACATGTCCTAGTGAAAAGATTCTTCAACACAATTTCAGCTTCAGCTTAGGCTCACATTAGTATGTATTAGAGACAGGAACATGTCCTGAAAAGACTGCCATTCTTCGTAACCCCTAGAAAACTTAGGTAAACTAATCTGCGATAAGCTTACTGATGTTGAACTTACTAATGTTGAACCTTTTTTTTTGTGGTAGGGAGGTGAATGCCATTTAGGTACAGAGTGTGGGACTCCCATGCGCGACTGGACAACCCACTAAACACCTCCCCTGTCAACCTGAGAACCCAGCCTGGGACCGTTTGACACATTACTTCGGGTCAGGTTTTAGGACTGCCCGAGCATAATGTGCCACCTGGTTTGATTTGTCAACCGATTCGAGCATCACCGCAACTATATTATCCGGGGTGAGCTCTCCCGTCTCCCTCTAGAGTTCCCTTTGCAGCTTGACCCATTTTGCACACGCAAAAAATGTGTGACAGGCATTGTCCTCCTCTCCTGGGCAAAACCGACAATCGGGAGACCGTGACTTGCCGATCTTGTGCAGGTAAGACTGAAAACACCCGTGCCCGCTCAAAAGCTGGGTCAGATAGAAGTCAGTCTCACCATGCCTTTGATTTAGCCACGGTCTCACATCCGGGATGAGGCACGCAGTCCACCTTCCCTTCGTGCAATTCACCCAAGACTGCTGCCAATCGTTGAGCGAGCACTGTCTCTCCTCGCGGACAACCATATTCTTCGCATCCTCGTTTCGGCGCAGGTAAATAGCGCGGCGCTCTCTAGCAAGGAGGGCGACAGGTATCACGCCTGCAATCACTCTCACCACCGAGTCGGAGACTGTTGGATACGAAGATGCAATTCTCAGTGCTCCTCTTCTCTGTACCTGTGCCAATCGTTTTCGGTATACCTCCTTGCTGAGAGCGTCGCCCCATACCTCTGCTCCGTACAGTGGCACTGACCCTACAGCACTCATCAAGAGGCGTCTTCTTGATGGGCTGGGTCCCCCTACGTTGGCCATAAGTCGACTCAGAGCCGATATTCCCGAAGCAGCCTTCTCAGCCTTTGCCCTGATTTGCTCAGAGAAACTCATCTTCGAGTCGATCAGTAGCCCCAGGTACTTCACCGCTGGCTTCGATTCGATTAGTAAGTCACAAATACTGATCATCTTTACTCTAGGGATTCTCTTTTTTGTCAACATGACCACTTCGGTTTTCTCCAGTGCTAAACTCAGCCCGCGAGCAGTCATCCTGTCCCTCACTCGGTACATTAGCATACCTTGCCTAAGTTATGCTTGTTCAACGGTGCTTCCAACGACCAGAGCCGCAACATCATCCGCATAGCCGACCAAGCGCGACTCATCTGGCATCTCAAGTCTCAGTAGCCCGTCGTAAGACACGTTCCACAGGTCTGGACCAAGGATGGATCCCTGGGCAACACCCGATGTAATTTCCATCCTTCGTTGGCCCTGTGTCGTGTCGTAGAGTAGGCTACGATCCTTTAGGTAGTTCCTCAAAAGCCGCATTAGATACTCTGGAACTTGAAAAGAGTTTTCCAGCGTGTCCAGAATATCCACCCATCCAACGGAGTTGAAGGCATTCCTGACGTTGAGTGTCACCAACAGGACGATCCGTCACTTGGTGCGACTGTATGCCTCTGCCTTTTAGACCGCGTTCACCACCTCTGCAATCACATCAATGGTAGAACGTCCTGCTTTAAAGCCATACTGCCGAGGAGATAGGTCCCCAGCAGCACGGATCACGTCAGTGAGTCTTCTTTGATGAGTTTCTCTAGCACTTTCCCAGCCGTGTCTAGCATGCATAACGGGCGGTATGCAGACGGCGATAAGGGATTTCCCTTCCCCTTGCTGATCAGCACGAGCCTCGCCACCTTCCATCGTACCGGGAAAACCCCATCCCGTAGGCAAGCGTTGAATGTGCTGAGCAGCAAGTCAGGACAATGGTGATAGACCAGCCGCAACACCTCAGCTGGAACACCATCTGGACCTGGAGCCTTCCTCGCTTTCAAGGAGAGGACTGCCTCCTCCAGTTCCAGCTGTGTAAAGAGTGGGCACTCACCTGCTGTTTCACCATGGACAGCGTCAACACGGACGGGATGGGTGGGGAAGAGTCCCCGCACTATCGCGTCCATCTTTTCCGCACCATATATACAAACTTCCGCAGGGCACCAAGTTTACCCATGACCAGCTTGTAGCCAAGGCCCCACGGATCCTTGTTCACATTGTCCACTAGGTCTTGCCAGCAGCAAGCCTTGCTACTGTTGATGAGTTTGCGAAGGCATTTCCTGGCCGACTTATATGCTGCCACCTGGATGCATGCCTCGTCACCGTTCCCCGCCCGTTGAGCCTCACGTCGAAGCTTTTGACACTCCCTTCGTTTTTCAGCGATTTCAGTTGACCACCAGTACACTGGAGGCTTGCCGTGCCGGGGTCTTTGATGGGGCATAGAAGCGCAGCAAGCAATCGTAATGATGTTCATAGTAGAGTTCATCACGTCTTGAGCTGCCAGTTCTTCCGTCCCCTCTGAAGCTCTCTGCAGTGGCTCACCTGCTGTGAGAACCTTGACGAACCTCTCGACGTACATCCTTCCGATGTTCCATCCAGTTGTAGAAGGCCGAGAGCACGGACGTCGGGAGACAGCATCACTTATCTCAAGCAGAATGCACTGATAATCCCTGGCTGAGTAGTCCTCTAATACTTTCCAGTTGTGTATCCTCCATACTAAGGACTCCGAGGCGAATGTCACGTCCGGTATGGTTCCCTCACAGCCAATACGGCAGAAAGTCGGCGTATTTCGGAGCTTAGTACGACGAGAGCTGTCCTGGCCGCCATTTCCAGGATTCGTTTTCCCCGTGGATCCGTCGCCCCAAAAGAGCACTTTGCTTTCTGCGTTCGAGACAGTGCCCTCCAAAGCATTAAGCTTAGCTTGAAAAGATGATATCGACTCGTTAGGCGTTAGGTACACACTATAGAAGGTGATCCCTGAGCACCGAACTCACACAAAACCATCCCCCCGTCCACAACTCTCCGCTTGAAAGTCACTGTTCCGAACTGGCGGCAGTACCAGTTTCATCAGAATACCATAATGCAGGACTTTTACTATGGTGTTGCTCACTCAGCAGCAAGAAGTCCGCTTTTATGTCCCTCGCAAACTGCTCAAGCAAATTTTGGGCGGTTGAACTGCAGTGTAGGTTTAGCTGCAGGATGCGGGTCATCGAAGCTCTGATTTTGCCTTGGCTAGGGCTTCCTGGAACTCCCGGCATTTTCCTGATCAGAAGACGTGTCCAAAATCAAGTTTTGGATCAGCATCCTTGCAAAGAATACAGTGTGCCTCCTTCGGACACTCTTTTCTTTTATGTCCCATTTCACTGCATTTGTAACATAGAGAACTCCTATCGGGTCCTTTGCATACTTGTGTGGTGTGACCATAACCAAGGCATTTGAAACATTGAAGAGGCGTTGCTCTTCGCCAGATCCTACAGACAACCCACCCAATTCGTACTTTGCCCTTGCTCAGGAATTGTTCGGCGTCCTTTTCGGTCAAGTCAACTATGGCCATGCGTTGTCCCCTGTTGTTTTCTGGTGTCAGTCTCGCTTTGATCCTTCCCACGCTAGAGAACTCCCATTTGATGGCCTCTTCTTCCTCGACCAGATCCATCACGCAGTCAATGTCTCGTATTTCGATCGTTGCCATCGGCTCGAGCGGGGCTATAGTTGCGCTTTTGCCGAGGACTTTCTGTACTGCGTCACAGAATGCATCTTTATTGCCGGCCTCTGCTCCGAATTCAACCAGTATGTGGCCCGACCGCGTTGGTCGTACTACTTTAATGGTAGTATTGGTGTCTTCGGGCTTTACATTTCCCCTGATGTCCCGCAGTACCTCCGCCTTACAAGTAATGCCTGCTGCCGGGGTCTTCGTCGGGGCTTCTGCCTCTCCTGCTTTGCATCAGGTCCTTTTTCTAATTGGGCGTCCGTACGAACTTTACTTTCTGGCTTTTTTTGAAGGAGTTCCTTTGCGGCTTTCTTCGCTTCTTCTGTAAGCACTGTCTGGAACCCGTGATCTGGTGCTCCACGCCCTTCAAGTGCCTCTTCCTTCCTTCTTTTATCCCGATCTCCTTCGATTGGGCTGACGCCATTCTTTTATTGACTTTTGATGATGGAGCTATTTGCATGTCGCCTTTAGATTTCACCCCAAGCGCCTCTTTAGCCTTCTGTTCGTCTTCGGCCCTTAACCAGTTCCTCCGATAGTGCCCTATGCGATCTAGGAGCTCCTCTAGTTCAAGGAGCCCTGCCTTTGCTGCTTTGCTGATTTTGGGGAGTCGCATGCAGCTTGTATTCTTTTCAGAACATCTCCCTCTTTTTGGAGTAGTCTTTCTTCTTCGTATTGCTGGGCCGCAATTGTATCTTGCAACCATCCTTGGGAGAGGTTATCGCGTTCCGTTTCTGAGTGCAGTACTTCCGCCACATTTTCAACTTTGGCGGTGCATTCACGCGGTGTCTGCCCACTCTTTGCTTTTAGTGCCGTAATCTCCTCGTTGGCTTCTGGGTTTTTTGTTGCAATGTCGGGATTTGCGACCCTTGCATCAGTCGCTTCGGTAACGATCGCAGCAGTGACAATCGAATTTTCGGCGCGCTTTATGTTATTTCCCACCGCTCGAACACCTGAAGTGTCCTGCAGAGTTTCCCGCTTCTCTTTAATAGGACGCTCGGGCGTTCGCATCATTTTTTTGCTGCGCCCGAACGCCACAGGAATCTCAGTCTGAACCAGACTGTCTGCTTTTCTCCGTTTTTCGTCCGTCTTCATTGTCGTTGTGTTAGTCTTCGTTTTTGTCGTTGTTAGTACCGCTCGGGATGTACTGTTGACATCGTGGCTGTAACCGCTGGTTGCGTCGTCGTTATTTTTTGTTTCGTTTTTTGGATATTTTTGATCTTTTGATTTTGTTTGCTCCAGTTTTGTTGGGTCCCCCCTCGGAGCTGCTATCGCCGCTCGTGTGTGTAGTCGCCTTTTTGGTCTTTACAGAGCAGCGAGGCCATGCGAGGGTTGGCGCAAGCCCTTATGGGGACAAGTGCTCAGAGCCAGACCAGCGCTAATCGGGAGTCCGTCTCAACCAAACCTACGCCACCAACCCAATGGTGCGAACTTCGAACGTACTCCGAGGCCTGCCAAGGTTTTACCGGGACGGAGACGGTATGATAGTTGAATTGGAGCCGTTCACACACGAGTTTCACCTCGGCGCTACTGTGCAAAGCAACTAGGTCCAAACCATCACATCCACCAGCCCAAAGCGTCAATTCCAGTTCGTTGTCCAAAGCGTAGTCCAGATCCAATCAGAGTCGTTACGTGTCATCCCAGGAGGGAACCTCACGGCGCCCCCCATATCCTCGGGTCCCAAGGAATGCTAGCCTCCAAAAGTGCTCTTGCCGACCGGCATTCCCCCTGTGGGCAATGTTGAACCTTTGGCTATCTCCTTTAAATCATCTTTCATTTGGGCCTTATATTCAATGTATGTTTCTTCAACTTGTTCATATCTGTCTTTGGTAAAATAAGATAAGTCAGCCTGTTCGTCCTTGTCCAATTCACAAACTATTGTAGTGTGACGATCATTTAATTGTTTCCATAGTGACTTCGATTCTACACTCAATATATGAGGCTGTTTTTCTTGTCTTAGGAGACTTCTTATAGGTCCCAAACGCCTTCGTAATAAACTTTAACAATTCGTCTTGATTAAGTACTAAAGAGTCTGTAGTAGCAGCCATCTTAATTTACTCCCGTTTCAAGGAATATATATATATATATATATATATATATATATATATATATATATATATATATATATATATATATATACATATATATATATATTTACTTATATATATATATATATATATATATATATATATATATATACTCTGATTTACTTTAATACTACTTAATTTAGTTCTGAATTTCGCTTATTATATACGGTTATCACATAAAGTCCAGTTGAAAATCAATTAAACTATTCATAAAGTCAAAATTTTTTGAATGAAAGTATAAATTTTCACACGTACTACGAAGTTTGATCACCATTTTTCTATTTCCGTAGTATAGATTCATAAAAAATTACAAGCCCGAAAACACGTAAAATATTGCCAAGTTATTGTAGGATGAAGCCAAAATTTTCACAAGTCCATAGAATAGAATCTAAAAAATTTTACAAGCCAAGTTATTGTAGAATGAAGCCAAAACTTTCACAAGTCCATAGAATAGAATCTCAAAAATTTTACAAGTAAAAAAATTTTACAAATTTTACAAGCCGATAGAATTTTTATGAGTTGACAGATTAGTTCACAATATTTCACAAGTCTATAGTTCACTTTTGTTAAACACTGAGCTCCCGGGTTTCGGCAACATCTTAATTTTTGTTCAATCACTAACTAAAACACGGAACTTTGATTTTTAATTAAACTACTTTTAAGCACACAATTGATTCATTATACCAGAAAGACTCTCACAATTTTATCATAGCTCAGCCTCCTTATTTTTTGAGTGACAAATTCTGGCGAGTTCTTAAAGACCCACACCGTTATCTAGTATAAGATGGCTAAAGCGTTATGCGTAAACAGTGAGGTGAGATCTCACTCACTTCTCGTGCTACATGTCGCTCTGAAAACGGAAAATCTCTACTTCTGATTCCTTTTTGATCGATGACTCAACACAAATTATCATTCTCACTGTTATGTACTGTATTTTTATTCTTTTTAATTATAAATTATAAATGCGACAACAGAACCACTGTTCCATTATAAGTGACACGCTCACCACCTCTGGAATTGCATCAATGGTGAAGCGTCCTACTCTAAAGCCGTACTACCGAGGAGATAGGTCCCAAGCAGCACGGGTCGCGTTAATGAGTCTTTCCTTGATGAGTTTCTCTAGCACTTTCCCAGCCGTGTCCAAGATGCATAACGGGCGGTATGCATCCGGGATTTCGCTTCCCCCTGCGGATTAGCACGAGTCTCGCCACCTTCCATCGTACCGGGAAAACCCCGTCCTGTAGACAAGCGTTGAATGTACTGAGCAGCAAGTCAGGACAATAGTGATAGACATGCGGCAACAACTTAGCTGGAACACCATCTAGACCTGGAGCCCTCCTCGCTCTCAGTGAAAAGACTGCCTCTTCCAGTTCCCGCTGTGTGAAGAGTGGACACTCGACTGCTGCTTCACCATGGTCAGCGTCAAGTCGTATGGGATGGACATGATGTGTACAAGGTTTCCGTAGGGCACCAAGCTTCCGCATAACTAGCATGTAGCAAAGGCTCCACGGATCCTTGTTCACATTGTCCACTAGATCTAGCCAGCAGCAAGCCTTGCTGGTATTTATCAATTTGCGAAGTCCTTTCCTGGCCAACTTATATGCTGCCGCTCGGTTGCATGTCTCGTCACGGTTTCGTGCCCGTTGATCCTCACGCCGAAGCTTGTGACACTCCCTTCGCTTTTCAGTGGTTTTAGTTGACCACCAGTACACAGGGGGTTTGCCGTGCCGGTGTTTTCGACGGGGCATAGAAGTGCAGCAAGCAGTCGTAATGACGCTCATAGTTCACCACATCTTGAGCTGCCAGTTTCTCCGTCCCCTGCGAGTCTCCCTGCAGTGGGCCACCTGCTGTGAGCCCCTCCATCCAATTTTAGAAAGCCGAGAGCACGGACAACATCACTGATTTCAAGCAAAATGCACTGATGATCACTGGCTGAATAGTCCTCTAATACTCTCCAATTGTGGACTCTCAGGCGAATACCGCGTCGGGTATGGTTCCTTGACAAGCAATACGGCGGAGAGTTGGCGTATTTCCGGTGTTTAGTTTAACGAGCGCCGTCCTGGCTGCCACTTTCTAGGATTCGTTTTCTCTGCGGATCTGCTTGGGGCAAGCCCATTGCTTTAGCGTTGAAGTCTCCCCCAACGAGCACGTATCCGTCTGCATTGGAGACACCACCCTCAAAAGCATTGAGCTTGGCTTGGAAAGATGATATCGATTCGTTCGGCGTTAGGTACACACTAAAGAAGGTAGTCCCTGAGCACCAAGCCCACACAAAACCATTCATCCGTGCACAGCTCACTTCCTGGAAATCACTGTTCCGAACCCGGATTGTGACCAATTTCATCAGGATACCATGATGCCGAACTTTTATCATGGTGTTGCTCACTCAGCAGCATATAGTCAGCGTCAAGCAGATTGAACTGTGGTGTAGGTTTAGCTGCAGGATGCGGGTCATCGAAGTTCTTATTTTGCCTTGGCTAGGGCTTCCTGGGAAACCCGGCATTTTCCTGGTCCCAAGATGTGTCCAAAATCCGGTCTTGGATCAACATCCTTGCAAAGAATACAGTGTGCTTCCTTCGTACACTCTTTTCTTTTATGTTCCATTTCACCGCATTTGTAACATAAGGAACTCCTATCGGGTCCTTTATATACTTGTGTGGTGTGACCATAGCCAAGGTTTTTGTCACATCCTGCAGACAACCCACCCTATTCGTACTTTACCCTTATTCAGAAATTTTTCGGCGGCCTTTTCGGTCGTCAATTATGGCCATGCGTTGTCCCCTGTTGTTTTCTGGTGTCAGCCTCTCTTTGATCCTGCCCATGCTAGCGAACTCCCTTTTGATGGCCCTTTCTAACTCGGTCAGATCTGTGACCCAGTCAATGTCTCTTATTTCGATCATTCCCATGGGCTCAACCGAGGCTAGAGTTGCACTTTTGCCGAGGAGTTTCTTTACTGCATCGCAGAATGCTTCTTTGTTGTCGGCCTTTGCTCTGAATTTAACTTGTATGCGACCCAAGCGCGTCAGTCGTACTGCTTTACGTTTCCGCGGGCATATCCCGCAGCATCTCCACGTAGCATCGACCATCTTGGGGTTTTGCTAGCAGTGCCTACTGCTGGGGTCGTCTGGGCTTGTTTCTCTCCTGTTTCGCATCAGGTCTTTTTTCTTATTGGGCGTCCATGCGAACTTTGTTTTCTAGCATTTTTTGAAGGAATTTCTTTGCGGCTTTCTTCACTCCCATACAGCACTATCTGGAACCCCTGATCTGGCATTCTGCGCCCATGAAGTGCCTCTTCCTTCCTTCTTTTATCCCGATCTGCTTCGATTGGGCTAGTCACCAATCTTTTATTGATTTTTGATGGTGGAGCTGCCTGCACGTGCCCTTTAGGTTTAGCCCTCAGCGCTCCTTTAGCTTTCTGTTCGACCTTTTGGTCCTCTTTGGCCTTTAACGAGCTCCACCAATAATACCCAATGCGGTCTAGAGCTCCTCTAATTCAAAGAGCCCAATCTTTACTGCCTTTTTTGATTTTTGGCGAATCGCATGCAGATTGTGTTCTTTTCAGAACATCTCCCGCTTTTCGGAATAGCCTTACTTCTTCATGTTGCTGGGCGGCAATTGTACTTTGCGACCATCGTTTTTGGAGAGATTACCGGCTTCAATTTCCATGTACAGTACTTTCGCCACATTTTCGACGTTGGCGATGAGACCAGACAACGTCGCTTAATTTGTCTAGTCAATCCTGTCGTTTTCTGCCGTAATCTCTTCACGGATTCAGGATGGTTCTTTATTATGTCAGGATTTACCACCCTTGCATCGGTCGCTTTGGTAGCGATCGCAGCAGTGACGATCGAGTTCTTGATGTTCTTTACATTTTCCTCGACCGCTCGAACGTCTGACGCGTCCTGCAGAGTTTACCACTTTTCCTCTATAGGACGCTCTGGCATTCGCATCATTTTTCTGCTGCCCCCAAATGCCGCACGAATTTCAGTCTGGACAAGACTGTGTAGCAATCTAGTAGTCGCCAAACCAAACTGCTCAAAAACCTCCATAATACTGATCCACATTTTAATTGTAAATTTAAAAAAAAAATCATATTTAAAGCTACATTTAAAATTTGAACACGGCAAAAACTTTTAGCGCAGCCCAGCCGAATGCAATCTACAGGCACGGGTGAGCTGGCTCGTCAACTACCGTTGCGACATGTCCTGTAAGGTGACTATTAGGAACAAAGGGAGTCTGCTTTTGACCGCCACGAGGAACACGCGCAAGAACTGGGCCAGCAAGTAGAGTTTAAAAAAAGAGAAAAAGCACGCTAGCTATTCACATAGCAATCAAAAGCCCCCGTCTAAGACAATAGCCCGATAAAATGATCGTTTCGGTGTGATCGCGCTGCTGTCGTTCTTGTTTTTAATTGATGCATCCAAGGCAAACCCAAGTTTCCTATATACCATATGCATGACCCTGGAAGTGTAAAATAAATTGTGCGCGAATTTTAGTTTCCCACGAGAAAAATTCTTATAAAAAAATTCGAATGAAAGTTGTGAATTTTGTTGTTTCTTAACGATTGTGATTTTTTTCGTATACAAGTTGATTTAATGTTTTGGCCGGAGATCACACACATCAATAATCGACATCAAAAGCATGATACTTTGTCTCAGTGCAACAATGCATAAAACAAGTGCAAGACAAGCCGACACGGGCCACATCCCCTAAAGGTTTACATACTAGATCTCGTGAATTAATTTTGCCTTCTCCAATTTGACTAACTTCACGGCCAATTTTAATAATGTCAACACCGGAAGTTCACACATTAATTGTAAAACTAAACTGTTCCGTATTCGAGCCATAAAATGCCTGAAATCAACATGTAAGGGGACTTTAATGTCCAAAAAAAATTTAATACAACAAATGGAGTATGACAAAAATATATCATCAGGAACTGCAGCGATTAAGACATTATTGGTGGGTCTGGAAAGGACAAAGTTTCTTTGTTATTTCGACCCCGCAAGAATGACAAGCGGAATCAAGACCGGCTTGCAAAGATAAAACTCGGATGTCGGATTATGGATCCCCACTACAGTACAGCGCGCGGTGATATTGGCAAATCGACGATTATGTGATGTATGCCACAGTTTTAAGTGCTTTGTGGCTCCCAAAAGTCGGCAATTCTTTACAATCTACATTATCTAAATAAAAACAGATATAATTTTTTAACAGCTTTGTGGCTCCTAAAAGTCGGCAAATCTTTCGCCTCATGAAATTTTTATCTAAATTTTAAAAATTAAAAATGTTATAGTGTAGACACATCCTATTTCCTACAAACTAATTGTGCTTAATTTTATACTCTGGACAAAGATGCTTTTTTCGTTTTCAAAGAATTAAGCTGATCAGCATAATTGAATCAGACAATAAATAAATAAACAAAGAATTCAAAAATAAAAATAAAAGAAAAAAAACATACGTAAAGTATAAAAATAAAAACAAATGAATAATATTAATAAGTATAAAAGAAAATAACAATAACAATAAAATTAAATAATACCCAAAAACTGATCACAATGTCTTGTAACTCTGCGAAATGTGTCGTTAGTAGTGGCTAATCCCCCATGATTGTGTGTTTTGGATTCTGTGAACTTCCTTTCCACGCGGCGTGCGTCAACCTGAAAGGCACTGCGGCAGATCCGATTAACAAAGTGGACAATGGAGTCCATTGGTACTGTGCATCATGTAGGCGTTACTCAGTATCTGCGTACATCTCTCGACTCCAAACTGCAAGGAAGATGATCACTTCCTTAACCGACGAGCTATAATCCCTGCTAGGCAAGTGCTCTTCTGCATGTTCTGAAGTCGACTCCTTGTTACAATTTGCGGATTCCTCATCTTCCCATCCATCATCTAGTTCGATCGAAAAGGCTGTGCGTTCAGTGTCGGATCCAGCTTCATCAATACCGACAAAAAGTAAGCCATAGGTAAAATTATCCAATGTCTCCTCTCAAGGTGAACTATCCACCCTGTGCTTAAGTGACAGCCTGAACGTCAATTCTCAACATAATATGCAGCATCAACCAGCGTTAGTATTGCGGCCAGACTACCACAATTCTGCAGAATTGTTACTAGAAGTAAGTCGTTGTTGAAGCCGCTATTTATTAACCAACAACCAACGGTTTCGGAAGCTGACAATTTAAATATACCTAATACATCACTAGCTGCTCAACAAGATATGCAGATACAGCCACCGTTCGTACTACAGCCGGATTGCTGCAACTATGTGGAAAGAGCGGAATCTGGTCAATCAATCGTCACTAAGAGCAACTCGCTGTTGAGGCCGCTTTCCATTAATCAACAATCTGATTCACTTATCATCAGCCCACCTGGTTCTTCATCCAACAGTCGGCGAGCGATTCCAAAGAAAATACCACCTCCAATTCAACATCAAAAATCGAGTGACCTCGTTCCCTCAACAGATCTCGTTTTTCCTGTCATTCGTGTTTGTATACCTTTGAAGAATATCTTCATATCTAGAGTGACGTACGAAACTTCAGTTGAGGACCTAAAGCGTTATGTCAACAAAAAGTTAGTCTTTAGTTCTCATAAATTGACTAAGGAAAATTTAACGGACAAAGTAGTTGCCTCATTCAAATTGGTGATTTCTGCAAATACTGATATTGTCCTGAATCCGAATTACTGGCCTGCTGGTGTACTTGCTAAGCCGTTTAAATCTAGACGAAGAAAGTAATCTTGATGAATATTCTGATAATTTTTTTTTTTTTTTTGTGGTAGGGAGGTGAAGGCATTTATGCCCGCCGAGTCTGGCAGTGTGGGACTCCCATGGAGGATACCTTTGGACTACCCACTAAACACCTCCCCTGTCAATCTGAGAACCTAGCCTGGAACCGTTTGACACATTACTTCGGGCCAGGTCTCGTTTTGTTACGCCGTGGGGCGCCTTCAAGCTGGGGAGTCCCTTTCCTAGCGGGAGGGGAGAGGGGAAGAGGAATTGCCAGAAGAGCGATCCCCCAGCCCCAGCGCCTCCGGCTGCTGTGAGTCCCTTTTATCTTTTAGGACTGCCCGAGCATAATGTGCCACCTGGTTCCATTTGTCAACCGATTCGAGCATCACCGCAACTATATTATCCGGGGTGAGCTCTCCCGTCTCCCTGTAGAGTTCCCTTCGCAGCCTGGCCCGTTTCGTACACGCAAAAAATGTGTGACAGGCATTGTCCTCCTCTCCTGGGCAAAACCGACAATCGGGAGACCGTGACTTGCCGATCTTGTGCAGGTAAGACTGAAAACACCCGTGCCCGCTCAAAAGCTGGGTCAGATAGAAGTCAGTCTCACCATGCTTTCGATTAAGCCACGGTCTCACATCCGGGATGAGGCGCGCAGTCCACCTTCCCTTCGTGCAATTCCTCCAAGACTGCTGCCAATCGTTGAGCGAGCGTTGTCTCTCCTCGCGGACAACCATCTCCCTCGCATCCTCGTTTCGGCGCAGGTAAATAGCGCGGTGCTCTCTAGCAAGGAGGGCGACAGGTATCACGCCTGCAATCACTCTCACCGCCGAGTCGGAGACTGTTGGATACGAAGATGCAATTCTCAGTGCTCCTCTTCTCTGTACCTGTGCCAATCGTTTTCGGTATACCTCCTTGCTGAGAGCGTCGCCCCATACCTCTGCTCCGTACAGTAGCACTGACCCTACAGCACTCATCAAGAGGCGTCTTCTTGATGGGCTGGGTCCCCCTACGTTGGCCATAAGTCGACTCAGGGCCGATATTCCCGAAGCAGCCTTCTCAGCCGTTGCCCTGATTTGCTCAGAGAAACTCATCTTCGAGTCGATCAGTAGCCCCAGGTACTTCACCGCTGGCTTCGATTCGATCTGTATATCTCCAATACTGATCATCCTTACTCTAGGGATTCTCTTTTTTGCCAAGATGACCACTTCGGTTTTCTCCAGTGCTAGACTGAGCCCGCGAGTAGTCATCCAGTCCCTCACTCGGTACATTAGCATACCTAGCCTAAGTTGCGCTTGTTCAACGGTGCGTCCGGCGACCAGAGCCGCAACATCATCCGCATAGCCGACCAAGCGCGACTCATCTGGCATCTCAAGTCTCAGTAGCCCGTCGTAAGACACGTTCCACAGGTCCGGACCAAGGATAGATCCCTGGGCAACACCCGATGTAATTTCCATCCTTCGTTGGCCCTGTGTCGTGTCGTAGAGCAGGCTTCGGTCCTTTAGGTAGTTCCTCAAAAGCCGCATTAGATATTCTGGAACTTGAAAAGAGTTTTCCAGCGTATCCAGAATATCCACCCATCTAGCGGAGTTGAAGGCATTCCTGACGTCGAGTGTCACCAACAGGACGATCCGTCGCTTGGTGCGACTGTATGCCTCTGCCTTTTGGACCGCGTTCACCACCTCTGCAATCGCATCAATGGTAGAACGTCCTGCTCTAAAGCCTTACTGCCGAGGAGATAGGTCCCCAGCAGCACGAATCGCGTCAGTGAGTCTTCCCTTGATGAGTTTCTCTAGCACTTTCCCAGCCGTGTCTAGCATGCATAACGGGCGGTATGCAGACGGCGATTCGGGATTTCCCTTCCCCTTGCTGACCAGCACGAGCCTCGCCACCTTCCATCGTACCGGGAAAACCCCGTCCCGTAGGCAAGCGTTGAATGTGCTGAGCAGCAAGTCAGGACAATGGTGATAGACGAGCTGCAAAACCTCAGCTGGAACACCATCTGGACCTGGAGCCTTCCTTGCCTTCAGGGAGAGGACTGCCTCCTCCAGTTCCAGCTGTGTGAAGAGTGGGCACTCGACTGCTGTTTCACCATGGACAGCGTCAACACGGACGGGATGGGCGGGGAAGAGTCCCCGCACTATCGCGTCCATCTTTTCCGCGTCATGTATACAAGGCTTCCGTAGGGCACTAAGTTTCCCCATGACCAGCTTGTAGCCAAGGCCCCACGGATCCCTATTTACATCGTCCACGAGGTCTTGCCAGCATCGGGCCTTGCTCTTGTTAATAAGCCTTCGAAGATATTTCCTGCCGGACCTGTATGCTGCTAGCATAGTGTCTGCCTCCTCCCGTGTTCGCGCCCGCTGGGCCTCTCGCCGAAGTTTGTGACACTCGCTTCTTTGTTCGGCGATCTCGTTTGACCACCAGTATACTGGAGGCTTACCATGTCGGGGTCTCCGGTGGGGCATGGAAGACTCGCAAGCAGCTATGATGGTACTCATAGTTGAGTTCACCAAGTCCTTGGCTGTAGGCCCTCCACTCCCTGGCGGAGCTCCCAGCAACGGTGCGCCTGCCGTAAGCGCGTCAGTGAACTTCTCGACGTCCATCCTCCCAGTCCTCCATCCGAGGATTGAAGTTTGGGCATATGCACGCAGAGTGGCACCGTCGTGAATCTCAACAGCTATATACTGGTGATCACTAGCCGAGTAGTCCTCTAGTACTCGCCAGTTGTGTACTCTAGGTACCAGGGACTCCGAAGCGAGTGTCACATCGGGTATGGTTCCTACGCAACCCCAGCGGCGGAAAGTAGGGGTGTTACCAGTATTTAGGACAAAAAGCGCTGTTCTGGCCGCCATGTCCAATATTTGCTTTCCCCTTGGGTCGGATTGTGGCATACCCCATTCGATGGCTCTAGCGTTGAAGTCTCCCCCGACCAGCATGTGGCCCTCTGTGTTCGAGACACCGTCCTCCAGGGCATCGAGTTTGGTTCGAAAGGATCGCATTGCCTCGTTAGGCGTCAGATAAACACTGAAATATGTTATCCCTGAACACCGCACCCACACAAAACCATCCCCGCGTCCATGGCCCTGCACCTGAAGGCGGGCGCTGTCTCGAACCCAGATGGCCGAGGTACCAGTTTTGTCAGGGTACCACGCTTGCGAGTTCTTGTTATGATGTTGCTCGCTCAGCAACACGAGGTCAGCTTTCTTATCCCTCGCAAACTGCTCAAGTAGGTCCTGGGCGTTTGTGCTTCGGTGCAAATTGACCTGCAGGATACGGATCATTTGAGTATCGATTTGGCTTTAGTTAGGGCCTCCTTGAAAACCCGGCATCTCCCTGTCCCCGGCTCGTGTTTGAGGTCGCCGGGTGCTAGCTTAGCGTCCTTGCAAAGAATGCATTTTGCCTCGTTCGTGCACTCCTTCCTTTTGTGCCCCGTTTCACCACATTTGTAGCACAGAGATCTCCTGTCGGGTCCCCTACAGCCATACGCGGTGTGTCCGTATTCGAGGCATCTGAAGCAGCGGATAGGGATCGCTCTTCTCCGTATCCTGCAGATCACCCAACCTATCTTAATTTTGCCCTTCGCCAGGATTTGCTGGGCGTCTTTATCAGCTAGTTCGACAATAGCCATGCGTTGCCCCCTTGTGTTTTCACGTGTCAATCTTGCCTTGACTTCACTTAAGCTGGGGAACTCCCTCCTAATGGCATCCTCTACTTCAGCTTTGTCCGTGACGCAGTCGAGGTCCCTGATTTCCAGGGTGGCCATTGGTTCGAGCGAGGCAACCGTTGCCGCATCTCCAAGAACCTTTTGAACCGCGTCACGGAATGCATCTTTGTTTGTGGCCTCTGGCCCGAATTCCACCAGCAAGCCGCCGGTCCGGGTTGGTCGAACTGCTTTGATGGCAGTTTTGGTGTCGTCTGGCTTGACCGCTCCTTTAATTTCACGGAGGACATCTGCGTAGGTTCGGCCCTTAGTGGGTTTAATAAGCAGTGCCTCACGCAAGGGTTTGTGCCGCGGTTTGCTTTTTGTTTTCTGCGGTATAGCGGGGGGCTCCTTGTTCTCTTCGTGGTTGAGCTCTTTGTCTTTTTTTTCTAGGAGTAGCTCTTTGGCCGCTTTTTTCGCTGCCTTGTTTCGCACCACATGAAACTCCTCGCCTGGAGTGTCAACTTCGTTTATGGTCTCGTCCTTCCTCCTTTTCTCACAGTCGCCTTCAATTGGGCTACCGGCCATTCTTTCGCTGCTGCCAGGACCCACTGATGCCTCGAGGGAGAGCGTGTCTTTTTGGTGCTTCTCGGCTGCAAGCCACCTCCGCCTGTAGTGCGTTATGCGGCCAAAAAGCTCCTCCAGTTCAAGAATGCCATTCTTGACACTCTTGCCTATGTTTTTCTGCACTTCGCAGGCAGCCCTCAGTTGTTTGACGATATTCCCCGCTTTCCGAGTAAGCCGCTCCTCTTCTGCGCGGTCAAGGGCGATTGTGTTATTTGGCGCCACCTCTTGGGAGAGGCCCCCGTTTCCTAGCCCTTTTGCTTCTATCGCTTGGATCGCGTTTGAAGTGGCGTCGGCCAACGGCAAAACTTCTCCCTCCCCCAGTCTTACACTGGCCTCCGTTGGTGTCGCAACTTGATCCGGATTGTGTACGTCTTGCACTGGGCGCTCCGGGGTGCGCATAGTCCTTCTACTGCGCCCAAAGGCTGCAATGATGCCAGGTTGCACAACGCACTCTGCCTTCTTTCGTTCGTTAGTCCGTCTGTGGTCTGTCTCCGATGATTTAACCTGTGGTGTTGACTTTAACAGTGTTTCTGGGGTTTGCTGCCTCCCCCCGCAATTGGTGACTTGTTTTATCGGTGTTCTTGCCAACAGCGGTTTTTGCCTGAAAGGGTTCTCCGTGCTAGCGTCCTGTTTGCTTGTGGTCTCATTTGTTTGCTCCATTTTATTGGGTCCCCCCTCGGAGCCGCTATCTCCGTTCGTGTGTGTAGTCGCCTTTTTGGTCCCATGGTTATCTTTGCAGAGCAGGGAGGCCATGCGAGGGTTGGCACAAGCCCTTATGGGGACAAGTGCTCAGAGCCAGACCAGCGCTAATCGGGAGTCCGTCTCAACCGAACCTACACCACCAACCCAATGGTGCGAACTTTGAACGTACTCCGAGGCCTGCCAAGGTTTTACCGGGACGGAGACGGTATGATAGTTGAATTGGAGCCGTTCACACACGAGTTTCACCTCGGCGCTACTGTGCAAAGCAACTAGGTCCAAACCATCACATCCGCCAGCCCAAAGCGTCAATTCCAGTTCGTTGTCCAAAGCGTAATCCAGATACAATAAGAGGGAACCTCACGGCACCCCCCATATCCTCGGGTCCGTGGGGGCGGCACTCCCCAAAGAATGCTAGCCTCCAAGAATGTTCTTGTCGACCGGCTTTCTCCCTGCGCGAATTTCCTCGGGTACGTGGGGGCGGAACTCCCCAAAGAATGCTAGCCTCCAAGAGTGGTCTTGTCGACCGGCATTCCCCCTGCGGAGTTTCCTCGGGTACGTGGGGGCGGAACTCCCCAAAGAATGCTAGCCTCCAAGAGAGCTCTTGTCGACCGGCATTCCCCCTGCGGGGGGAATCATAATGATGATAATCATAATGATTTTTCTACTGTATCCTCTTTAAACGTCAATGAATCTCTTTCAAACCTTAACACTCTTCAATGTAACTTCTCTTTATCTCTTATCAAGTTAGTAATGATTCTATTATCTGCTTCTCCAAGACCTGGCTGAATGGAAACATTTTGAGCAGTGAAATGTTTCCTGATCATATTGTATATAGATGTGACCGTGACCTGATTGCCACTAATAAGGCTGATGGTGGTGAGTTTTGGTTGCAAAGCTCTACCTAGTTCTCCTTGTTCTGATTTCTGTTTTCCTCCTACTTTAGAATGTGTTATTATCAAAATTTCTCTCCCTCATAATACAGAGTTCTTGATTTTGTCTATTCATATTCCTTGTAATTCACCTTTAACTGTTTATGAGACGTTTTTTGATGATCTATCCTCTTATCTTCCAGGTGGCTACTTATCTGTATCTCAAGCATTACATCCGTATGTTCCTCCTGATCGGCACCATCCTCCTTTATTTATAGATCTTAAAGACGATGAAATTAAATTTAACAAACCTCATCCTACTCCAAAACTTAACTTTTTTAAAGCTAACTATGAAGCTATTAATACAGAATTATTTTCAGTCAACTGCCTAGATTTTTTTAGAGGCCTAAATTGTGAGCCTGCTTTTGATAAATTTTACATATGTATATTCATAATCTTATTCGCTGTTATACGCTTCTTCAGACATTCCGTAAAGCAAATCATAAGCCTTGGCTTGCAAAGCGAGTGCTTAGTGCCCTACGAGCAAAAGATAAGGCACACCAAGTCTTTAAAACACTCGGCACTATTGAAGCAAGATGTAATTTTAGCAGGCTGCGTGCTATTGCCAAAAAAGAGATCAGATATGCTCTGAAGGCTTATTTCAGCAGTCTGGATAGCTCTCTTGTGGCTAATAATACAAAGCCTTTTTGGTCTTATATAAGGTCGCTGAAATCCTCTTCTTCCATTCCTAGTAAGGTCCGTTAGAATGGTGCAGAGGTTTTTTCTCCTCAAGAAGTTACTGACTCATTTGCCCAATTTTTCTCTTCAACTTTCTCTTCTCCCGCTGCAGCTGTGCATCCTTTTGTCTTACCTAATCATCTTCCCTTCCCAATTTCCTTTATTTGTACAGATGCATCTGAAGTCGAAGCATTGATCAATGCTCTCGATCCTAATATTAGCCCTGGGCCGGATGTTTTGCCAAACATATTTGTCAAGTTGTTAGCCTCATCGCTTAGTTTTCCTTTATCTCTACTCTTCAATCTAAGTTTGAGTACTGGTACTTTCCCAAACCCTTGGAAAACAGCTAATATTGTGCCTATTTTTAAAAGTGGTGATCCGACGGCAGTTTCCAATTATCGCCCTATTTCTTTACTGTCCTGCTTTCCAAAGTTACTTGAACGGTTGGTTCATAATCGACTCTCAAACTCATTAGCTCCTATTATTACTCCAGAGCAGCATGGCTTTATCAAAGGATACTCCACTACCTCTAATTTAATGGAGTTCACAAACAGTATTGAAAGAGCTTTGGATAACCAACTGCAAGTTGATGTGATCTACACAGATTTCTCCAAGGCCTTTGACACTGTGAATCATTTACTTCTTTGTCGTAAGCTTGAAGCTCTTGGCATCTCGGGTGCTCTTCTATCTTGGATGTCATCTTGTCTATCGTGTCGTCCCTGTCGAGTAAGTCTCTCTGGTACTACGTCTAGTCCTTTTTATCCTTCATCTGGCGTTCCACAAGGTTCAATTCTTGGGCGTCTTCTCTTTCTGTTGTTCATAAATGATCTCCCCTTTGTAATTAATTCCTCGTGCCTTTTGTATGCAGATGACTTCAAAGTATAAGTCAAATCCCATTTAGACTGTCAGCTCCTCCAAAATGATCTGAATGCTCTAAATGAAAGGTGTGCTTCAAACTATTTATGTCTTAACACTACTAAATGTCATAAAATGACTTTTTCTCTTAAGGACTTTCCTATTAATTTTAATTATATATTAAATGATGCTTTGCTCTCTGAAGTGTTCAGTCATAAAGACCTTGGAGTAACTTTTGATCCAAAACTCAAATTTGATGCACATATTTTAAATGTGATTACTAAGGCGTCTAGAGTTTCCGGGTTTATCCTTAGACATGTACATAAATTCAATAGCATCTCTTCTTCTGTCCACGTATTTGTTTGTCTTGTTCGCCCTTTGCTTGAATACTGTTCTGTTATCTGGTCCCCCCGATATTCCTATCTCGTGACTTCTTAAGAAACTGTCCAAAGAAAGTTCACGCGTTTTCTTTTCCTTCAGTTTAATTTGCCGTATCAGCCTTATGAAAGTCGTTTATGTTTCCTATCTCTTCCATCCCTAATATCCCGACGAACTTATTTAGACCAATGTTTTTTGTACAAACTCTGCTACCATCAAGTCCCGTTAAATATTTTTTCTGAGCTGCGTTTCCGACAAACATCTCGTTCATCTCGGATGAATTCTTATTTCGTTATCCCATATGCTAGAACCGATTTATATTTCTATTCACCAATCTTAAGAATCGTACGAAATCATAATAATCTCGAGCTTGGTCCTTTCCCCTCTTCTTGCATAGCACTTAAGAAAAAACTTAGAGACTCACTACTAGTTTAACTTTTAATTATCGACATTTTAGTATTCTTTTTCATTTAAATTTTGCTGTAATTATCTTTGCGTTCCATTTTGTGATTGGATTGTTTAGTCTGTAAGATGGAATGAATAAATAAATAAATAAACTTCGCCCTCGCTTGCGTAAACAAAAAAAATAAATCAAGAGCACTGATTCAAGAGTGTTTAATCGAATTATCCGTGTTAGCGCGAGTTTTAAGATTGAATTATCAGTTACAATACGTTAAAACAATGTCACAGCTGAACACACAAGAACCTTACCTAAATTCTCATTGAGATAAATTTACAATTCACGCTTGTTTAACTGATTTTAAGACATCCATGAATTTTTAAGAAAAATTGTGTTTTGGCATTTTGATTGAATTCGTTCCTTTTATATATTAAAAGTGACCATTGCTTTGGTTTACATGTTTACAGTGATTTTGGATAAAGTAAAGTTGCTGAAATTTAGTTTTCTTCACTATTCTTACACGACTCACAATTAAAAATGTTTCACTTCAGTTTTTGAATTCAGTCGATTTATTGAAAACACCTGACTGTTCTAATAAATTATGGTGTATAAAGTAATTTATCCCATCCAACATAGTAGGGCAAGTAATGATCGCGAAGACTTTAATCACAAAAATAATAAAACAAGTCAAAGTTTATGTTTACACAATGAACGTTTTCAGGCCGTCCCAGCCTCGTCTACGAGCGCTCGTTGAGGATGCCGGGTGAGTATCCTGTTTTTTTTTAAATTATTTATTACATTATTTTTCCTTTTACTATATTTGTTGCTGAAAATTCCGTTGAATACAATTTTTTGTCTATTTTACGAGATTAAGTATTTAGTCTTCACATTTTGTTATTTGCGCATTAATCAAAATAAATTGAAAGAAAATATTAAAACAAATATTAAAACAATAAGTCTAATAAATTTTAGTTGATCAAACGATTAACTAAAATGGACTTGAAACAAGGAATAAATAGGTGATAAACAATAAT
Organism: Odontomyia ornata; assembly: GCA_963969285.1. Taxonomy (NCBI): domain Eukaryota; kingdom Metazoa; phylum Arthropoda; class Insecta; order Diptera; family Stratiomyidae; genus Odontomyia; species Odontomyia ornata. Next base: position 244,434,485 of record OZ017739.1, read on the forward strand.
TAACAAGTTGAGTAAGCAGGAGAGTGCTCCTACCAGAAGGTCTTTGTAAATATCCTACGGTTAGAGACAAGTTTTCTAATGGCGTGAATCGATAACTTGAATTATTCATCCAATAGTTGGATATGAAATCGTTCAAATTTGAAATGGCTATAACTCACTTGATAATGATTCGCTCTCGATTAAATTTTGTGAACGTACATATCTTATATTAGCCTATATAATTGCATGAAGTTTTAAGGTACCGTTTTGATTTTTTGGACGAAAATGTAAAATCTACAAATCATACTTTTATTAACAAAGTTGAGTGAATATCGATTTCTGATGTATTTGTTGCCCTTGTACTCATAAAGGCCCACATTCGTGATAAATTTCAGATTTTTTGGCTCAAAGGTGTCCAATCGCGCCGGGGGGGACACAAATTTTTGGTACGTTTTGTCTTCCCTTGGACCCCCAAATTCAAAAAAAGATTTTTTTATTTCAGATTCTAAAAGTTCTAATCAAAACCTTTCATTTGATATCCCACTCGACTATCTTTGATTCAAAAAACATTTTAAGGGCTAATTCGTTATAAGGAGGGACCCCCCTTAAACAATTTTAAATTTTTGGTTAGGCCTTAAATTTTGAGAGACCATTCCTTCTGACCTTTTCACAAAGTTTGAGCATTCTACCTTCTATAGTTTCTGAGGAAATTAGCTGTGACGTACGGACAAACGGACAGACAGGACGCGAAAGTAGTAGGTCTTTGTAAAAAAAATTGTTTACAAAAACTTAAAAATAGAAAGAAATTACGTGAATTAAATGAAAAGCGACTCTGATTAAAAATTTCGTAGTGGAAGGTGCTTAAGCTGAAATTTAAAAAAAAAAAAAATATATATATATATATATATATATATATATATATATATATATATATATATATATATATATATATATATATATATATATATATATATATATATATATATATATATATATATAGTACATTGCGATGAATCAAAATGGGATAAATATGTATTTTGAGTTGTTACTCAACATTTACATTTTCATATAATTCATCATCAGCTGCAATATGCACCGATATATAATATATATCTACTTCATTATAAAAAATATCACATATGAGATACATAATTCATTTCATCCAAGCTATACATAAGAGAATAAACAAATTAGTAGAATGATGTCAATGGAAATTGCACGTCCTATTTGCACATTGATTAATTAATGTATGATGTATTAATTGTAATGAAATTGCAAAACACCATGTTCCCATACAAAAATGAAAAAAAAAACATGAAACAAAAGTTGAATTTTACAATTCTGAATTTTATAACTTTTCGTGTGAAATTAAGTGATTGTTAAATTATTTATACTGATAAATATTAGAATACTTTCATGATATGGATTCCAAAATTAAAAAAATGATGAATTAAATAGAGAACTCGGTCTTTCCTCTCATATTAAAACCTGACCGGGTATGGGACCCGCCACGTTGGCTGGCCTATCCATTATAATGAACTAGCCCTCGGGTGAGCTCACCCCTTTTTAAGTAGTATATAGGCGCTCCCGCAGGGCAGAGTGGCCTTCTGCTCGCGTACCTATTTATGGTATGGTGTTATGTGATGCCATAAATTTGTCACGTTCATATTTTTCATTTAAGAGAAAAATTAATGCAAATTATGTTTGTATGAGTTTTTCACTTAAATGGAAAATATATGGCCATGTCTACATTTGGATCTTGATCCGGTTGGGAGGTGCAAGGGGGTACCGTTTTCACCTGGGTGCCCTACTCTTATTTGGGGGCCATAATCAACAGGACGGATTATCCTGTTGATTATATTTGACTCATAAATGCTTTCATCTGCGCTTGATGGGCAGATATCCTAGAAGCCAGAATATCTGATGCGGATATTGAGGGAATATTTGGAGGACCGTAGCCTACTCGACTGCATACAGGGAGGCAGCCAAAAGATTATAGATACATGGGATGTTATTCAGGACTCCATTCTCGGCCCTGATTTGTGTAGCATCTCGTATGACAAGCTACTGAGTGTTGAGCTGCCGGATGAGTCACGCTATGCGGACAATGTTATGGAACTAGTCGACAGACACCCAACTGAACATCCACAACTAGGTAGGTATGCTAACGTGCCCTATAAGGGACAGGATAATTGGTTCCACGAGGTTATCACCGCAAAACGAAGATCTGCCGTGATAACATCGGCAGCATCATCGCTGATGCAAACAGGAGTTAGGAAAGATGGCCATCTGATTTCAAGAACCTCATTAATCATCCGCACAACTCCAGAGCATCGGAGCCTAGAGACATTTCCGGAGAGCTTCTATTGGCCCGACTAACTCTCACATCGATGAAATTCCAGTGGGGCTCATCAAATATGTTGGCAGCGGTATTCCATAAAGTCATTCAGAATATTTTGCAATAAGACCATATGGTGAACGAGTTGAGCCAATCAATTATATTCCGTATCCACAGAAAAGGCAACAAGTTACAATGCGAAAACTATAGAGGCACATCACTACTTTGTACCGCATACAAAATACAAGTCAGATCATATACCAAGCGTTTTATGGGAGGAGTAGCAAAAAGCTTTAGAGCAGGCAGATCGACGATAGTCCAATTGTTCACTGTCAAGCAGGTACTTGAAAAATTCTGGGAGTTCAACATAGACGAACACTAAATTTTCGTTGACTTCAAGCAAGCATACGACAGTATTGATCGTAGCATAGTGTACCAAATAATGCTTTGCTTTTGCAGCCAAATCAGTTCGTCGTACCAAAGTGACAATGACGTCGACGACCTCCCAAGTCCACATCAATAACAAACTCACCCACGCCTTTGACACAAATATCCGACTAAAGCAGAGAGATGGGCTGGCCCCATTGCTATTCAATTTGGCTCTGGAATATGTCATAAGAAAGCTACCTGCCGACACAAGAGGTACGTTGTATACAAGTCAAGTCAAGTAGTAGATTATACGGATGACATCAACATTTTGTCACAATCGTTAATAACCGCTAATAAAGTTTTTCTGAAACTCAACAGCGAAGCGAAAATATTAGGGCTTCAAATCAATGTAAATAAAACAAAGCTCATAACGCAGTCGAGGAAAAATACCTCAAATACTCAAAATATCATACTTGGCGAATACAATATCGAAAATGTGAGCAAATTGGTGTATTTAGGCGCCAAAATAACGAGAACCGGTAATGAAAGAGACGAAATACGCCGAAGAATACAGCTCACAAATAAAATATTTTATTCAGTTTTGACAATCTTGAAAATCAGCTGCATACACAGCAAAAACCAAGTTCCAAGTATGAAATCTATGATAAGACCTGTGTTATGCTATAGGTGTGAAATATGAACCCTCACTCAAGCATCCGCAAACATATTGAACCTTTGAGTGACAGGTCTCGAGGTTAATAATTGGAGCGAAGCTAGATGGGGAGCAATGGCGAATTTGATACAACCATGAGTTGTATGAAATTTTTGACGAGCTGGAGGTCTCAACGATTGTAAAACTGCGGATGATTGCGAGGATTATACCCATCGGCCTCTTTGTTAAAAAGCGCAGAAGTAAAGGCAACAGGAAGATGGCTACTAGGGTGGAGAGACAACACTCTTTAAGCGATTAGCAACAACCCTGCGAGAACGACACAATGAGATGGACTGCGCACCTAATCCCTGACCTAAGTTCGTGGCTCAATCGAAGGCATCGTGAGACTGATTTCTACCTGACCTATTTCCCGAGCGTGCATGGATGTTTTCAGTTTTAACCTGCTCAAAATTGATATGTCACTGTCTGTCGACTGCGCGTTTTGCACAGGAGAGGTGAAAGACACTTGTCACATCAAATGGCAGATAGAGCCGCATGGCTCATTATGTTCGGACAGTTCTAACCGTTGAAGAACGCACCCTAGCGTTTTTCAACGTTCAGAATTTTTAGGTGTCAAGAATGGAAGCGTCTGTAGTGATTTTTCTTGCTCGGATCGATTACTTCCTGAAGGAAGTCGTCCTCTCAGTGATTCCAAGACGTCAAGTCTTGAGCGATACCAATGAACCGTGCCCTTAAGGTACGGGCACTCATAGTATATTCCGTGGGAGCTGCTTATCGGCCAGCTAGTTCAGAGAGGAATGTGGTCGTAGGCGTCATTGTGAATACGATTTTCAGCCTTTGTTTAGCTTGTCCGTTTCAAAATGCATCCATAAATTTTCTGAAAGAAAATGAACAAGCTTCAACACGAAAGCCGCAACGACTCGCGTGTTCCCGGTCTACACATCCACGTGGTGCCCGATATACTATACTTGAATCCAAACCGAAACAATCAACGCTAATTGAAATATAGCAACTATATTACGACACCGAGAACCGAATTGAAAGTGAATTACCAATTCGACGACACACTCACCTTCTGCTTCTTTTGCCGCTGAAAAAAATCTAAAGAACTGAAAGGGAAGAGGTTATTTTAGTTAGCATTTCATATTGATATTTTTTTTATTCTACTTTTATTTGGCATCAGAAATTAAATTATTCTAACCATAATAAGAATAACAAATGGAATTAGAAACTATATAAAAGTTACAAATGTTTGTTATTGCAGTCCTTCGTAACTTCAACGTTTTACATTACAAACTATATTGGATGATAGAAAAATTATAAACGATGTGGCAATAATTTCTAATCAATGGAATTCTTATCAATTCTTCATTACTCATTCTTTAAATTTTTTTGATTACATATAAATATTTATGAAATCTTACAATTTGTATATATATGATTGCAAAGTTTATTAATCAATGTAACGAACAATGTTACAAAAAATTACTAGAATTATTATTGTCATCCATTTGGCTTGAAAATCAATTGCGGAATTCTTTTGTTTTCATCAATTATTTAAGAATAAGGTTCGCTTGGTATACGTATAGTTTATTCTTAGTACATATATCAACAAAAGTAAATTCTAAGATCATTTCAGGAAGTTTTATAAAGATTATAAAATTCTTAAAACAGTCCAAGAATAGGATGATTGAGATTTCGACCCAAAAAATCATATAATATATGTAAATTTATGATGCTATTTTTTGAATTTTCAACGGAATATTCAATTAAAAGCTACCCGTAAGATGTGCATGAAGATATTCAATTTGTATGTGTGCTGCTAGTTGGAAAAATTTTTTATTAGTGACATGGGTGATTGCGTGATCATTCGATGAAATGTATTTCGTTAGGAAAATATATATTTATAATGATATTCAGAAGAAAAAAGAGAAAAGTAAATATTTTAGATCTACATTTAGTTTAATTTTATATTATGTAGTTCAAAGAATTATTATGATGTAATTTTAATTGGTATAGATTTTGATTTACTCATATAAATAAGTAGAGATATTATGGTCTCTTTGACTTGTTTTTGACTAATTATTGTCGATTCAATGTGTATGAAATTATAATATCACTCTAAAATTAAAAGCGCTTCTTCAAAAATACACAAAAATAGCAGATCTTGATGAACAATTCAAGGTAAGGTCGCGACACAGGCCACAACACAGGCCACAACTTTAACTGTCAAGAATCAGCACCCGATTTGCTTTGCTTACATGAATATGTGTCCTAACACCGGATTTTTTTCAGGGACACTGCAAATCACTGGATGTTTTCCGCATTCTACCGTTCAGTAAACCCCCATCTTTCCTTACGCAACCAACATTTATCACGAAGTCCTCACGTTCCCGACCGCAACAGACGACGACGAGAGCAACACGACACTATCGTCGTGCCGTTGGAAGCATACCCTAGCTACGTGGCACGGTCTTAATGTTCTTAACTATTTTCGCCGATATTTTTGCTTCTACAAGATATAAATTTTGTTCATTCCTCGAACAAACGCTTCGATTTGGGTCCAGGAACTTCCGTTTTCCACTGATGGTGATGCCGGTTCAGCCTGAGTTGCGAACGTGTCCCACGATATCAGGTGAATCGGGCTCCATGGGTCCCTTAGGTAACTAAAAAAATTAAAGAAAACTACATAAGGATGTAGGAACATCATGGATGCTGCCCTAGGTACTCACTTGAGCAGGGTCTGGGTGGCGAGTCCACTGGGGGGCCCGCAACTTCGTTCCTACTTTTACGCACTTCTTGAAGCCTACGCTGAAACACCTGTGATTGATGGTTTGTTAGCATGTTTACACAATGCCTCCGTAGCAATGACACTGTGACCACTAAAATCGAAAGTAATAAAAGAGAAGGTTTTTCTGTAGTTATTCACACTCACCGTACACTTTACGAGTAGTTTTGCGTTTACCTTAAATTGGAGGTAGCAGGCCAATGAGTTAATTTACACGATGGCAAATGAAACTATCGACCGAACTTTTCGACATTAAAGTACAGATAGTTGGTTTAATTTTTGTCTCCTCGTAGATGGCCGTGACACAATCATTGAGGATTTTTAACAAATTTATTCAGCGTTTTCCAGTGTCTTCCGTCCGTAATTATGGCAGGGTATAAAGTGTCAATAAATTCGTGCGCATGTATGTATTACGGTTTCCTTTTGTAGCAATCTCTCGGCCTCCCTTCCGTTCCACTAGAGAAGGGATTTCCGTAACTTGAAAATGCCTCTAAGCATAGGAAAACGAGGACTAGCCCAAAGTCATGCGTCAAACGGTTCCAGGCTAGGTTCTCAGATTGGCGGGGAACACTAAAAAATGCTACCAAATCTCAGGACACTACGAAAATGTGATCTTTTATAGGGATATTTAGAACTAATTTTCCTCCTAAATCGTAGAACTTTTAGAAAAATGCCACAGAGTCTTGGGAGCTTTTTACTATTATATTTTTATCTGACCAAACCCCAAGACTTTAAGAAAATTTGACCAATCTCGAGACCCTTAGAAAAATGTTACTTTGTCTCGGATCCGTTAAACAAGTTGGACCTTAAAAAAATATAGCAATCACAAAAGACTATGACCTAGGTCCGATATACTTTGAAAACTTCGATCAAGTCTCACGACACGTTAAAAAATTTGGCCAAGCCTTATGACCCTATGAAAACTTTACATCTCTCGAAACTCTTAAACAAATTTAATCCAAGTCGTGGGACCCCTAGATAAACTTGACTAAATCTCACGACCCATATTAAAAATTTGATCATATCTCAGGACCCTAAATAAAGTTTGACATGGATCGTTAAGAGCCTAAAAAATCAACTGAAAATAGAAAAAGACAGCTTCCTTTTAATTTTGTGTATTATTTTTATTCTCGAAATCGATTTTCGACCGTAATCGTTCGGTCTTCTTCAGCGATTAATTTATTTTTACTCACATTCCTGCTTATATACTAGCTATGTTTAAGGAAATTTACTCTAGATCATTAAAAAGTAATTAGGGAAATTTGCTTAAGCTAATAAAAGGTAGGAAAGGTAATTTACAAAAGGGGTAGTTATAAAAATATTATTTTTACATGATTCAGAGAAGATATTATTATTTAATTAATTTAAATAGCCATGATCTGCAGTTTCCGTCATCCTGATTCATCAACTTTTTCCTTTCCAGGGTAATTGCCAGGCTTTCCATCACATCCAATTCACGTGTATCTCTAGCTTCCTTGATGACTACAGCGTCCTCCATTGTTATCTCGTGTCCCTTCGTAATAATATGTTCCGCTACCGCTGACTTGAAATTCGAAGTTCTTTCTTTCTTTCTTGCTGCTGCTGCTTCGCCTAGATGCTCCTTGATTCGCGTGACGATGAGCCTCCTCGTTTGACCTATGTACACTTCTTCACAAGTGGGACATTCGATGCGATAGATACCAGATTTCTCGTGTGGTTCGCGCTTGTCTTTCATTGATCCGAGAACGTTTTTGAGCTGGTTCTTGCTGCTTGATTCGATTAACCGTACAGAATTGAGCTGATTTATTCGCCGCTTGATCCGATTGCTGATGCCTTCGTGATAAGTTAGAGCCTTCCAGTACGTTCTTTCGGTATTCGCATTTGATAATGTTGATCGTCCCTGACGCTGTCTATTAGTCTGGATCTTCTGTGCCATTCTCCTAATCGTCGAGCCCTTGAAGCCGTTTAGTTTAGCTGTCTCAACAATGTACCTCATCTCCTTTTCCTTAGCTTCCTTGCTTAGCGGCAAATCGAGCATCCTGTGGATCATGGCTCTGTACGGAGAAACCTTGATTTGCTGCGAATGATTTGATGTATTTGGAATCGTTCTTTGTGTGTGAGTTGCTTTCCGGTATACATCGAAAGTTATATTTGTTTGAGTCCTCCTTACTACTATATCTAGGAACGATAGTTTACCGTCTTTCTCTTCCTCCATCGTGAATACTATATTTTTGTGGGCTCCATTCAGGTCAGCAAGGACCTTCTCCACGTCACTCCCTTTCACATATGCAAACACATCGTCCACATATCGGACCCAATGTTTTGGTAACTGGCCTTTCTCCTGCAGTCCGTCTTCTAGTTTCGTCATAAATATCTCGCTGAAAAATGGTGAAAGTGGATTTCCCATCGCAACTCCGCCTTTCGTCTTATGAAATTTCCCCCGAAAGGTGAAATAATTTTCGATCATGCACAGTCTCGCAAGTTGGATATACTGCCTAGTTTTTATTTTCCAAGATAATGAGTTTTCTTGGTGGGAAAGCCATTCTTCTATATATCCCAGTGTCTCCATCACCGGAATACTCGGGAATAGAGCTTTCACGTCGGAAGACACCATAATTTCGTCTTGCGCTGGTGGGCCAAACTTCAGGATTTTCTCGGAGAATTCTTTGCTGTTTTTTACAGATCTACCATTCATTTGGGTCATTCCCTTAAATTCGTTCACCAACCATCTTGCCAGTTTTTGGGTCGGTGCATTCACGGCCGAAATAATCTCACGCATTTCGTTCCCCTCTTTGTGTATTTTTGGCAAACACTTGATCCCAGGCAAAGTAGGGTTGCTCACTCTTACCTTCGTCAATTCGCCAATTAATGACTCACAACTTTTAATTGTCCTTTCGAATCTTTTCATGGATTCCTCTAACGGGCTCCGGCGTAGCTCGAAGAAATTACCGCTGCTTAGCTTTTGTATGACTGCCTCATCATACTTGCTTTTATCCATCACTACCACTGTGTTTCCTTTATCGGCCTTGACAAAGTGAACAGGTTTCTTCTTCAGTTTAGCAGCTATGCTCGCCTCTTCACTGTTTACCACCTTTTTCGCTCCCCTTATCGCCTCGGCTATATCATTCCTTGCCATCGTTTTTTGTGCTTCCGGTAGTCTGCTCATTGCTGCTTCCGTTTCTACGATGATCTCCTCTATAGGTATTTTTGATGGTTTTATGGCGTAATTTAATCCCATGTTGAGTAAACGCATTTCCTTTTCACTAAAAACTATACTCGATTTGTTGACAACCAGTCCGGGGATTTCTTGAACTTCTACGAATTGTTTAACTGGTTGAATGAATCAGGATGACGGAAACTGCAGATCATGGCTATTTAAATTAATTAAATAATAATATCTTCTCTGAATCATGTAAAAATAATATTTTTATAACTACCCCTTTTGTAAATTACCTTTCCTACCTTTTATTAGCTTAAGCAAATTTCCCTAATTACTTTTTAATGATCTAGAGTAAATTTCCTTAAACATAGCTAGTATATAAGCAGGAATGTGAGTAAAAATAAATTAATCGCTGAAGAAGACCGAACGATTACGGTCGAAAATCGATTTCGAGAATAAAAATAATACACAAAATTAAAAGGAAGCTGTCTTTTTCTATTTTCAGTTGGAGTATTTTGTGAAGTGAAATTGATATGTCACTGTCTGTCGTACTGGAAGGCTCTAACTTATCACGAAGGCATCAGCAATCGGATCAAGCGGCGAATAAATCAGCTCAATTCTGTACGGTTAATCGAATCAAGCAGCAAGAACCAGCTCAAAAACGTTCTCGGATCAATGAAAGACAAGCGCGAACCACACGAGAAATCTGGTATCTATCGCATCGAATGTCCCACTTGTGAAGAAGTGTACATAGGTCAAACGAGGAGGCTCATCGTCACGCGAATCAAGGAGCATCTAGGCGAAGCAGCAGCAGCAAGAAAGAAAGAAAGAACTTCGAATTTCAAGTCAGCGGTAGCGGAACATATTATTACGAAGGGACACGAGATAACAATGGAGGACGCTGTAGTCATCAAGGAAGCTAGAGATACACGTGAATTGGATGTGATGGAAAGCCTGGCAATTACCCTGGAAAGGAAAAAGTTGATGAATCAGGATGACGGAAACTGCAGATCATGGCTATTTAAATTAATTAAATAATAATATCTTCTCTGAATCATGTAAAAATAATATTTTTATAACTACCCCTTTTGTAAATTACCTTTCCTACCTTTTATTAGCTTAAGCAAATTTCCCTAATTACTTTTTAATGATCTAGAGTAAATTTCCTTAAACATAGCTAGTATATAAGCAGGAATGTGAGTAAAAATAAATTAATCGCTGAAGAAGACCGAACGATTACGGTCGAAAATCGATTTCGAGAATAAAAATAATACACAAAATTAAAAGGAAGCTGTCTTTTTCTATTTTCAGTTGGAGTATTTTGTGAAGGCGAAAATGAATTCGATTACAAATACTAAAAAAACAATTTAATCGCAGGATACTGAAAAATTTCTGAGTGAAAAAAATTTCATCCATGTTTCGGGATCTTAACAAACATAGTTTCAAGTCAAAAAAATAAAAATTCTGATCTTGAAGGGCCTCAGTAACCTCATTGACTTTTGATGTGGCCAATAGATCTTAAAAAACGATGGCCCTAACTCGGAACCCTTAAAAAATTACCAATTATCAACATCAAATTAGGACTTGAGACCGTTAAAAATATTCTTATCGATAAATAATGAAAAAAAGTTTCGGCATACATAAAAATAGTCAACAAGTTTCGGATTTTTGTAAAACACCGCAGGAGCCTTTGAAAAATTTAATCAACTCTCGAAACCCTTAAAAAAATTCTGAACAAGGTTTAAACATATCTCATATATGGCGTGAAAACCGTGATGACCTTTATATGCAATTACGCTGAGCTTTTTTAAAAAGACTTATGCGATACCCTGTATGATCCCTTTTCATAAGAAATCTTTAAAAGTCTGTATAAGGGCAAATATAGAAAGACACCCCTTAGGGCTTAAAATTCTCTTGGAAGCTAACTTTGATGAGGCAATTACTTCTTATACGCGTATCGAGCTTAGTAATTTCATGTATTTTAATTCCAGAGAAAAAGATCAGTGATGTATAGACAAATGAACAGTCGGACTAACATGTCGCGATTTCTATCGGGTTTTGTAAGTTAATACAAAACCCTAACAGGCATCTAATAAAATAAAACAAAACCCATTCCTGCAGCTGTTCTTAGTGATTTTATTTATTTCCTTTCTGTGCTCATCTATAATTTTTTATCGAGATTCACAAATTTGCATCCCTTTAACATGGAAACGATTACACATTCAACCAAATAGAATATATACATTTCAAGTCATGCGTATTGCTGGTTAAAATTTATGAAAAAAATTCAATTTTGTGTTGCTTTTTAACAAACTATGTGATGAAAATTCCTATCGAACTACAAATGAATCTACGAGTTGCCTTTAATTATGTATCATTAGTAGAGTTTCTTCTACACTTCTTTATGAAAAGTATGGTATCACAAAGCACTCATAAACTTATTTGGTAAATGATTATAAAAGATTTATTCAATGCCTTAATTTGAAAATTTCATCATAAACTAAACACTACAAATTTTGCTTAAAATTATTAGACATCGCTTTTTTGTATTCTTTCAATGATATACGAAGTGATATTTTAGAATTAAACATGATTCTTTTCATCTTCCCACTCCTTTTTCTACAGAAGTAACGTTGTGACTAGTAAGCAAATGTTCAGGAACTGGAATCGGTCTTGATCGGGCAGATTGTTTTTTCTTTAATTGAATAAATATAAATTGCCAAGATTAGATTCAAAAACAAAATTGATATACCCTTCTGCGAAACGGGAAGCATCCCTGTATTTCATCGACAGGTAATGCGTTCATGAGTAAGTCTGGAGTAGGACTCTCGTTGGTTCCGAACACGTTTAATTCCCGAAAGCAATCCGTTTCAATCATTTCATTTTGCCAAGAAATCGACACAGAACCAGTATTAAATTTTGAGTAGAAATTTGAATCTGATTCGTCGATATTAACTCCCTTTACTGTTGAAAATTGTTCGATATCTAAAACATCTTTGGCGTACACAGCATGGGGCTGAAAGAATTGTTCAAAAAATACAAATTGCTAATAAAACAAAATATTCATACATCTGGTACAAACGCTGGTTCGACCATGCCTGCTTCTAACCGCTTCCAATTAATGCAATCGAAGAAAGGATGTAATTTGATTTCACGAGCACCATACCGACCACTGCAACATCCAAGTCGGCACTTCGGTGATTTTATCAGAAGTTGCTGGCATAAAGATTTCGCATCGTCACTGAACTTTCGCGAGTAATTTTCTGCATCTTCCTAAAATGAAACAATCACACATTCAATTGTTAAGCAAATTCTTGAAAACTAGGTTCAGTTGAATACACGAAATTATTTGTAAAATCGGTATTGAATTTTCCGAGGCAATCATTTAATTAACATAACTTTCCTGAAGCTTTAGAGTCAAGTTTTCTTTTCAGATTAAAAGCGACGCGGAGTTCAGCTACTCTGCTTAGAATAACATTGTTTAAATGGATGGTGTTGATACAAGGCGGTACCGAAATTAGCAAGTTAACAATGAACACGAGATGACTCAATAACCGTACGTCGAGACTGGTCGTCTAATGTAAAATAGACCTGATACTAGGATCTCCTTCTTCGCACCACTACAGCACCTCTCGGGCCTTCGCTTCCCGCAAAAAGCGCCTCAGACTGTCGCGGTCCGTTGACCGCGTCCTCCAATTTTAAAATTCCAGCAGCGATGAACTGTGTTCATCGACCGAGTCAGACCAGCGTTACCTCGGTTTCCCCACTGGCCTCTGGCCTTCAATTCGCCAAACGAATACCTCGCTCATAGGCATTCAATATATTTGCGGATGCTTGATTTAGGGTCCATGTCTCACACCCATAGCATAACACAGGTCTTACCACAGATTTGTGTACTTGGAATTTTGTTTTCCTGTCTTCAAGAACTTCAAAACTGTATAAAAAATTTTATTTGCGAACTGTATTTTTCGGTGTATTTCGTCTGTGATATTTTGAGCATTTGAGATATTTTTCCTCGACTGCGTCATGAGCTTGTTTAATTTTCATTGATTTGTAGCCCTACTAGTGTTGCTTTGCTGCCGAGTTTCAGGAACATTTCTTTGGCAGTTGTTAAAGACTGCGACAACATGTTGTTGTCGTCCGCATAGACTACTACTTGGCTCGATTTGTGTAGTAATCTACCTCGTGTATCGACAGGTAGCTTTATTATGACGTACTCCAGAGCCAAATTGAATAGCAGTGGGGCCAGCCCATCTTCCTACTTTAGTCCAATATTTGTGTCAAAGGCATCGATGAGTTGGTTGTTGATGCGGTCTTGGGAAGTCGTCGACGTCATTGTCATTTTGGTAGATGGACTAATTTGATTGGGATACAAAATCAAAGCATTATTTGGTAATAGCAATGGGGCCAGCCCATCTCCCTGATTTAGTCCGAAATTTGTGTCAAAGGCATCGGTGAGTTGGTGTTATAAATTGTTACATGAATGCAACCACCCTGCCTTTGTTAGCGTGGTGATCGCACCTCATCACACGAAACTTGATACCTAGGGGGAAAAGCGCTGCCCTTTAGAAATAAGAAGAACCTTTATTATCCGTTTTACAATAGCAAACCTTTATTTAACAAAACGTTACTTTGCACGCGCAAATGCAAGTTTCCATTAACTAATCAAAATTCCATTCAGAAACATTAACTCTCGACATTCTTTGCTTGATAAACTGTTGCTAGCACGTGCGGCTGATGTCCATTGCTGATGATGGCGAACCCCGTATCATCGTTCGCATACCGTGGTGCACGCGGATGAAAACTGGAACCGACTCCGAGCACTCCGTTTCCCGTGGACGCCTTCACTCCACTTCGTTGGTTCCGGTTGGCGTTGCTTTGCGGCGAACTTCTGATGAGGGTTTTCGTCTTAGCTAACTCTCATGTGACTTGCGTAACATAAACTGCTCCTTTCCCCAATTCGCCACTAGCTTAAATACAAACAAATTGCTTGCATTGCTAGTGAGAGTCGTAGACCTTCGATCCAGTTAATCCGCAAAACGCTGAGTTTGTAGATGTGCTAATTCCCCTTAACCTGCTTTACAAATTCATTCCTCTCTTGTTCTTCAGGAACAATCTTGTTGTATGAAAAGGAACGCTAGCTCCAATCTCATGCTTTTGGCTCTTTTCTTCCTCAGTATTCACACATCTGGAATATTCGACGACTTCTCCCCATACAATTTCTGAGTTGGTTGTCGCGGCGAATTGCTACTCAGATGAGCGGATTGCGCATAGTACACACATTCAACTGTATACATGTACTCCAAATGCTCTCAACATGGCAATTGTATGGAATTCGCCGCAGAGCCAATTTAGCGACTTGACCAATGAAGCGCAAGATATAAGTTCTTATATACTCGTACATGGAATTGCGATTATGTACTATGTTTAGGGTGTCACCGTTCCCTAAGTATGGGCAGTGAAGCATACGTTGCTTGTTGGCTCGTGCGATCAACGATTGGAATTGTGAATAACTGTTATGAATTTTGTTGTAACGTGTCGTAAGCGAGGCATGAGGGCGTGATCAATTATCATGGATTTCTGAGCAAAAGTATTCGATTGTTATCGTAACATTACTTCCCCTGTTGAAAAAAGGGATCCAATTCTTTGGAGAGGAATTGGATAGCGTAGCTTTTGCGGATTATATTAATGTCTGAAGTGTACGTCGTATTTACAGCAACTGTTAACTCCGACGCTGTAATGTGACGCCTACGCCCAGGAATCGAAGTGATTCCGATCCCGAACCCTTGTAACCTGCCAGATGGATATGTCCTCGAAGTGCCAGCGGACTTCATCTGTTGTGCGGATATCGTTGTGCAGAAAATATTTTTTTTTTCTGTCCAAATATTTAGATCCGTGGATATAAATATTCGAAATATAGAATTAATCCAACCCCGGCACATTTCGAGACATAGCCATCTGGAAATGCCCCTCCACCGTGGCCATCGAGAAAACTATGCCACTGGCGACATCTGGAGAAGCACATTTCCGCCATATGAAGTGCCATTCCACGCACAGATGTTTTGTCCGAGGTGACAACCGAAATTTTTGACAGCCACATGTCGGCTTAGTTTTTCGTGGCTGTCGTCTTCGAATATGTCCAGTGTCGCGGAATATCGGAAGAACCAGAGATAGCAGCTGCTAATTGTTGGGTGCGGCAGAGTCCGGATTTCGCTCTCGTTTGTGCCGAAAATATCTATAGAAAGGTAAGTCTGCTAACGGATATTTCCCGAGTTCCGTCTCTAACCTCATTCTTGATAGAAAATCGCAAGAATCCGGAACGAAAATTGTTGCGTTCGTATGATAATTTTGTTTTCAGCTGGTTGCACGAAAGTTTTCACATCTGCAAACAATTTTCTTGAATGGTCAGATGTCTTTTTGAAAAGTGACAATTGTGACAATGAACTGACTCGGTATTGTGATCCACTAGAGCTTTGCTGCTATTATTGCGAAGCTATGCAGCGGCTGATCACCTCATCAAATTTAACGTTGCGTGAACTGCGGACTAAGTGGAAATATACCTTCGATAAAACATTCAGTCGGTATCAAAGAAGAAGTTCCAGAAGAGGAATTGTTGGCGGATGTGAGGGCATTCATGCGGCCGGCTGAAAACAAAACTTAAGAAATAGTAACAAATGAAGATGATGATGACGACGAGGATTGGCAACCACTTTCCGAATTGATTGCACGAAATCAGGAAAATAAACTATCAACGGCGATCAGCGACGATAATGATGAGAATGATGATAATCAAAAAGTTATGAAAATGTCAAAGAAGAAATGTCACTGACAACATAAACAAGAGATTTTGTTGCTTAAATTTTTATCATATTTCATAGAGGATTTGATGATTTCTCGCAGCAGTTAATAATAAATTTTCAATGTGAAAATGAATTTCAACCAATTGTGTCGGATATGTGCCGAAAGTGATAAGGAAATGCATCATATTGCTAAATCCATAGCACCACGAATTAATGTTACTTGCAGGAGCGTTGTTGAATTATGGAACCTATTTTCAAAGTTGTTAGTCAGCGAGAATAATGATTTACCCGACCAAATATGCATCAGATGCCTTGACGTTATCCATCAATCGTACAATTTTCTGGAAAAATGTGAAACATCTCGCCAACACTTAATACAAATCAGAGACGCACAATATATACCTATAGAGGAAGAAATTGTAACACCAAAGGAGGACAATTCAGGTTACAGTTTCTAATATCACTCGTTACCTATTTTTAAATTCTGGATGTCAT
Source organism: Odontomyia ornata (assembly GCA_963969285.1). NCBI lineage: Eukaryota > Metazoa > Arthropoda > Insecta > Diptera > Stratiomyidae > Odontomyia > Odontomyia ornata. Next base: position 244,451,066 of record OZ017739.1, read on the forward strand.
AACATGAAATCAGGATCTATCTCAGAGTCAGCTGGTTTCCATTTAAGAAAAATAGTTAGATCAAACTGCACGATATTTACATTCGAGATTTAAACGTGATATCAAGGTGATTGGCTTAAAGAAAAGATTTGCTTGTACATTTGAATATTTACAACTTAATGGAATAAGGCTGAACGGATTTTGTAACTATCAAAGATTAATTAAATTAATTATTTTGTCATAAATATAAGCAAAATTTCATGTTATGGCGCCACAGTTGATATCATTTTGTACATAAACTCAAATTCTGTTAATTATATAGTAAATTTTATGCGAATAAGCATTCCGTTTGCATCGATTCAGAATGTTTAGTAGAAACATTATCATATACCTAAATAGGATGCAGAAATGTTAGCTGTAGAAAAAAGATTTTAACAACAAGTTAATATAGTTCTAAATATTTATTGAAAGTTGAGTGTTGTGGGCTGGGGTTTGTAAGAATTAAAGAAAATCAGAAGTTCTCCTAGTCATTCGGCCCAAAAATATTAAGAAATATTTTTATGGAATAAGTTCCAAAATTGCCGGACGTAATCGTTAATTACCACAAACATAAACCCATTTAAAATAAACACCTAGAGCAAAACAAACACTTAGTAATAATAATACACAAATAATCTAGAAACCCTACAACTAATCCATTTAAGAAAACACGATAAATAAGAGAACGAAATTTTATCAAACAGAAACGATAAATCTATTTAGCTAAATTAAGTATAACGGATAACGATACCATATATGCAACTTAAATTTAATTACACTAGATAAAAACAAACAAAACGGTAGAATTTCAGACTTAAGTTAATAACATCAATTTAAATGTATTGCAGGATTTAGAAGCATGTAAAGATTTAACTTTAGTTTATGTATCGATTATTCCATTAACACCACAGAATTAACAACCGTAACAACTGTCAAGAGAACGCGTAAACGGCAAGCTGGAACGAAAAGTAGTCAGCACACCGATAGAGAAAGCACTTAATTTAAATACACAACAAGGCGAATTTGTTCGAGCAACAAACGACTGAGCCTAATTTTGTATTTAGATGAAGCAAGAATCCTTTACTAATAATATGAACACATGACAACCAACCAACCACAACACGATAATTTGCATAATCTTAGTTTACTTTACTTTAGCTTCGTTATGTTACCTTAGTTCCACACTCCTTTAACCTTTGAATTATTAAGGAGAAAATCAATTTCAACAAATTTGAACAAGGATTAGTAAAATAGCTATTAACCGTATTTTTCGATAATCATTAAACCTAATATTAAACACGAATGATTAATGGTATAAAATTTTCATACAGATTACGTCAAAATAGGATATTTAAGTAAAGTAGCTTACAGGATAAGGATAGATAAAAATAGAAATACTGATAGAAAGATTATATCGATTTGTAGGACCTGAATAAAAAAAAAATAATATGAATTGCTAAAAGTTAACCCACGACTTTCCTTTTCAGTGGCTCGTTCTTTTTCAGCGTGAAAGGGAAGTGCAGGGTAGGTATGCCGTCGCGAGGTTAGGGTTTCGACAAATCCGCTGAAGTCGGTTTCGCGTCGCGCGCGGTACGCGGTACCTTTGTTTGTTTCGCCATTTCTTTAGAGTAGTTTTCTTCGGTTTAAGTTCGAGTAGTATATTTTTCGGTACCGCGTCGGTGAATCGGTAACGCGCCTGTGGATTGTTGTAGCGTTTTTGATTTGAGATCTGTGGATAGATCACATCCAGAACTAACGTAATGTAGGTTTCTCGTTCTGGATGAGTAATTGTTGACGCGTTTGGAAAACGGGCAAGTTCAGGTGACTGAAATATTGTAATTGAGCGTAATCCATTCGGAGACCCGCGACCGAAATCCTCTCCGAACTAGCTGGCCGACAAGCAGTCACCGCGTGAATGGATTACGGTGCACGGATTGGTTGACCTGTTGGTACCATCCGTTGGCACTACTCAGACTTAACGTCTAGAACCGATGAGAGGTCGGTTCCGCGTTCGAGCTGAAGGTAGACAAATCATTACAAATGGCGCCCAACGTGGGGCCAAAAACATCCTAAGGGGAAAAGAACTTCGCGTCTTCTGACGAGTTGGTCCTTTACGGAGGATGTAAGGTACTTTGGTACTCGAGTCCCACTATCAGGAGCAGTGGAATTGTGTGATACATATTAGAGGTCGCTTCACGTGAGTTGTAGCTTCCGCTCTCCTTTGTTTGATTTTGCTTTCGCGACAGAATCCTTCCGATGTGTTGTCCCAGGTTAACCCCTGTAAGGACCTTCTATTTTCTTGATGGAACTGCCAGTCTGATGGGTTTACCTATCAGCATGGACTCTCAAGAAAATAGAAGGCTACCTTGCCTTTATGTCGCGGAAGGATTCTAACTATTTCGTATGCGTGTTAGACGAGTGGTATCGGTTCAACGTTCGATGGCGTATGCTGGAGTTGCGAAGCCCGGAATGCTTCCACGCGTCGGGAATTTTGACCGCGTACAAAGTCGTTACGGTAGCTCTACCACTTGTCTCGTCGAGTCATTTAACGTAGATTAGAAACGGTTTGTAATGTATGTGGGTATGGGGATAAATTTCGTAAATCGACCGAAGCACCCTTTCTTCGGCAGATTACCACGCACTCTCATTTCCCGCTGAAGAGTTCGACCACTGGAAAGGAAAGTGTATATCAAATAAATTTTCTTCTCATTCGATATAAATAGTTCGCCACTATCGGCCACTAAATAAGTCTTAAGCGAATAGATATACCTATAGTTTACATTATTAGAGTAGGCGTAGTTTACATTTTTTTCTCTTTTTTTTTTACCCTTTTAGTTACACATAGGATCAAACACACCCAGCAAGAACAAATATGGCAACGAAGCGGACCCCAGAAAAGCGGTGGACCCGGTCCAAAACGGTCCAACCCGCGAACTGTGGAATCTGTTTTGAGGACGTAGTGGAGGGCGTACACAGCGTGCGATTGGATTGTGGACATCTATTCCATCGTGCCTGTGTACAACAGCTCCTCCTCACGTCAGAGAGTTGCCCATTATGTCGGCGACCCATCGAGCGGACCGCCCTAGACGTCCCCATCGGAACGCCCCTACCGACGCGTGGAGCAGTGGCGAAAGGAGCTCCAGAAGCCGAACCGTCACAACCACTCTTAGACCTGCAAGGAGCAGTAGGCGGTGAAGTTCCGGCTGCAAGTGTCGTGTCCGAGGTGACAACCATGCCTTCCGCCCACTCCATTGACACCCTCGTGGCGTTGATGAGGGATATGTCGGAGAGGATTGGCAACCTGGAGGGAAAGATCCAGAATCTCCCGTTGAGCCAACCACCCAGCCGCGTGAGAACTCCGCTTGGCTGGGAGCCAAATCCCAGTGTGGCGATGCCCCACTCCCGACAATCCGAGCAATGGGTCCCACCTCCAAGGAACTCGGGAATGGATCCCAGAGCTCCCGAATACAGACCGCGACACAGTACCGGACCTCCGTTGGTACCTCCAGCCCCCGAGGCAGTTCAGTACCACAGGTCAATCGAGGATGTGATTCCCCCCGGGAACGCATTGGCACCTTTTCGAGACCCGACGCCTCGTATCATGGAGAGTTGGCGCCTGAACTTTACAGGGTTCAACGATATGATATCGGCGGACCGGTTCCTTTTCCGGATTCAGGCGTTGGTATCCAGCACCCTGGGAGGGGATTCCTCGGCCTTCCTCCGGCATGCACATCTTTTGTTCAGCGGCGACGCTGCCGACTGGTACTGGAGCTTTAAAGAGTCAACGCCACGTCCCACTTGGCACTCTTTCAGTGCAGCCTTCCGCAATCGATTTGAGGATGGCTTCACTGAGAGAGAGCTAAGAGAGCAAATAAAGAAACGGAAACAAGGCGCTCACGAACCGTTCGACCAGTACTACACCAGTATAGTGAGATTGAGCACTCGCCTGCGAAATACCATGCCCGAGGACGAATTAGTAGAAATTATCAGAGAGAACATGCGCTGGGATCTCCAGAACAGCCTGCTACATTTTCCCATCAACACCATACAGGGATTGCGCCTCCATGCGCGTAGACAAGAACACTTGGATGAGCGACGAGGTACCTTCCGTCCACAACCTCGCATAACGGGACCAAATCCCCGAAATCATCACACCGCGGAGTTGATGGCAGCAGACCACCTGCTTGCTGATCCAGTACCCGTACCGAGGAGCGGAGCACCACCGGAGCTTGAGGACCCAGCATTGATTGATCGACCCTCCCTTGAAGCAATTACAAGCCCGACGGTCTGTTGGAACTGCCGACAACCGGGACATCGGTTCTATGCATGTCCAGCGGAGCCAACGCTTTTCTGCTACCGTTGCGGGAAGGCCGACACATACGCACCTGATTGTGCAAATTGCAAAGGGCGAAAAAACTTGCCACCGAGTGCCGCGACCACCCGTCGGCACTCCTAGACCCCGGACGAACCAATCCAGACCCCATCACCAGCTATGACCCAGCTCCCAACATGACTCCAACTCTGCTGACTCGCACCGCTAACCACAGTTCTCCCGAAGTTCCACAACCGACGCCGTCCTTCGCCGAGGCCAACGCGCAGGGAAAGGATAGCGAGACGAATGTTCCTTGGCATGTAAAACCTTTTCATGTTAGGCTGCGGAATTATTTGGCTACTCGACAGCGCATCTTCCATGAGGAATTGGTCACAACTGTCCCACCGCGAAGCAAGCGAGCCACGCGTCGGATGCGGAGCTTCTGGAGAAAAGTCAGGCAGTCGAGAAAAGTGTTGAAGGACATATACTTAGACGAATTATTGAGGGAGGATGTCCGGCCATATGCGTCAGTACACCTCCTGCAAAAACGAGTATCAGGCTTAGTCGATACGGGAGCCAGTGTGAATTGCATCTCTGCCGAGTTTGCAGGGGAGGTACTGGCAAAGCACGCGGACCAAATCCGTCATTTCACCTCCTGGTTAAGCACGGCGGACGGAACTCGTCACTCTGTAGTGGGAAAAATTATGACGGATGTCACCTTTAAAGGGGTAACTAAACCTATGGAATTTTTCATTATACCTCAGTTAACCCAGAATCTCTACCTAGGAGTGGATTTCGTTCGAAAATTTAACTTGGCCCCGGCACTATTTTCCGGTTCGACCCTGGAGTCCGTCACCACCGTTCCTGACCAATCTCAACCCACTAACTTACTACGGCATACACTGGATGTAACTCAGCAACTGCGTCTTGACTCGGCTATATCGGCTTTTCCATCGCACGAGAAAGAAGGTCTCGGGCGGACTACCCTGGTGTTCCACACTATAGATGTGGGGGATGCTAAACCCATAAAACAGAGACATTTCGCCATATCTCCGGCGAAGGAAAAATCGTTATATGCCGAAGTGGATTGAATGCTAGCATTAGGCGTAATCGAAGAATCACAGAGCGCGTGGGCTTCCCCAGTCACCTTAGTTGTCAAGCCGAACAAGGTCCGGTTATGCTTAGATGCCAGACGCTTGAACGCCGTCACAGTCAAGGACGCATATCCTCTACCGTTGATCGAAGGCATTTTGAGTCGATTGCCTAAAGCCCATTTCATCACGAGCTTAGACCTCAAGGACGCCTTCTGGCAAATTCCTTTAGACCCCGGTTCAAAGGAGAAAACAGCCTTCACAGTCCCAGGCCGGCCCTTATATCAATTCGTGACCATGCCATTCGGATTGTGTAATGCCCCCCAAACAATGACGCGCCTTATGGACAAGGTGATACCACCTCATTTGCGGCACCAAGTTTTCGTTTACTTGGACGATCTGTTGCTTATAACCGAGACCTTTGACGAACACATCGACCTGCTTCAGGAGGTGGCTCTACACATCCGGAGGGCAAGATTAACCATCAACATAAGGAAGAGCCAGTTCGTGATGACGGAGGTGAAGTATTTAGGTCACATCATTGGGCATGGCCATATCAAGACCGATCCGGAAAAGACTCAAGCGATTGACGTTTTTCCACTACCCAAGACCACCAAACAGTTACGCCGATTCTTAGGCTTATGCGGATGGTACCAGCGTTTTGTACGTGACTATGCCACCATTACCACTCCTTTGACCGACATGCTGCGTAAGGGACGTAAATTCGTCTGGGAAGAGCCCAGCTTGCGAGCCTTTGAAGAGCTAAAGAAGAGTCTGACTACAGCCCCCGTACTGCACAGCCCGGACTTTGACAAACCGTTCTCAATCCATTGTGACGCGAGTCAACATGGGGTGGGAGCAGTCTTAGTCCAGGTTGCACAAGACGGCGAGGAGAGACCTATAGCCTTCATGTCTCACAAGCTGAACCCAGCCCAGCGAAATTACACGGTCTCCGAGCAGGAATGTCTAGCTGCGGTGTTGGCAGTGAAACGCTTCCGAGCCTATGTGGAGGGACACACCTTTGAAATCGTTACGGATCACGCTTCTCTGAAATGGCTAATGAGCCAGACTGATCTCAACGGCAGATTGGCCAGGTGGGCACTGAAACTACAGGCATTTGACTTCACAATTCGCCACCGAAAAGGAAGCCAGCATGTAGTCCCCGACACCCTATCCAGAATGTTTGCCCCTGAAGGAGCCGAGTTGGTCCAAGAGGACGACAGCCCCCAATTGATCGATTTGGACCATCCTGCCTTCAAGTCAGCCAGCTACACCCAACTGATTCACACTATCCAGAATCAACAGCCCCAGCTTCCTGAACTGCGGTTGACGGATGGATTTATTTACAAACGGATGGGACACGCATCCGGAGACCCCATACAAGAAGAAGAACAGTGGAAGTTGTGGGTGCCCGAAGAATTAACCACTGATCTTATCAGGCGGGCTCATGACCACCCATCAAGTGCGCACGGCGGATACGGTCGTACACTTAGGCGGTTGAAAACCTGTTTCTTTTGGCCTAAGATGGCACAACAGATAAAAGCGTACGTAGCCTCTTGTGAGCTATGCAAGTGCACTAAAGCGCCCAACACCATTCTTCGGCCACCCATGGGTAAGGTTGAGGTCCCCGAACGCGTGTTCCAGCGCTTGTACATTGATCTTATCGGTCCTTACCCTCGATCTGCTTCTGGTCACACGGGAGCTGTCGTGGTCCTGGACCAGCTCTCTAAATTCCCTATCATAGAACCACTACGTAACATGCACACTGGACCTATAATCAGCTTCTTGGAGAACCGAGTCTTTCACATGTTTGGAGTTCCGGAGAAACTTGTCTCCGACAATGGGGTCCAGTTCACCTCCAGCAAGTTCCGAGACCTAATGTCCAAATACGGCATCATCCACCAACGAACTGCCGTCTATTCACCACAAGCCAACGCATCCGAACGACTGAATCGTATGCTCATAGCGGCCATCTGCGCCTATGTCCACCCGAATCAGAAGGACTGGGATCGCAAATTGTCCGCCATCACTAGTGCGCTGCGCTCGTCGTACCACGCCACGACCGGCATTTCGCCGTATTTTGCAGTGTTCGGCCAGTACATGATCTGTCATGGGAGCGCTTACCGGCTATTGCGGCAGCTGAAATCGCTAGAGGACCCAATCGTGGTTCTAGAACCGCACGAAAAGCTCCAACTTCTGCGAGATCAACTGCGGGAGAAGATTGAAGAAAGTAGACGGATGGGAGAGGAGCGGTACAACTTGCGATCTCATCCTTCTGGCTTTAAGGCCGGCGACGAAATATATCGTCGAAACTTCCGACAGAGCGATGCCACCCGCCATTACAATGCCAAACTAGACAAGAAATTCGTGAAGTGTCGAGTCATACAAGTCATAAGCCCCACCCGATACCTCATCGCGGACATGACTGGTAAGACCCTGGGAATTTACCACGCAAAAGACCTTAGACGATGAAGTGCAACTAATTCCCACGAGAAACCTTGGCTTATCCCAAATCTCTGCCTAGACGAAGGCCTCCGAATAACACCTGACTTCCTACTATATAGTCACTGTCGAGTCTTCACGAACATGGTTGTAGCCTATCCTTCGAAACCGATCTTCGACCCGCCACGTCCCTAACCAAGACCTTTTACAAAGGAGACGGGATCGTAATTACTTCGATTTTGGGGGGGGGAATGTGTAATGTGACGCCTACGCCCAGGAATCGAAGTGATTCCGATCCCGAACCCTTGTAACCTGCCAGATGGATATGTCCTCGAAGTGCCAGCGGACTTCATCTGTTGTGCGGATATCGTTGTGCAGAAAATATTTTTTTTTTCTGTCCAAATATTTAGATCCGTGGATATAAATATTCGAAATATAGAATTAATCCAACCCCGGCACATTTCGAGACATAGCCATCTGGAAATGCCCCTCCACCGTGGCCATCGAGAAAACTATGCCACTGGCGACATCTGGAGAAGCACATTTCCGCCATATGAAGTGCCATTCCACGCACAGATGTTTTGTCCGAGGTGACAACCGAAATTTTTGACAGCCACATGTCGGCTTAGTTTTTCGTGGCTGTCGTCTTCGAATATGTCCAGTGTCGCGGAATATCGGAAGAACCAGAGATAGCAGCTGCTAATTGTTGGGTGCGGCAGAGTCCGGATTTCGCTCTCGTTTGTGCCGAAAATATCTATAGAAAGGTAAGTCTGCTAACGGATATTTCCCGAGTTCCGTCTCTAACCTCATTCTTGATAGAAAATCGCAAGAATCCGGAACGAAAATTGTTGCGTTCGTATGATAATTTTGTTTTCAGCTGGTTGCACGAAAGTTTTCACATCTGCAAACAATTTTCTTGAATGGTCAGATGTCTTTTTGAAAAGTGACAATTGTGACAATGAACTGACTCGGTATTGTGATCCACTAGAGCTTTGCTGCTATTATTGCGAAGCTATGCAGCGGCTGATCACCTCATCAAATTTAACGTTGCGTGAACTGCGGACTAAGTGGAAATATACCTTCGATAAAACATTCAGTCGGTATCAAAGAAGAAGTTCCAGAAGAGGAATTGTTGGCGGATGTGAGGGCATTCATGCGGCCGGCTGAAAACAAAACTAAAGAAATAGTAACAAATGAAGATGATGATGACGACGAGGATTGGCAACCACTTTCCGAATTGATTGCACGAAATCAGGAAAATAAACTATCAACGGCGATCAGCGACGATAATGATGAGAATGATGATAATCAAAAAGTTATGAAAATGTCAAAGAAGAAATGTCACTGACAACATAAACAAGAGATTTTGTTGCTTAAATATTTATCATATTTCATAGAGGATTTGATGATTTCTCGCAGCAGTTAATAATAAATTTTCAATGTGAAAATGAATTTCAACCAATTGTGTCGGATATGTGCCGAAAGTGATAAGGAAATGCATCATATTGCTAAATCCATAGCACCACGAATTAATGTTACTTGCAGGAGCGTTGTTGAATTATGGAACCTATTTTCAAAGTTGTTAGTCAGCGAGAATAATGATTTACCCGACCAAATATGCATCAGATGCCTTGACGTTATCCATCAATCGTACAATTTTCTGGAAAAATGTGAAACATCTCGCCAACACTTAATACAAATCAGAGACGCACAATATATACCTATAGAGGAAGAAATTGTAACACCAAAGGAGGACAATTCAGGTTACAGTTTCTAATATCACTCGTTACCTATTTTTAAATTCTGGATGTCATAACATGAAATCAGGATCTATCTCAGAGTCAGCTGGTTTCCATTTAAGAAAAATAGTTAGATCAAACTGCACGATATTTACATTCGAGATTTAAACGTGATATCAAGGTGATTGGCTTAAAGAAAAGATTTGCTTGTACATTTGAATATTTACAACTTAATGGAATAAGGCTGAACGGATTTTGTAACTATCAAAGATTAATTAAATTAATTATTTTGTCATAAATATAAGCAAAATTTCATGTTATGGCGCCACAGTTGATATCATTTTGTACATAAACTCAAATTCTGTTAATTATATAGTAAATTTTATGCGAATAAGCATTCCGTTTGCATCGATTCAGAATGTTTAGTAGAAACATTATCATATACCTAAATAGGATGCAGAAATGTTAGCTGTAGAAAAAAGATTTTAACAACAAGTTAATATAGTTCTAAATATTTATTGAAAGTTGAGTGTTGTGGGCTGGGGTTTGTAAGAATTAAAGAAAATCAGAAGTTCTCCTAGTCATTCGGCCCAAAAATATTAAGAAATATTTTTATGGAATAAGTTCCAAAATTGCCGGACGTAATCGTTAATTACCACAAACATAAACCCATTTAAAATAAACACCTAGAGCAAAACAAACACTTAGTAATAATAATACACAAATAATCTAGAAACCCTACAACTAATCCATTTAAGAAAACACGATAAATAAGAGAACGAAATTTTATCAAACAGAAACGATAAATCTATTTAGCTAAATTAAGTATAACGGATAACGATACCATATATGCAACTTAAATTTAATTACACTAGATAAAAACAAACAAAACGGTAGAATTTCAGACTTAAGTTAATAACATCAATTTAAATGTATTGCAGGATTTAGAAGCATGTAAAGATTTAACTTTAGTTTATGTATCGATTATTCCATTAACACCACAGAATTAACAACCGTAACAACTGTCAAGAGAACGCGTAAACGGCAAGCTGGAACGAAAAGTAGTCAGCACACCGATAGAGAAAGCACTTAATTTAAATACACAACAAGGCGAATTTGTTCGAGCAACAAACGACTGAGCCTAATTTTGTATTTAGATGAAGCAAGAATCCTTTACTAATAATATGAACACATGACAACCAACCAACCACAACACGATAATTTGCATAATCTTAGTTTACTTTACTTTAGCTTCGTTATGTTACCTTAGTTCCACACTCCTTTAACCTTTGAATTATTAAGGAGAAAATCAATTTCAACAAATTTGAACAAGGATTAGTAAAATAGCTATTAACCGTATTTTTCGATAATCATTAAACCTAATATTAAACACGAATGATTAATGGTATAAAATTTTCATACAGATTACGTCAAAATAGGATATTTAAGTAAAGTAGCTTACAGGATAAGGATAGATAAAAATAGAAATACTGATAGAAAGATTATATCGATTTGTAGGACCTGAATAAAAAAAAAATAATATGAATTGCTAAAAGTTAACCCACGACTTTCCTTTTCAGTGGCTCGTTCTTTTTCAGCGTGAAAGGGAAGTGCAGGGTAGGTATGCCGTCGCGAGGTTAGGGTTTCGACAAATCCGCTGAAGTCGGTTTCGCGTCGCGCGCGGTACGCGGTACCTTTGTTTGTTTCGCCATTTCTTTAGAGTAGTTTTCTTCGGTTTAAGTTCGAGTAGTATATTTTTCGGTACCGCGTCGGTGAATCGGTAACGCGCCTGTGGATTGTTGTAGCGTTTTTGATTTGAGATCTGTGGATAGATCACATCCAGAACTAACGTAATGTAGGTTTCTCGTTCTGGATGAGTAATTGTTGACGCGTTTGGAAAACGGGCAAGTTCAGGTGACTGAAATATTGTAATTGAGCGTAATCCATTCGGAGACCCGCGACCGAAATCCTCTCCGAACTAGCTGGCCGACAAGCAGTCACCGCGTGAATGGATTACGGTGCACGGATTGGTTGACCTGTTGGTACCATCCGTTGGCACTACTCAGACTTAACGTCTAGAACCGATGAGAGGTCGGTTCCGCGTTCGAGCTGAAGGTAGACAAATCATTACAACGCCTCCTGTCCCTTATTTACTATTTATATTCTTAATTAACATTACAACATTACTCTCTTAAAATTTACTTTTCATATTTTCTATCTACTATATGACCGGTTATCAATTTCAAGCTAATTGCTCAAGCCTGCTAAAGGGTAAGAATTTAATTTTGTTACTCTACGTTTAATACAAGTATTAATTACAGATAATACTCTAAGTATCTTACTCTACAATAAAAACTCTAAAATAAAGCGGAAATTTTCATTATAAATAATTATGTCATTTGACTACAATGATTAAAATTCTTCCCTTCCTCACCATGGTCAGGTGTTTACAAACCATTCAACTCTCCGTTGTATGTTTGCTTGCTAGAAACCAATTACAAGCGTGTTTAATGTTTCCCATGCAAACTTTCAACGACTGGATTGGTTTCGCTTCCTAACTCATTTCGTTCTTAACCTTATTTTTTTTTAATTATTATTATTTTTTTTCTTTGAATTACTTAGTTTTAGTTACTTTACAGTTAAAAATTAACAAGATAATTCTCTTTTAGAACAACTTACTCCCATTACAATCCTGTTTTATCTCTAATTCTCCAGCATTTTTAACAATGATACTTCTTTCACCTTATAACTATATCTGCTGTTTATTATTTTGCAAAACTAGAATCCATTGGGGATGCTGCTATATTACGAGTACTTTTGTTAATCAGAACCAATTCATTACTCGTTTCCAATACTTTAACACCCTTTTATTAAACTTGAAAATAAATTTAACTTAATCGCTCCACATATTTGTTGTGTATAAATATATATCTTTTATGTACAGATTCGGGTTTTTTATTTTGTTAATGAAACTTTATGTGCGATGGGATTTAAGTTACATGTATAATATGCTACATATGATAAACTACGCTTTAGTGATTTACACTTACAAAAAATTAGATCAAAATCTAAATCTATCTGGGATTATACAATGTTGTTCTCTTTTTTTTTTTTTTTTTGTTAAATGCAATTTTACAATCAAAACAAACTCATAGCGGTTTTCCTATTTTTGTTCGTGGACTTCTTCTTGTATGTTACGTACATTTTTAAATTCACTAGTGAACAAATTCTTCAACTCTTATTTAAATGCGATTTAGAATTACAAACTACTATGTACGTCTTTTCCCTTTTTTTTGTGTCATCTTTCGTGATTTTTATTTTATTATTTTTTTGTTTTTTTTTGCTTTGACTTACTGTTAGTTAGACTAATTGTAAAGATCGGGTGGGATTGTTAGTAAGGGAGGCTGCAATTCCTTGATTAGTCGATAGGAGTTGACTTTCGGGAGACTTTTCGGGTTGGGTTTCGTTAACTGTAAGGACGGGAATGTGCCGTTGGTCTATTTGAGGGCTATTTATTTGTAAAGTTATAGGTTTTCCCAGTGCGGTCTGCTCTGCTTAGCGTCGGGATTTCAGTAGTCGCCAACCCAAGTATGTGAAAATTATTGAGCTAGAGATTGCAGTTAAGCTAATTGAGACTGTGGAAAGGTGTGAATGCTTTTGGGAAGACTCATTAAATTTTATTTGCCCAAGATGGGTATAAATTTCATTCAACCCTCGTGCACTAGCTTGAAATTGATATTCTTTACCTTTAGTTGTAATAAGCTGCAATTTGTTGGTTTTTGGGCTTACACTGAGGATAGCGAGATCTAAGTCCAATATCCTTGAGTCTATGTCCGGGAAGTAATGAGGCTGAATAACGTCGAACTTGTGAGTGCTCTCCGCTTCGTAATGTAGGAACATTTCGTTGATTTGAATAGTACAGGGGGTGTTAAAGAATTAGGATACCCTGACCAACCAGCTTGCTTGTACTGATGCCTGTACTACAACGGACATGAATGGGAGTTTCCTCCTCCAGGAAATAAATGTAGCTGTTAGGTTTACTCAATTTCGTTAATGAATTCGTTATACTAGTGCTGATGTGGAGAGGGAGTTTATTACGTAATTTGAGGGGGATGTGTAAAAGAGAGATTACGTCATTTGTAGCCGGTGGTGAATGGATGATTGGTGTGGATAAAGGTGCTACATACAGATCACCTGATTGGGGGTGTTTTATTTTTTTGTGATTCGAAGTATCAGTCAGAAGCAAGAATAGTTGGGTGCTAATATTACTAGCGATGTAAGTAAGCTTCACGGAAGGTATCAGCAGGAGTGAATTATTTGCTTTAATGGGAAAAAGATGGATTTGATAGAGCTTCATCACTGGTAATTCGAATAGCGGCAGTTTGATGACCACCACCAGTTTAGTTTTAATCTTGAAATGCTGCAGAACTGCAGTTTGCGAAAGGATTTGCTCACAAAAATCAGGGCATTTATTGCCCGGTTTGGTATATACCTCGTGCAGTTTTTTATTAGAAATTAAGAGAGGATGAATTTGATTATCTTGAGTAGAAACAACTATATCGATGATTGTCCGTTGGCGAGCATCAATTCCCAAGAGTTGTGCCAGCAAAGAGGTTAGAACCAAATTCCTACGGTTCGCTGCAAGAAGCTTGTCGGTCGTTATTGAAATGTCCTTGATCTGCATTCCTAGCTCTGTTTGCCTGCTCAGTACATCGGCCAATGGTTTGTGGATCTCTTCCAAAGAACTGTTTACTACGCTTATCCTTTCTTTTTCCAATTTAACCAATTTCTTCTCCCTATCTTCCAATGTATCCAAACGACTGCAGAGCTCCTTCTCATTTTCATCGTCCATCGTACCAAATAGAGCATGTAGAGACCGGCCCACTTCGTCGAAAAATGATCTCTTTGATCTCCCTTTCACAAGAGGGTCGAGTAGCGCTTGCGAACGAATTTTGAGATTCTCGACCAGGCTATGGACATGTCTTAGTTGCTCAACGCAGCCTTGGTTTCTAGCAACACAGAGTGCTTTAACAAGGTGTTCGGCTCGCTCAACCGTATTAATCTGATCCTGAATCTCGCCTAAATTGAGCTCCATCACAATATTCCAAGAACTGTGGTAGCTTAAGAGTTCGTCGATGTTTTCAAACAGGATCCCTTGGTTGTCTAGTCTCTCAACGGAGTATGGAAGTTGTCCCGCGATGGCCCTTGGTAAAACGCCGATCAGGGACAAAATGATGAAAAGAGTGGCCATTGCTAAAAGCGGGGGAAAGGGAAAAAAATAAGAAATTAATATTGTTTAATCGAAGTAGTGCTTAAGTCTATTATTATGGACATTGACAATTTTTTTTCCAATCACAATATTGGTATTCACCGGAGAAGTCACGCTCTTAACTTCGTATGGACCAATCCATACTTGTACTAGCTTGTGCTTTCGACTTTCATTCTTTAGCAAAACCTTGTCGCCAATATGGAAACTAACAGGTCTTACTTTATTATCGTAGTTAGCTTTGGATTTAATTTTACTCTCTAATGTATTCTGTCGTGCTAAAGCGTACATCTTCTGTAGTTTGTGCTTCAACATTAAGTAGTAGTTTTCATGGTTGTACAAGGGTGCGGGT
Source organism: Odontomyia ornata (assembly GCA_963969285.1). Classification (NCBI taxonomy): domain Eukaryota; kingdom Metazoa; phylum Arthropoda; class Insecta; order Diptera; family Stratiomyidae; genus Odontomyia; species Odontomyia ornata. The sequence goes on from OZ017739.1 coordinate 244,466,286, forward strand.
TCCCTTTTCAAACTTGACGCGACGTCAGAAGTGAAACGGTAAAGACAGTCCATTGGTGAAAGTTTTGTGCTGTCATGCTCACTATTATTGTACATTGAAGCGGCAGTGCGCAGGTATTGATCCCAGGCCTGCGGGTTATCATCCATCATGGATCGTAGATACTCTATAAGGGGTCTGTGAGCCCTTTCCAACGCTCCATTAGATTGGGGATGGTACGCTGTGGTCTGCATTTTCTTTATGTTAAGCAGCTTGCATACTTGCTTGGCTTGGAAGAGATCTCCGGCATTTACGCAACGAGAGAAATAAACTTTACAAGCTCCTTAAACGTAATAATGATGCCAGCGATGAGATCAAGAGTAAGTATAACGAGATTGCTCTCGAATTCAAACTAAAATCCCAAGAGGCATATCAATCGTACGTTAACGTTGTAGCGGAGGAAACTATTTCCAATCCAAAAAAGTTTTTTGACTTCGTAAACGTTAAGCGTAAAACTTATGGCTATCCTTCAATTATGACATACAAAGACTCGACGTCATCTTGTGTAGAACAGATCTGCGAGTATTTCGCAGACCACTTTCAGCATATTTACTCAAACTCTGCTACTCCACTAAACCTAGAGCCTCCGGAAAAGTCGTCTGAAACCCTTATAGAGAACATGTCGATTTCAGAAGATGAAATTCTCCAAGCTATCGAGGATCTCGATTTAAATAAAGGACCTGGCCTAGATCTGATTCCACCCTGTTTTTTGGCCCTCTGCAAAAGTGAACTGACCAGACCCCTCTTCATTATTTTCAATAAATCCATATCTGGTGGTATCTTTCCTACAATTTGGAAGCCATCCTTTATAACACCAATACATAAAAAAGGTGAAAAACGGCTTGTGGTGAACTACAAGGGCATTGCTATCTTATCTGCTATACCAAAACTGTTTGAAAAAATTATTTCTAGTGAAATTTCTCCCATTATCGAACCATTTCTTAATGAAGAGCTACATGGTTTCCGTAAAAACAGATCTACTACCACTAATCTAACCACTTTGGCGTCAGATATTCTTTGTAGAATGGAGCAAGGAAATCAGATTGATGCCATATCACAGATTTTAGCAAAGCATTTGATAGAGTGAACCATGGAATTTTGTTGAAAAAACTCCGTAGCTTCAGCATATCAGGTTCAATACTAAGCTGGATTCAGTCTTATTTGAAAGGCCGCACGCAATTAGTCAAGTTTCAAGGGCAGTTGTCGCGTGAGATCAATGTCGCCTCTGGGGTTCCTCAGGGCAGTCATCTCGGTCCACTTCTCTTCAATATTTTCATCTCAGATCTTTCAGAAGCGCTGTCTGATATTTCGCACCTTTTTTATGCTGACGACCTCAAACTATATCACAGTATACAATCGTTAACTGATGTATCTTTCCTTCAATCTAAACTAACCGCCCTCCACCAATGGTGCGATATGAACTACCTTGAACTAAATCTGGAACAATGTTACGTGATAAGCTTTTCAAGAAAAAGGATTGTCGACACTTATAACTATGAAATTAACAACACACAACTGCGAAGAGTTGATAAAGTTGTAGACCTTGGCGTAGTATTAGACGCCAAACTCAGATTCAACCTTCACTACGATGAAATTTTGTGCAAAGCTTATAAGATGCTGGGTTTTATTAAACGGAGGGCGAAAGAATTCATGAATATTTGGGCCACAAAATCCTTGTTCGCCTCGCTAGCCCGTCCTATTTTCGAATACAGCTGCATAGTCTGGGACCCTATATACGACATGTATAGCCGTAGGCTTGAGTCTGTACAAAAACAATTTTTACTCTTTGCCTTAAGATCTCTGTACGACCGACTTCTTTTCACAATCTACCATCTTATGAGGATCGACTTCGAACATTAAACCTAACATCACTCGCTTCCAGAAGAGTCGCTTTGTCTGCATGTCTACCTTTCGACGTAATAAGGTACAATATTCAAGTTACTGTTTTGTTAGACAAGATGCACTTTCACGATCCTATTAGAGTCACGAGACACACTCCCATGTTGACCACGAGTACACACCACACCAATTATGCAGACAATGAGCCGGTTAACAGATGCTGTAAGGCTTTCAATAAGTTTAGCGATCTGTATTCCCCAACCACTTCCAAGTCCTGTTTTAAATCCAAAATATTAAAAGTCCTCAATTCATCGACTACATAATTAAGATTATATTATTGTATTGGTATTTTACTTTAGTTAAATTTGATTTGTATTTTAATTTAAAATGGGCCTTGTTTGGCGACTGAATAAATAAATAAATAAATAATTTCCCCACGAAATTAGCCCCCTGATCCGTTACGAGATGTTTGGGTATTCTATACCTCGTCACTATCTCGTCAAAGGATATCCTGGCCACGGTTTCGGCTTCCGCTTTTGGTAAAGCATACAAATCTATGAATTTGGTTAAATTATCCTGTAATGTGTATGTATTTGTTACCGCCGGAGCTCTCAATCAGAGGCCCCACGATATCCAGGTATACCTTATCGAATGGCCTCTCCACGATATCGGTGATAACCATTGGCATACGATTTTGGGGTGACGTCTTCATAACTTGACATTTCTTGCAAGTTTTAATATATTTTTTAATATCCGCTAGCATGTTTTCCACTTATAAACTCTCCGAATTCTCCTGTAGGTCTTCGCGAGTCCCTGATGGCCACCGAAAGGAGAATCATGAAATTCGGCAAGTGCCGCCTTTATCTCATCCGGTGTGGTGAGAGTCATGATCCCCGGTATTCTGCTCTCTTGTGGGGATACTATGCTTACTGTGTTGCCTAGAGCTTTCCCGCTGTCTGCCCGAGTAACACTCAGTATTGGCTCCTCTACTGAGCTCGCTTGGGATTGATCAACCGAATCCCGTTGTTTCTGTGCCCGCGTTACCGCGTTGCACTGATACTTGCCGTCCGATTGTTCATCGGTATCTTGGGGACTCCTACTTAGGGCGTCAGCATTTGTATTGTACTTGCCTGGTTTGTATTCAATGTGATAATCGAATTCGGATAATTTATGGTGAAACCTTACCAACCTGTAGTGGGATCTTTCACATTGAATACGCCTTTGAGGGGTTTATGATCCGTGTAGATCGTAAATTGCCTCCCCTGTAGATAGCATCGAAAGTTTTTTACTGCCCACACCATAGCAAGTAATTCCCTTTCGATAGTAGAATAGTTGCGCTCGGCCTTGTTTAGGGTTCGACTAGCATAAGCTATTGGCTGGTCTTTGCCAATTTCTCCTTGGGACGAAACAGCTCCCAAAGCTTCACTACTCGCATCGGTAGTGAGATTAAATGGCTTAGAGAAATCAGGATAGGCCAGTAAAGGAGGTTCTACCAACGACTTTTTTAACGACTGAAATGCTTCCATGCATTTGTCGGTCCAGGTAAACCGAACATCTTTCCGTAACAGGTTCGTGAGAGGCTTAGCCACCTTAGAAAAATTAGGTATGAACCTACGATAGTAATTTACTAAACCCGAAAACGACTGGAGCCTACGGACAGTTGTGAGTACCGGAAAATCGCGCATGCAGCTAGTTTTACTCGGGTCTGGCCGTGCACCAGTTTGAGAACATATGTGTCCCAAAGGAGGAATTGGCACTTCTCTGGCTGAAGCTTTAGATTGTTAAACCTCAGTCTCTCAAAAATCTTTCTTGGCTTACAGATATGGTCCTGTAAGATTTTACCATAGACGACGATGTCATCTAAATACACAAAGCAATTGAAACCTTGTAAACCTGTTAGGATGTAGTTCATCACTCTTTGAAATTGGCGGGTGCTCCCTTCAAACCAAAAGGCATCCGCTTGAACTCATAGTGTCCATAGTTCGTGCTGAATGCTGTTTTTTGTCGATCCTTGAGTTCGACCTGAACTTGATGATAACCACTGGCTGAATCCAGTGTGCTAAAATACCTTGAGTGACCCAGTTGGTCAAGTATATCTTCTATGCGAGGTAATGGGAAAGCGTCACCTATTGTCTTTTCATTCAGTTTCCTGAAATCAACATTAAACCTAACATCACTCGCTTCCAGAAGAGTCGCTTTGTCTGCATGTCTACCTTTCGACGTAATAAGGTACAATATTCAAGTTACTGTTTTGTTAGACAAGATGCACTTTCACGATCCTATTAGAGTCACGAGACACACTCCCATGTTGACCACGAGTACACACCACACCAATTATGCAGACAATGAGCCGGTTAACAGATGCTGTAAGGCTTTCAATAAGTTTAGCGATCTGTATTCCCCAACCACTTCCAAGTCCTGTTTTAAATCCAAAATATTAAAAGTCCTCAATTCATCGACTACATAATTAAGATTATATTATTGTATTGGTATTTTACTTTAGTTAAATTTGATTTGTATTTTAATTTAAAATGGGCCTTGTTTGGCGACTGAATAAATAAATAAATAAATAATTTCCCCACGAAATTAGCCCCCTGATCCGTTACGAGATGTTTGGGTATTCTATACCTCGTCACTATCTCGTCAAAGGATATCCTGGCCACGGTTTCGGCTTCCGCTTTTGGTAAAGCATACAAATCTATGAATTTGGTTAAATTATCCTGTAATGTGTATGTATTTGTTACCGCCGGAGCTCTCAATCAGAGGCCCCACGATATCCAGGTATACCTTATCGAATGGCCTCTCCACGATATCGGTGATAACCATTGGCATACGATTTTGGGGTGACGTCTTCATAACTTGACATTTCTTGCAAGTTTTAATATATTTTTTAATATCCGCTAGCATGTTTTCCACTTATAAACTCTCCGAATTCTCCTGTAGGTCTTCGCGAGTCCCTGATGGCCACCGAAAGGAGAATCATGAAATTCGGCAAGTGCCGCCTTTATCTCATCCGGTGTGGTGAGAGTCATGATCCCCGGTATTCTGCTCTCTTGTGGGGATACTATGCTTACTGTGTTGCCTAGAGCTTTCCCGCTGTCTGCCCGAGTAACACTCAGTATTGGCTCCTCTACTGAGCTCGCTTGGGATTGATCAACCGAATCCCGTTGTTTCTGTGCCCGCGTTACCGCGTTGCACTGATACTTGCCGTCCGATTGTTCATCGGTATCTTGGGGACTCCTACTTAGGGCGTCAGCATTTGTATTGTACTTGCCTGGTTTGTATTCAATGTGATAATCGAATTCGGATAATTTATGGTGAAACCTTACCAACCTGTAGTGGGATCTTTCACATTGAATACGCCTTTGAGGGGTTTATGATCCGTGTAGATCGTAAATTGCCTCCCCTGTAGATAGCATCGAAAGTTTTTTACTGCCCACACCATAGCAAGTAATTCCCTTTCGATAGTAGAATAGTTGCGCTCGGCCTTGTTTAGGGTTCGACTAGCATAAGCTATTGGCTGGTCTTTGCCAATTTCTCCTTGGGACGAAACAGCTCCCAAAGCTTCACTACTCGCATCGGTAGTGAGATTAAATGGCTTAGAGAAATCAGGATAGGCCAGTAAAGGAGGTTCTACCAACGACTTTTTTAACGACTGAAATGCTTCCATGCATTTGTCGGTCCAGGTAAACCGAACATCTTTCCGTAACAGGTTCGTGAGAGGCTTAGCCACCTTAGAAAAATTAGGTATGAACCTACGATAGTAATTTACTAAACCCGAAAACGACTGGAGCCTACGGACAGTTGTGAGTACCGGAAAATCGCGCATGCAGCTAGTTTTACTCGGGTCTGGCCGTGCACCAGTTTGAGAACATATGTGTCCCAAAGGAGGAATTGGCACTTCTCTGGCTGAAGCTTTAGATTGTTAAACCTCAGTCTCTCAAAAATCTTTCTTGGCTTACAGATATGGTCCTGTAAGATTTTACCATAGACGACGATGTCATCTAAATACACAAAGCAATTGAAACCTTGTAAACCTGTTAGGATGTAGTTCATCACTCTTTGAAATTGGCGGGTGCTCCCTTCAAACCAAAAGGCATCCGCTTGAACTCATAGTGTCCATAGTTCGTGCTGAATGCTGTTTTTTGTCGATCCTTGAGTTCGACCTGAACTTGATGATAACCACTGGCTGAATCCAGTGTGCTAAAATACCTTGAGTGACCCAGTTGGTCAAGTATATCTTCTATGCGAGGTAATGGGAAAGCGTCACCTATTGTCTTTTCATTCAGTTTCCTGAAATCAACATTAAACCTAACATCACTCGCTTCCAGAAGAGTCGCTTTGTCTGCATGTCTACCTTTCGACGTAATAAGGTACAATATTCAAGTTACTGTTTTGTTAGACAAGATGCACTTTCACGATCCTATTAGAGTCACGAGACACACTCCCATGTTGACCACGAGTACACACCACACCAATTATGCAGACAATGAGCCGGTTAACAGATGCTGTAAGGCTTTCAATAAGTTTAGCGATCTGTATTCCCCAACCACTTCCAAGTCCCGTTTTAAATCCAAAATATTAAAAGTCCTCAATTCATCGACTACATAATTAAGATTATATTATTGTATTGGTATTTTACTTTAGTTAAATTTGATTTGTATTTTAATTTAAAATGGGCCTTGTTTGGCGACTGAATAAATAAATAAATAAATAATTTCCCCACGAAATTAGCCCCCTGATCCGTTACGAGATGTTTGGGTATTCTATACCTCGTCACTATCTCGTCAAAGGATATCCTGGCCACGGTTTCGGCTTCCGCTTTTGGTAAAGCATACAAATCTATGAATTTGGTTAAATTATCCTGTAATGTCAGTATGTATTTGTTACCGCCGGAGCTCTCAATCAGAGGCCCCACGATATCCAGGTATACCTTATCGAATGGCCTCTCCACGATATCGGTGATAACCATTGGCATACGATTTTGGGGTGACGTCTTCATAACTTGACATTTCTTGCAAGTTTTAATATATTTTTTAATATCCGCTAGCATGTTTTCCACTTATAAACTCTCCGAATTCTCCTGTAGGTCTTCGCGAGTCCCTGATGGCCACCGAAAGGAGAATCATGAAATTCGGCAAGTGCCGCCTTTATCTCATCCGGTGTGGTGAGAGTCATGATCCCCGGTATTCTGCTCTCTTGTGGGGATACTATGCTTACTGTGTTGCCTAGAGCTTTCCCGCTGTCTGCCCGAGTAACACTCAGTATTGGCTCCTCTACTGAGCTCGCTTGGGATTGATCAACCGAATCCCGTTGTTTCTGTGCCCGCGTTACCGCGTTGCACTGATACTTGCCGTCCGATTGTTCATCGGTATCTTGGGGACTCCTACTTAGGGCGTCAGCATTTGTATTGTACTTGCCTGGTTTGTATTCAATGTGATAATCGAATTCGGGTAATTTATGGTGAAACCTTACCAACCTGTAGTGGGATCTTTCACATTGAATACGCCTTTGAGGGGTTTATGATCCGTGTAGATCGTAAATTGCCTCCCCTGTAGATAGCATCGAAAGTTTTTTACTGCCCACACCATAGCAAGTAATTCCCTTTCGATAGTAGAATAGTTGCGCTCGGCCTTGTTTAGGGTTCGACTAGCATAAGCTATTGGCTGGTCTTTGCCAATTTCTCCTTGGGACGAAACAGCTCCCAAAGCTTCACTACTCGCATCGGTAGTGAGATTAAATGGCTTAGAGAAATCAGGATAGGCCAGTAAAGGAGGTTCTACCAACGACTTTTTTAACGACTGAAATGCTTCCATGCATTTGTCGGTCCAGGTAAACCGAACATCTTTCCGTAACAGGTTCGTGAAAGGCTTAGCCACCTTAGAAAAATTAGGTATGAACCTACGATAGTAATTTACTAAACCCGAAAACGACTGGAGCCACCGACAGTTGTGAGTACCGGAAAATCGCGCATGCAGCTAGTTTTACTCGGGTCTGGCCGTGCACCAGTTTGAGAACATATGTGTCCCAAAGGAGGAATTGGCACTTCTCTGGCTGAAGCTTTAGATTGTTAAACCTCAGTCTCTCAAAAATCTTTCTTGGCTTACAGATATGGTCCTGTAAGATTTTACCATAGACGACGATGTCATCTAAATACACAAAGCAATTGAAACCTTGTAAACCTGTTAGGATGTAGTTCATCACTCTTTGAAATTGGCGGGTGCTCCCTTCAAACCAAAAGGCATCCGCTTGAACTCATAGTGTCCATAGTTCGCGCTGAATGCTGTTTTTTGTCGATCCTTGAGTTCGACCTGAACTTGATGATAACCACTGGCTGAATCCAGTGTGCTAAAATACCTTGAGTGACCCAGTTGGTCAAGTATATCTTCTATGCGAGGTAATGGGAAAGCGTCACCTATTGTCTTTTCATTCAGTTTCCTGAAATCAACAACTACTCGCCACTTCTTGACTCCATCGGCTCCTGCCTTCTTGGGTACGACAAAGAAGGGGGAGTTCCAGGGACTCTTACTTGGCTGGACGATGTCGCTCTCCAACATTACCTTCAGTTGTTCGTTGATTATGTCCTTCTGTGGCTGACTCAGTCGGTACATTTTTTGATTTACCGGGGCCTGGTCAGTCATTAACGGAATTTCGTGGATGATTGCTTTCATGCAACTCAGCTTGTCTCCAGGAAGGAAAAAAATATCGTTGAACTCCTGGCACAACTGAGTAATGGCCTTTCTTTCCTCCGGAGTACTATGTTCAAATAATGTGAGCTCCTGCTTCAACAACGCATTGCGCATCACATTCCCCGGAGAGTCGGAGTATAAGAACTTAAAAGCTTCTCCTTCCAAGTGATTGTTTGATGGACCCGCCATTGTCCCTGATGCTACATAGCCTACATGTTTAACTATAGAGTCTGAACTGGATTCAGGATGACGTTCTACACCGCGCGAAACTTCTAGCCTACTAACGGAGTATCTATTCAGCCTTTCTAACTTCAGACTAAGTTGATTCAATGTGAACGGAGTCTCGCCTGAGTTCAGTATACCCACCACAGGCCTCTTTGGGTCAAGAAAAGCGTTTGCCAGGAATATGCCATCAGCTAATGAATCCGCTGTACACAGCATTTCCTGACTTAGCTCAATAGGAACTTCCACCACGTTTTGTGTTCGTGGAGGTAATGTAACAGCTTCTTTAAAAACGACCTCATAGGTTCCATCAGCGGTTTTTTTAACCCTTGAGTCCTCTTTGGCAGGATTATAAGTCACCACATGATTCCGATCTGTTAAAAATGTCTCATTCTGCGTCGCTCCAAACGACAACGCGTCGACGTTATCAGCCAAAACCTGTACGTGATGTGACCCTTCCGCCTCTACTTGGCTCTCAATAGGGACCGAGAAATCATTACTATTTATTTCCGTGCGAGGAAACGTGAGTGATTTACTTGGACCTTCAACATTACAGTTCCTTGAGAGGAAGTCGTTTCCCAAAAGACCATCATTAAATAGTCCCTGAATATTCTCGACCGCTTGAAAAGTACATGGAAGCCTAGTAGGGAGTTCGAAATTGCCTTCCGTTGTACCAAGGGTTTTACCCTCTCCAAATGGACTTTGCAAAGTGAGCTTACGCTGAACATTTATTGGGCACGTGTCCCTAATAGCTGACTTATTTATAATACTGACTTGAGCCCCCGTATCTATAGTAAATGTGGTCTTCTTTTGTATTCCTATATCTAAAGGCAGTGCTGCTGTTGCCAGACTAGTACCGCGATACGTGTTTCCTTTGTTTTTTTGATTGTCCATGCACTCGTCCGTGACCCTAGCTTCCATCTTCGTTTCCGATTTTTGATTATTTGACTGTTTAGTTAAAGTCAAGCCGGAGATTTCCGACTCGACTGCGCCTCGTTTCCCTGGAGCTTGGAACCCTACCGTTTCTTTTGGAAACAAGCTTCCAAATCATGTCCTCTGCGACCACAAAAATCACACTTCACCAGGACACTGTATACTCTTTGGTTCTCCTTACTGGCCCGATGACTAGTGGCGGATTTTACCTGACAATCCTTTCGATCGTGACCATATTCCTCACAGGTGGAACAATAGGGAGTATTCTTCCGAGAGTAACAGTCGGAGTATGTGTAGCCCCGTTTATGACAAAAATTACAAGTTATTCTCGGAATTTTGATGATTTCAATTGGGGATTCTTCTCGGTTCTACCACCGCTTGTGGTCCAACCTGTGACTGAAAAGTTATCGCATATGGATTATGTGAGTACATTGCCTGCTGAGGAGCCATCACGTGCTGGTTCATCATCCAATTATTGAATGGGGGTTGAACTTGCATCATTTGCGGAATTGCTTGTGATGCACTGTTCTGCAAAAAGAAAACTCCCTGATGAAGTTTCTCCATGTTTAGCCCCTTAGTTACAAGCTCCTCAAAGGTGCATTTCTCTAACGTCAAAAGGTACTGACAAAGCTGAGGATTAACTACTCCACTTCTAAAAGCATTCATCGCAAAGTCCTCTAATTGTGCATTCGCAATCTTACTCGCTTCCGATCCATATTTAACTGCTGCTGCTTCCTGGCAACGTTTAAGAATTTGCCTAAGACGAGATGTGTAGGCTAGAACGGACTCCGAAGGACTTTAATTTGCTGTTATTAAACTATTAACCAGCTCCTGATAAGTTTCTCTTGGTAAATATACCCGGTTCAGTAATTCTTCCGCCACTTCCTAAGTGGACGGGAAGTTAGAGGATATCAGCTGATAAGCTTCACCTCGCAGACGGGTAGGAAAAATCTGCATAAACGCAACGCGCTCCTGATTGCTAAGGCATTTCCATACCTGCTTACTGCAACCAATGAATGGTTGCAGATCGAGCACCATGGTGGGACTGGGTGCCCCAGAAAACAAGGGAATCATCTGTCCCATTAACTTTGCAAGCTTGCCATAATCTGCCGTAGTGCTCATGAAATCCTTAACTTCGGCTTCCTTATCAATCATAGGAGGTGATTTCTGGTCAATAGTCAAATCCACAGACACGCTTGAGGACGAGCTCGCTCCCAATGTCAGTTTCCAGTCATGTGAAGTAATCAAAGTTTTTAAAGACTTGAAAGATCCAATAAACTGGTTGGCCGAACGTACTCCCACTAAAATGTTTGATCTCTTCCCTAAACTGCGCTGTCTGTTCACGGAATTAATTGATCTTCTCCAAACGGCTAAAATATAACTGGTCAACAGTGTCAGTGAATTCAAGGACTGACTCTGTACTCGTAGATGCAGGTTCTCGCTTAACCTGTGAGTCTAAATCAGAAGGAAAAGTTTCCGATTTATTTTTAAGGGTAAAAAGAGTTCTTCCACTTCGGAGCACGAGCCTGCTGGTTTTTTCCGGAGTTGATTGATGTACCTCCCTAGTTCTCTGACATTCGTCGTTCATTCGTTCACGTAGCTAACGAATTCCTATTTGTTTTTCTTACTGTACCTTCATCCTCCTTCAAGACTCAGATATTTCAAGGATGACCTCCCAGGCACAATCTTAATCTAAAAGACGACCTCCCAGATATCAAATCGTTTGAACGAGTGTTATAACCTCAAGAGTGGTAAGAAAAGTTTCTAATTCCGTCTGAAACACCAATTATTCTATTCAATAACTGGTCGCTCCACAACACGTTCGTTGTACTGGAGCTGTTCGGAATCAAAAACCGGCTGCGCCAATTGTTATAAATTGTTACATGAATGCAACCACCCTGCCGTTGTTGGCGTGGTGATCGCACCTCATCAGACGAACCTTGATACCTAGGGGAAAAAGCGCTGCTCTTTAGAAATAAGAAGAACCTTTATTATCCGTTTTATATTAGCAAATCTTTATTTAACAAAACGTTGGGTGGGGGTACCGTTTGAAAGGATTGCTGTTGACATCGCAGGACCTGTTCCTGAATCTGAATGGGGAAATAACGTTACTTTGCACGCGCAAATGCAAGTTTCCATTAACTAATCAAAATTTCATTCAGAAACATTAACTCTCGACATTATTTGCTTGATAAACTGTTGCTAGCACGTGCGGCTGATGTCCATTGCTGATGATGGCGTGGTGTTTCCGCCCGGGTTATTGATGTGGACTTGGGAGATTGTCGACGTCACTGTAACTTTGGTAAGACAGACTAATTTGGCTGCAAAAGCAAAGCATTATTTGGTACACTATGCTACGATCAATACTGCCGTATGCTTGCTTAAAGTCACACTATGCTACGATCAATACTGTCGTATGCTTGCTTAAAGTCAATGAACATTTAGTGTTCGTCTATGTTGAACTCCCAGCATTTTTCAAGGACCTGCTTGACAGTGAACAATTGGTCTATCGTTTATCTACCTGCTCTAAGTCAACCTTTTTTATGTGGTTGGGAGGTGAATATCATTTACGCACAGAGTGTGGGACTCCCATGCTCGCAAGCGACTGGACTACCCACTAAACACCTCCTCTGTGCCTGGAGCCGTTTGACACATTACTTCGGGCCAGGTCTCGTTTTGCTACGCCATGAGGCGCCTTCAAGCTAATGGATCCCTCTTCTAGCAGGAGGGGAGGGGGAAGAGGAATTTCTAGAAAAGCGATCCCCCAACGCCCCCGACTGCTATGAGTCCCTTTTATATTTAAGGACTACCCGAACATTCTGTGCCACCTGGTTCCATTTGTCAACCGTTCCGAGCTGCGAAAGGACCTGTAGAGGTCCTTTCGCAGCCTGTCCCATTTTGTGCACGCAAAAAAATGTGTGGTAAGAATCGTCTTACTCTCCTGGACAAAAACGACAATCGGGAGACCGGGACTTACCAATCTTGTGCAGGTAAGACTTAAAACTCCCTTGCCCGCTCATGTGCTGGGTCAGATAGAAGTCAGTCTCACCATGCCTTCGATTTAATCACGGTCTCACATACGGGATGAGGCACGCAGTCCACCTTCACTTCGTGCAATTCAGCCAAGACCTTTGCCAACCGTTGAATGAGCGCTGTTCCTCACGTCCTCGCTTTGACGCTGGTAAATAGCACGGGCAACAGGTATCACGCCTACAATAACTCTCACCGCTAATTCAGAGACTATCGGATATTAAGACGCAATCCTCAGTGCTCCTCTCCTGTACTTGTGTCAAGCGTTTTCGGTATACCTCCTTACTGGTGTGACGAGCGAACACATACAACATGCTCGGATATATTTCCGCTTCATAACTGCAGTAGTAGCGAGCAAACAACACCTATGTACTCGCACTTCACCAATGAAAATTAGCCAACGAAACACATACGCAAGTAAATAAGCGAGCAGTAAAGTAAACGAGAAAGTTCAACCCGCAATGATATTCACATCGTGAACGAACGGGGTGCTTCGAAAAGAGGTAAGCGGAAAGAAAAATCGAAAGTTCCGGCATAAACACTCTTTCGCGCAATGTCCCCAGTTTCGCTATTTCACCTCGAGAGATCGTTGGAAACCCGAAAGTTCTGGCTAAAACACTCTTTCGCTCAATGTCCCCAGTTTCGCTATTTCACCTCAAGAAATCGTGGGAAAGCCGAAAGTTTAAGCTGAAAGCACTCTTTCGAAGTCAAAAGCTTAAGCGAAAAACACCCTTTTGGTCAATTTCCCCAGTTTCGCATATTCACCAGCCGAGCAAGCGAGACGAAGCGGGGAGAAAAAACTTTCGTGGAACGAGAGCGCATGTGTTCGGCTACTCAGCACCTTCTAAGAGAATTTAGATTGAAAGTTCACAAAAGAACGGTTTTTAAATTTCTTGGGTAGTCTTATACCAGTCAGTATGTATTCAAGTCCAAAAGGGAGCGTGCTGCTACCCAATTACCGTTTAGACGATTAAAGTATTCGCGATTAAAAGTTCAGCCGAAGATATTGTCCAGTGTTCAACGAAGTGGTGAGGGGTGAGGTGTTGGCTTGCGCCGCGTTCCTCAATCGGCCTTTTGGCGTTCCACGCCGTATGGCATTCCGGAACCGTTAACACGTCCATTTGATTCTCTACAGGCTCAATATTGATATAAGTCTTCAATAATTTAATAAGTAAAATGTAATTAATTTAAAATATGAACATTAAAATAAAGTTTAAACTCTCGTCTCTTGTTGGTTTGGTTTAAATGGACAGAGTAGCAGGTAAGTGGTATTAATAGCGAGTTCTTTCCCCGGGAGCCTTGATGTTGTATATAGGATACGCATTAAGTTAAGCTCCCAGTTCTTACAAGTATCCATAGGGTATACTGGTTTGTAACGAAATTGGCGCAGCCGGTAGGATATCGGTTTTTCATAGAACACAGTGTAATGCACTTTGTAGCAAATTTAAATGGGCTGAAAATTGATCTTCCCAGCCGATATCCGAAACCAATCAACTCCTGTATGACACCATTGCTACTCATACTGTCCATCAAACTAGATCAACCTACTTAAAAAAATCAAATAGTAATGTTCATTATTTAAATAAAAAGAAATAATAATATCAATACCTATGATATGATATATCAATGCTATTCAAACAGTCCATAAAACTAGATCAATCTTCTTAAGAAAAAAAAATCAAATAATTATTTCAATCATATAAATCACAAAAAGAAAGTATGAATATCCAATTAAAATATTATTGATCAAACTATACCAGTCTTCTTAAAAAAATATATATAATCATGTTAATCGTTTAAACAACAAAAATATAATATCAGTTTAACGCTACCCGCTACCCATACTGATCAACTACCCAGATCAGCCTTTAAATGAAACAAATAATTATATTGATCATTTTAATAACTAAAACATGATATCAACATTCAAATATAGTATTATTTCTACTCATAACGTCCATCAAATAAGATCAGTCCCAAAATCAAATCGTCATATTGAACATTTAATTCTTCACTCATTTACTCCCTCATTCATATATCTTAAATCTCATCTTTCTTATCTAAAGGTCATTCAAACTAACTCCTAACTCATTCAAACCCAACGTACAATTTATAGAAGATATAAAGTTTCAATCAACTAACATGCGAAAACACAAAACATTACAAGTAAATATTGAACACAAATAAGCAAAACGAAAATTTAATAGCGAGCAACCAAACGCGTGCCCATTGTTATCGAAATATAATACCGTTTATTACCCCAACTACTTAAACAATAATAATAGCAATAACGCGTAGCCACATGTATAAAAAGTCTTATCTTTCGAACTGAATGAGCATTCGACTTACCTGAGATGCAATTTAAAGAGCAAACAAAAACAAACATTTAACACAATAATTTCTAAATGCAATAACATGGAAGAGCAAATGAAATAAATAAACTGCGCTAAACAAATATAAAGAATAATTTACATGAGAACGGCAATTTCCCAGCGCAAATAAACATGAAAATAAATTAATTTCAAGTTACACTGAAACAATTTAAGTATGGGAACTTTGAAACAACAGAATGTTAGTTATCAGAACAATACAACAATGCAAACGATTTTACCCCAAAACCAATTATATCTTTCAAGTTCTACTGCAAGTCACTCTCAAATCACTAAATTTACATCCAGCACTAAATGTGCTATTTCATTTCATAGGAAACGGAAAAAGTGGCAGTCAAGTCGGTAAACCCCGGCAAAACTCCAAACCAAAATTATCAGCAGACACGCTTTTTCTATGTCTAATTTGCACAATCACTGAAATGAAAACCAGTAGATTTAACAACAGCCTCTGAGCCGTTGACATAAGCTGCCGACGGACACGCTATTTTTAGTTATAAGTCCCTAAAGAAACAAACAATAGCCTCTGAGCTGCCCGACTTCAATTTTGGGCAGACACGCCACATTTAGTATTAACTCATATGCAAAACAGACATCGATTTACCATCTAGTCATAGCCTCTGAGCTATTGATCCAAAATGGTTTGTAAATACGCTATTAACCAAGTATCCTTTAAACAAGCCACAACGTTTCCTTGCACAGTAAATACATTATAACAGCCAACTACTAAAAAAATCCCAATAAAGCTCCTGTGGAAAGCGCAAGACAATTCAAAAACCCACCCATTCCCCACCCTTTTACTTTACATATGGCAATGATATCAAATTGTGTCTTAGAATACTATTATACTTTAAGATACTTTAAACAATCGTTTTCTCAAGATCGATATCAAAAATTTTATAAACGGGTAATGTAGTGACCTCGCACAGCACTGTACTGTCTTCCAGCAAGGCCTAGAACAGCATTATACCAAACTAAGCAGACACGCACTAGGCAAAAATTAGACACATATAGGGTCTTGAATGAAGGCCGAAACTATATGTTCCCAAGCCCATATAGTGATAGTGTCGCTTCGACCATAATCTTTCTCGCAAAATATTTTCAACGCAATATATCTGTTTAACAGTTCACTAAAATCAATAAAAGTATGTACCAGAACTTTTAAGCTTACAATATCTCCTTTTAATTTCAATTTAATGAAACAGATCATCATCAATCACAACTCATGCAATATTTTTATACTTAACAAAAAAACTTCATAATAAATAGTAGATTCCGATTTATAAATAATCTACAACTATTTACACATACTGCTGAGTACATTTCTAGTAACCCTTCCTTTTTACCACCACGAACGAATAAAAAAGTATGTAATAGACAACTTAAGCCAATTAAACGACAATTAAATGCATATACCTTAAAAGCTCTTCCTCCTACACAATCCCACAACATTGATATATTAAAAGCCCTGCCCACTACGAAATACATTAAACCGACATAAATAGAAACAAACGCTCTTCAAGGCAATTACCAGCCAACCACGAATTAGTACATACATATCATATACTTCATATATTTCCTAGCAATAAGCGCATGTGAAAGCTACAATATATCGGTCAATTGTCTCATGCGTCATTGCAGAGGCAATGCTAATTATATCTTCAAAGCTCGTTAGCAGCGAGCAAAAACAATTACATAAACCTTCAATCCATGACTCCACTCCCATTAACAACATTAACCATACATATTAAGGGGAAAGTTTATTTATCACACTCATTATCTCGCACCCTATAAAGCCAAGATAGCTTATACTAAAGTCTTGGGAATACAACAACAACCACTCCCAAGCTACATCAATGGAAAGCTATTATCTCGGCAAAACTTCTTCTGAAGCGAATCAATTCCCGAACGTAACGACCGTGTGAAATATTCTTTCCCCGTTTACATATCAACTCATTCCCAATAGGTAGCCGCTAAAGCTTTAACAATATTTCCTATTGAAACTTCCCTACTATCCTATTCGCACAATACATAATTTAAGAAAATGCTAGCAGAAGCTTACATAAAGAGCTTTTGTTATAGCATTAAAGAAAGTAATTTAATAGAATATTGATAAACCATGAATGGTATAAAAAACGAAATTCATTGCACATTTAAACTATTTTGAAAGCCGTCCACATTAAATCCTCACTAACGCTAACTGTTTATAATTTACTAAAACCTGCACTAATCGAACAGTAACACACTAATAATAACCACTAACCAAACAAAATGTAAAATTCTATCTTTGGCGATTACAGTTAATAATTACAATTACAGTATTCAAAAAGAAAATAAAAAAAGAGAAATGCAGAATATGTAACAATTAAATATCAAAATCTATTTTGAGATGAAAAATGCTAAAATAAAAGTAAATCATTAACTTCCAAAAAGAAAAATCGGCATTGAATGTGGATGTTAAAAGAAAGTGTATTGTATTACCAAGTAAAGCCGATTATACACCTATTGCAAAGAAGAAATTGTATTCCGGTATACTTTAGTTGTAAAAAAAATAATAATAGTATATTCTTCCACATTACACAGGTATATTAGTAAAACGAAACAATTTATAATCCTGTAGTTTACGCAGAAATGAAATATCAACATCTTAATTTATAATTGTATCAAATGAAACACAGATTATTTACCGTACAGAATCAAACCAAACAAATTTCGTTACAAACCAGTATATCCTATGTATACTGGTAAGAGCGTCGCCCTATATTTCTGCCCCGTACAATAGCACTCATCAAGACGCGTCTTCTTGATGGGCTGGGTCACCATACGTTGACCATAAGTCGATTCAGAGCCGATACTCAGAGAAAATCATCTTCGAGCCGATCAGTAGCCCCACCTACTTCACTGCTAGCTTCGATTCGATTAGTATGTTTCTAATACTGATCATCCTTACTCTAGAAATTCTCTTTTTTGTCAAGATAAACACCTTGATACTCCCCAATAATACTGTTGACATATGATCCAATTTTATTTTCTAAGATCTTTGAAAATGTTTTGTACCCCGTACAAAGTAGTGATATGCTTCTATAGTTTTCGCACTGTAGCTTGTCACCTTGTGGATAGGGAATATAATTGATTAGCTCCACTCTTTCGGCATATGTTCTTGTTGCCATGTGTACTAGATGAGCTTGTGAATAGCTTTATGAACACTGCTGCCACCACATTCATGAGCTCCACTGGAATCTCATCGATGCCCGGCGCTTTATTATTCTTTTGGGCTTTGATGGTAGAGCAAACTTCATCCAGAGTTGGTGGGGCCAATGAAAGCTCTACGCAGACATCTATAGTCTCCGATGTTCTGGAGCTTTGCGGAAGGTTAAGGAGGTTCTTGCAATCAGATGCCCATCTTTCTTTAATCTTATTTTCATCAGCGAGGATATTGCCGGTGGCATCACTACAGAGCGTGGTTTTGGGCTGATAACCACATTTCACGCTTTACACTACTTTGTATGCTTGTCTTGTGATGTACTCGCTAGACTTACGTCGATACTTCTCAATTGGTCGTCATAGTATTTTCAATTCCTAACTCTAATTATCTTATTCGCTACTCTTCTGAGATTTTCATAATATTACTAGGGTCACCCAATACAAAATAAGCGTTCTACGTAAATTACTTTTGGTTAGAACTGCTTTTGAAAAGGTAAAACAAAGATTTTCATTGAATACATTATTATATTGAAACTAAACAAGAAAGTTTAATTACAGCTTATTATTATATTAAACATAATTAATAAGTAACCACCGCAAAAATGAGCTGAAAAATGATTGTTTAAATGCTTAAATTTTAAAAATGTTATAACGCAGCATGTTATTTTCATTTAAAGATTGATTAAATTTGGCTGTGAAAGGGCTCTGCCAGTTCTTTGTACCAAAAGTATTTTTTTTTTTTTTTTTTTTTGAAAAGCACTTCATCAAATTGTTCACATGTATACACTCACACTATTAACATTGAACGGATTGTCAGAGTAAATACTATATATAGTACTAAATAGCAACTGCAATTAGAACAAATTTCATTCCTTACGGTACTTATAGAGTAGAGAGAAATGGACTAAAACTGTATACGTATTGTGAACCAACATTTGGTAAATTTAGACCATCTTTTACACGTTTATTTGCCTCTCTTTTCATTTTGTCAGCTCCTCGGTTGCAAGTGCTAGTTAGTTTATATGCTCTGATATATACTAACTAGCAAAATGCATTCAGCTCTTCCGCTAGAGATTTAAGCGATTTTCTAGCTAATTGATGACTCTAAATGTATGCTATTAAAGAATATCGTCTGAAGAACCATGGGGGTTTTATCGATTGTATTAATACAATTCAAGGCATTGCACGATATTATGGTTAAAAGTTCAGTTTTTTTATCTTAATTTTAATTTTATCAGAGTTTTCAAAGTACATTTTAATAAGTATTTAGATCTTTTTTTTTTGGGTTTATATTTTTATTTATTTGATTCAATTATCTTTTTTTATTGTTTATTTTTTTATTACTGTAGGATTGAAGATTTCTTCCTATAAGTGTGATAATGCTAGTATTAATTTGTGGGGTTTAAATTGCCTACATTACTGCTGTTTAATAAATGGAATCAAACATTTTTGTCAATAAATAGTACAAATTTCTTATTATAGAGCCCACAATTCAGTCTCACGAATGAATTAGTTACCTCAGAATCAAATTGAATTCGATGGAGAATCCGCTTCACAACTAAGACATAATGAATTTGATAAAAAAAATAGTTAAAACGTTTTAAAATTCACTGTTGTAGTAAATGCGCAGACAATTTGTGCGGAAATGCCGCTCAAAAATTATTTATATCGAGCAAAATAAATTTGGAATTATATAATTCAAAATTTATTTTGCAAAAGGTATTATACCTATTGCGCTACAATTTTGCATGTATTGCATGCTGGTAACGCTAAATACTGAACAAGCGGCGCGAATAACGGATTGGAAGGTGTAATGATTTTTCCGTCTAAACTCACGAACGAAGTCGGAACCGACCTCTCATCAGTTCTACACGTGAAGTCTGAGTCGTGCCAACGAATGGTACCAACCGGTCAACCAATCCGTGCACCGTAATCCATTTTCGCGGTGGCTGCTTGTCGGCCAGCTAGATCGGAGAGGATTTCGGTCGCGGGTCTTAAAATGGATTACGCTCAATTACATTTTTCAGCCACCATTAAACGCCCGTTTCAAACGCGTCGAAAACACAATCATACGGAGAAGAAACCTGCTTTACGTTACTCCGTATTTCTTTTTTAATCCAGTCAAGTACAAAAATCTAATTTCCATTTCACGTTCCCGAATTTTACCGACGCGGTACCGAAAAATACCCTACGTTAACTTGAACCCGACGAAAGCTACGCTAAAGGAAAAAGGCAATCCAACAAAGGTACCGCGTACCGCGCGCGACGCGAAACCGACCTCAGGGGAATTTTTCAAACCCTACCCTCTCCCCGACATACTTACCCCGCACTCTCACTGCCCCTGGAAAAGAAGGAGTCTGCTGTTATTTTAGCAATTCATGTTATTTATTGCTATTAACTTCAAATTACGTAAGGTTTAAATCGAACGTATGCTTGTGTGAATGGATTGTAAATTATCAAGAGATTATGTATATTTTGTATGGAATACACTTGCTAGAAAATATTAAGCTATGCAAACAATATTATTATTATTAGTTTTGTTACATTATTTCCATGGTACAAATTATATACTGTTCTTTCAGAAATTATACAGGCGACGACTAACGCTTCTTTTTAAAACAGATTCTAAGCAAAATTAATTCAAAGAGGATATAGAACAAAAGGTTAGTACTCTAGAGTTTATAACTATCGCGATTATTAGAGGAATATTTAAATTGAGAGAAAAGAAAACATCTTCCTTACTTTCACGGCGAGGTTTGCCACACGAAACGATAAAATTTAATGCACTATTAGTTTATAATCGTAAATTTGTAACCTAAGTACTTAAGTGAGCTGAAATACTAGTTGAATAAGCTGTATAATTATTTGTTAAAAATTAACTTAAACATTTATTTCCGTTGTATAATATATTGTCCAAAAATTATTCCAGAAATATTTTGAACGAGTTAAACGCGAGTAAATGGATTAAAAAGTATCTTCGCTTAGTGTTACACTTATTAATTAACAATGTCTAATTTGTTCCTTGTATAGCAAAATGCCGCCCAAAATAAAGCAATCTAATTATTTTAAGGTTTTCTCTAAGTTAATTGGTTCAGGACCTTTATCACAACAAAATTGTAGAAGACCTATGTGTGTGGTTGGTTTGTGCAAATTATTGTTACATCTGAGCCCTTGACTAATCAACTAATTTGGCAATATCAAATTGCTTTCCAATAATTTTAAATAAAATCATTTGAATTCTTTCCCTATTGGTATCATTGGTTATTATTAATTATTATATCTATTATGTCTTAATTATTATTGTTTGTCTTATTTTTTTGTTCATTAATATGGTTAGTATTAAGTTTTATTATTATTGGTTGCTTATTATGATTGTAGTATTATTTATCATTCTTATTTGTATTATTTGTTGAATATTAATGGTGTTCGTATTATTTTGTATAATTATTTGTGTTATGAGCTATTTATTAACATGGTTTGTTTTATTTCTGATTATTATCGTTTATTTATTATGATTGTTAGAATTATTTCTCATTATTATTTGTATTCTTTGTTCAATGTGACTAAGTCAGTTCGAATTTCATATATTTTCTTCAGAAATATGTTTTCTATAAATTATTATATTAACTAAGGTTCTCCGAATATTAAACTTCAAAGGAATATAATGTGGTTATCATGCATTAAATGCTATCGCAATTTTATTTGCTGACTTTAATGATTGAGAAGTGTGGAGTTAGTTATCGAGATTACATAAGATTTCTCAAGCCGAGAAAACTTACACAGATGGACAGACAGGTCCTAGTTTTAGTGGAGTTTTGCTAACTTTTTTTTTAAATTTCTCAAGAGAATTTGAGTACTCTAACGGAGTACTAGTGGTGAAAGCTAGTTCAAAATCTTAGCTTCGAAACTAATGTATATTTAAGTTAGTAAGAATACATTTAAAGTTAGTAAAAATGTATTTAAAGTTGTAAGAATGATTTTTGCAGCACATTCAAAATTTCTAAACAAAATTATCACTAATGATACTGATTCTTGTAGAAAATAAATAATTCGACGATATTGGTATTTCGGTTTCCGTATCTTTCATTCTTCGATAAGAACTTATTCAATTTGTACGAGTATCAGAGCTTGCTGTAAATCCGGGGATTCTGATAGAGACCGGCATGCTAACCAATTTTTCGTCGTACAGGAAGACGATTGCTACTTACAATCAGACTTGAATTTTTCCTCAAGACGTGCGTGGCCTTTTGATCTTAAAACCGGTCCCCGGCCACCTTTATAGCTGTTGCGTTTGCCCTTCCGACTGTGGGTAGACACGATAATGGTAGTAAGTGCTCTGTTGACTGACTTCCGTCGCTGAAATTGCCGATTCCAATCCAAACAGTGGTCGACGTTCCAACATGACACAATTCCCCAGTAAAGTTTATGATATGGTTGTGTCATCGAGTCGGGCATTTCACAGTGAACACTTTATTTATTCCTGAATGTTGATGATAGACAATTTTATAGTATCTTTGTTGGCTTCACTGAAATAGGCCCCCAGTCACCGCATATGTATTACACGATGAGCTGATCTAATTGGATAATGAGGGCTGCTGTTAAGTGCAGATACAAGTTATGATTCAATTGGAATGCGAACTCGCTTACCCGGGTAGCAGGTGGTGGAAATTTCTGCAGTCGTCAGCCTTTCTTTTCTTTTTGCTAATTTAATTATTTTTTTTATTTGTTATTTGTTTTTGATGTGGTAGTTCTCTCGCATACTTATGCGACTCGTCGGTGTGTTTGTGATTAGTAATTTTGGGTGATATTAGTTCATATGCAATGAAGGTAGATGTTAAAGTGATGTAAGGGTGAGATGTGTGGTTTTGTCAGTGATGCTATATATTTGTTTTAGTATCTTCAAGAAACTTGCCGAGTTCGTGGAGGTGACACCTGAATGCACCATTCTTGTGTATTTTTCTCTTGTTGATCAAATTTGGTGCAGTTTAAAATCTGTTGTTCAAGGTAGTCTGTATAGTTGCATCATCTGCAAGCGTCCGTGGTGTAGATTTTGGCCCGTTGTATGCTCTGTTTGTCAAAATTCGGTTGATTTGTTTTATTGTGTTTCTGTTTAGATTGATGTTATGAGCCATGGTTTGGTTAGATAGATTCGTAACTTTATCGTTATACTTAAGGATCTAGTCATTTTCGAGGTATATCTAAATACCTTGTAATGTCAAGGGAGTTATCGCATTCGCGATAGATATCAGTGTTGTTACCATTTATTATTGCATCCTTTGCGTTTTCATCTGCTATAAAGGGGGCCTCCCATTTGCTGTTTTTGGTATCCAGACCAGTATTAATTGAACTTGGTTGTTTTGTTGCATGAAACTTCCAATTTTAGACGGTAGGTAGTTGATGCTATCGTTGTGTATTGTTTCAGTGATACTGTTTTTCGAGCCTTTAAAGATGACTATTTTTTTTTTTTTTTGTTGTGTGTGGGGACTTGTGTGATGGTCTGGTTTCCATTTAAAGATGTTTTTGGTATTTAGATCACAGACAGTCCAATCTGTGCCCAGGAGGTTTTTGCTGCATCCATGTGGTATACTGAGTGATTATTTGTTGTTATAGAGAGTATATTGCTAAGGAAGTTGGTGACGTCATTATAGTTTATTTTAGGGAACTGTAGAGGTAGTTTAGATTCGATATTACTTAGTTGGTAAAACAAGTTTGGGGAGTCCCATTTTCGATTCCCCAACATGTAGCGTCTATGGTGTGTTTGAATTAGTTTATGACTTTGGAGTAGTTGGAATTTTTATTTTGTGTGTTGACTTCTGAAATGGGGATCATTCATGTTTTTTAGTACCTCTTTGCTTATTAGTCATTGCTCTGAATCCGATGGGCGGTTCTTTAGCTATAGAGAAGGTTGATATGTTTGATGCAATGATCGGAATGCCCAGACAGGGTTTTAGAATGATGGCTTTATTTCTATCTAGTTTATCGAAAATTGACTTGGAGAAGTTTGGTTGTGTTGGCTAGGTTGTTTTTGACTCGGGGTCTATCATCGATTACTACAGCAGTAGAGCTTTATTTGGGTTTAAGCCATATTTGGAACCGCTAAATTTTCTGATTAAGTTTTTGGACTTCGAAAATTTGGATTGGGTTTGGTCAACATGATCTTTGGAGCATGCCTTATTACTGAAGACTCTTCCAAGGAAGGTCGAGTTGTTTGCCCGTTCTATTATAGAGTTGTTAAGAATTATATTTAATGGGAATGGTTTTTAAGAGTGAAATTGTGTGGTGGTAAATTTACTGGCATTTAAAGTTAAATCTAGATTGCTATATCTATTAGTTAGTCAATTCGTTTTTGTTTGGAGATTGCTGTAGGCATTGCTGAAAGTAGTGCCTTTAGACAGTAATAAGAAGTCGTCTGCAAACTGGAAGATAAGGGTTTGTTCGTCTTCGATGTGATGGAAGGCGTTAATATAAATATTGAGGAGTAGAGGGCTGAGTACACCTCCTAGAGCGAGTCCATTAGTGATTGTTTCGGTATGGTGGCCTAAAATTATTAATCTACGCTGTAGGAAGTTTTGGATCCAAGCTATGTAGTGGTTTTTCAGGTTGATGTCTTTCAGGTATTTCAGGTACTAGCTTGGAGATGTTCACTTTTTCATACGCGTTAGAGATGTCCAATGTGATTGCCTTCACCTCCCTACCACAAAAAAAAAAAAAAAAAAATGTGATTGCCATGCATTTTTGTTTGTTGTCTTTGTTAATGGCATATAGAATGATATTAATGGAAAGATTGCTAGATCTGCCTTTTCTGTAAGCGAAAGTGTTTATGCTTAGGATGTTTGAGTCTTCAATAAATTTTTTGATTCTGGTTTTTATTAGGTTATTGATTATTTTTAGGGCTACGTTAAGAAGAGAGATTAGCTATCCATTTGAGAAGATGGTTTATTTATTTTTATTTATTTATTTATTGTTTTTTTATGATGGGAACTATTCTCATTTTTCTCATGCTGTTGGTAATCGAGATATTGTTTATGATTGAGTAAGGCTGCGTCAGAGATTTACTTCGTTAAGAAGAGATAGGCTATTTATGATGTTGTAGTCTATTTTGTTGCTGACTTGATTTTGTGATTATCAAAGATTGGTTGGAGTTCACATTGTGTTTGGCGATTATTTGTTGAAGGAAGGGTTCGTCATTTTCATGGCTCCACATAAATATGGGTATATCAAAGACATTGTCTTTTAAATTTTTTAACAGATTCCAGAATTTTATATGTTGAGAATTTTTTTCTACTTTTTCGAATTTGTTTTTTTAAGATTGGGGTTAGACGTTGCATTATTTGCATCTTTTGGGCTTTTGCACGTGATTAAAAGTTTATATCTTCTAATCTCCGTTACGTTGATGATGTTGCGCATTTTGAGGGTTTTGTTGAGTTTATAGAAGTTTAGAACTGATAATGGACTGTCCCTGATACATGTGATGTTGAAGTTTTTTTTCTTATCGTTTGAAGGATAAGAGTTGGTCAAGTGGTTAGGTTGAGAATGTTGTGACTTTTTTCTACTTTAATTTTGTTGCTTTTGTTTCCACTTTTTGGGTTAAAAAGTGGGGCCTGTGTCTGTTCTATTGAGTTGAAATTGGATGGTACTTCTAATGTACGTGTAATAATGTTTTTGTGGGCGGTTTTTCGGTTATTTATTTTTAGGTTAGTTAGTCTGTCGTTTTTTTCTATGGCATTGTCATGAATGGTTGGGTATTTGTTTAGTAGCGCTCCTTACGAAGTGAATTTCGTTTCAGTTCATTCATTCGTTCAAGTTTTATTGATGTTCAAGTTAAAAGAATAGGAATTTGTTTACCTCCTCAAGCTAGCTGTCAGTAGAAGGAGTAGAACGTGTATTTCATTTGGTTGTTCTAAATGGTGTAGGTGTACAGTGGACAGTGCAAGGTGAACTTTTAGCATGCAAGGAATGTTTTGTACCGTTTTCATGTGAAACATCGAATATATTACGCCGTATAACCATTTCATTCTTCCGAAGTAGACTGACAGCTTACGACAGTTGACCACATGTAGGCTGACTACTACAAATGCAAATTCCGCTAGGAAGGCTTGTTACCAAAGCCTTACTACAGCTTAAGAAGCCATGTACATGAAAGCTCTACTATCACATATATGAACACATGTAGGCTGACTTTTCTCTCCAACTTATATGGCGGTATATGCAGAAATTTGGAAGTGTCGACGAAAATCGAGGTTTCGAGGCGAATCTCAACAGTGAAATCAAGCTGATCTGTGGAGAACATTATAGCGCTCCTTATGAAATGAATTTCGTTTCAGTTCATTCATCCATTCATGTTTCATTGATGTTCAAAGTTAAAAGAATAGGAATTTGTACACTTCCTCAAGCTAGCTGTCAGTGGAAGTAGTTGAACGTGTGTTTCATTCGGTTGTTCTAAATGGTGCAGTGTACGGTGGACAGTGCAAAGTGAATTTTTAGCATGCAGGGAATGGGATGTGTACCTTTTTCATGTAAAACATCGAATATATTACGCCGTACAAACATTTGCATTCTGCCGCAGTAGACTGACAGCTTACGACAGCTACCCACATGTAGGCTGACTACTAAAAATGCAAATTTCTACTGGAAGGCTTGTTACACTTACGTTGGTGTTGCTTGTTATACAAAATGAATGGAGTTATGGTTGAATCAAAGTGATTTTCCAGCTTCCTTGATGAATGCCCCCAATTGGACCAGTGCCTTTCTATTTAGAATAGAGAATAAAATAGAGGAGTATCTGATGTCCCACGTTTCCTATGTATTGCACCAAGAGAAGATGTCGGATGTCAGTATATTGTCTTTTTTCAATCATTCTTTGTTTTTAGCTTAATTAATGGGAATTCTAGTAATGTGTTTTCGCATGTTTCTATTCATAGTTGAGTTTTTAAAACATAAATATTTTTCTAGATTAAGGTTAGAGTCTGTCTGGCAGAGAGCTATTTATGGTACTCGTTTTAAGTAGTCGTTGTCCCAATCCAAGAGGATGGTGTTTGTACCAAAGCTGACGTAAGATAGGAAGTCATATGACAAGCTTCCGTTAGCTACCATCCAACTGCGGCATTAGCAAATGCTTATATTGCTTAATATATACTATTTTCCAAATGAAAACGTACGAAACGCATTCCGTGCATGCTATAAATTCACCTTGCACTGTCCACTATACTCCTACACTTTTCAAGACGAGCAAATGAACCACATGTTTTGCACCTTCCACTGATAGCTCAGCGTTGAGAAGCAAACAAACTCCTATACATTCACTCTGGAATACAATAAAAATAAAACGGGTATAAGCACTGAAATAATTTTCACTTCACTAAGAGCACTATATTGTTGTCCGCGGACCATTTGGTAGAAATCCGTCTCAAAACCGTACAAAACCTCACATGTTCGTTGGCACCTCCTTAATTCGTCATATACCGCCATATAAGTTAGCCAGCAAAGTCGGCCTACTAATGGTCATGTGCGTGGTAGTAAGCGCTGCTGCCATATGGCTTCCTATCTAATGTCAGTTTTGGTTTGTCCCCTTATAAAAGTGTCATCCCAGTCAACGAAGATTTTTGGCCTGCTTGGCTGCCTCATCTGTTTGATTTAGAGCTCACATATTGCTGCTTTTTGGAATCCAGTAGATCAAGAAGTAAATATCTTTGTTTGTGCTAATCAGCTTTCGAATTTCAGATGTTATATATTTATGGTCTAATTTCAGATGTTATATATTTATGGTCTTAATTTTGTGCAATTTAATTCAGTAAAGAGCACTACGTTTTTGTTGATAATGTCAAAATCAAGCACTTTCTTGCAGAATGGCCATAAGCTCGGCATTATCAGATTTGGTTTCATTGCCTTGTCAGTATAGTTCAGTAATCCCTTTCCTAGTTATATCTGTAGCACAACCAATACCCAGTATATTTTGAGAGACAATAATTACAAAAATTTCGTATCTATTTGTTTTAAAGTGGTATATAATTTAAACTAAACACACCTCAACTTCCTTGGCTTGAACGAACGCCAGCAAAACAAAATAGAAAATCAAATTAAATCAAAAGTAGCGGAGCATATAGTCCTTGAAAAACATGACATCACTGCGGAAAACGTAAGCATGCTGAAAACGGTTACAAACGGATGGAAGCTTGATGTAGCAGAAAGCTTGGAGATATTCAATCGGAAGACGCAGGACATTGGGAACGGCGACCCAGGTAACGGATACACCTGGCTATTCAAGCTTACAAAATAATGAAGGTAGTTAAGTAGCAATTAAGGAAAAACAAATTTTTGAATGGTAAAGGATCAGGTAATTAGAGATTAAGTAAAAGTACTTTGAGGGATTAGATGTAATTAGAGATTCATATTAATACGTTAATGAGTTTAGTATAAATATTAGGACACTTATAGTTTAGGAAATAGTAGTACTGAGGAAGCTTTCAAGTAGAGAACGAAACAATTGTATACTAAATTTAAAATAAATAGTAGAATTAAAGGGTATATACTTTCTTTCAATTTTTTTTATATTTGAAAGTTCTACTAAAGGCGAAATATCTTTAACTATTACAATAGAAGTATCATTGATTGCATCTTTTGTGTTTGAAATAATATCGGCTGTTCAATTCCTACATTTAATGATAAGTGTAATACTGTTTTGTCAAAAATGCCGTTTTACATAAATTGAATTTAGGTGCGCGCATGCGCGAGGAATCTTGGTCACAAAGAAGACGAAGAGTACCTACCCTAGGAATATACAATAATCTATAGGAAACGTCGGGTGTTTGCACCATTGGGTTGGTGGTGTAGGTTCGGTTGAGAACTCCCGATTAGCGCTAGTCTGGCTCTGAGCACTTGTCTTTATAAGAGCTTGTGCCAACCTCGCATGGCCTCCCTGCTCTGCAAAGATAATCATGGAATCAAAAAGGCGACTACACATATCACTGGGGATAGCGGCATCGGAGAGACCAAATCAAACTAGAGCAATCTCAACTAAAAAACTTAAGAATTGATCAAAAGGCACATTGAGAACATTTCCAAAGACAACAAAAACGACGATGAATACAATAATAATAAAGACGAACGATAACCGGAGAACAATAGACAGCCTTGTCCAAACTGAAATTCCTGCGGCGCTCGGGCGCAACAAATAATTATGCGAACGCCAGAGCATCCTAAAACGGAAGAGACCACAAAAAAAGGCTATAACGAAAACTCTCTGTGTAAGCTTTTGGATACATTCTCCTAAATTACTGTGCTGATAGATTAGTAGGAAATTCCACTAGTAAATATTGCTGAATCTTTAAGGGTTACTTTGTTTTGATACCAACTCAGTTAATAAGTACATGGGGACTGCAGCTTTAACTTGATTACACGATCGATACAGTCCAACTATCAGATGGAATTGCGTAACTTTCAAGGTATATGCATAAAATTGTCTATTACATATTTGTTTATTCATTTGTTGTAGTACAAAGAGAGGGTTGTTAAAATGTTATGTTTAAATAATTGTGGGTTATGTTTAAATACTCGTGGACAAAGCCGTAGCTTTGCAGCTTGGCAACGTGTGAAAAAAATCTTTAAATTTGTGGTCAAAGGCCCATTCTGAAAGACGGGTTCTTAATTTGATATGTAAAATAAGTATTTTTTTTTCAAACCCATTCAAGGTAGTTTTAGTGCCCTTCTTTCAACCTTCATTCATGAAGTTCAATCGAACTACTGAGTGGACTTTGAAAATCCAGAAATCCAAACTACATAAAAACTTTTTTTAAGCCGTCGGGTCTTGCTTTGTTGTGTGAGGTGACGCGTTTCGACTCCTTCGAGTCAGCTTCAATGTCTAAAGGATGTGTTGAAGGGAATGACTTTTTATAGTCGTAGGATGGGTTAAGATGGTAGTACTAAATCAGGTCAGGTACTAAATTAGGTCATGTAGATGGATATTAGGTTTTTGTTTTTTGAATTGTTGGATGTCCGTTTGTTCTGTTTCATCTCGCTTCCGTTTTCTTCGGAGAGTGTGGTCTATTACTGAGAAAAATTGCGTCGGAATTTGTAACAAGTTGTTCTTTGATAATGTTACCGTCTGTTTTTCTATGTTTATATATTTCAAGCCTTTCTAGGATGGCCAGACTCGGTCTTTTGCTTGTGTAGCAATGTCATCGAGTTTGTCATAGCGTCAGGCTCATGTGCGTGGTTTTGTAGGTGCATCGCATAATTGGAGTCTTGTTGTGTAAGAAAGATCGTTAGTACTCTTTGTATATTGTCGTTAGTTTCCATGTTGTCCCTATGTATACCAAATCGCAGTCCTTGCATATTAAATTTATTACTGCATTTAAAGATACCTAACGCATTTTCTCATCTTTTTTTTGCATAACTGATGGGTGTTTCATGCTGGATTGGGGAGATTCTTTTCTTCTTAACGGCAAAGGCCCCACATTCAACAAAAAACAGCAACTCTACCCATCTGCGTTCAAAAGTTATGCGTGAACATTCATAATACGGAGCAGGGTTCCGTATGACAAAGTTTTAATCCAGTAGATTTTTAAAAATATACCTTCATTTTTTGTTTGCGCTATTAAAAATTTGATTTATACAAATTGAAGAGGTAAATTTGAATTCTATCTTGTCATATATTTGCAAATATATAAACTGACTTGTTTCCCCAACACAATGCTTCCATGATTCCTCATCCCAAACCCCTAATTAAATGGTAGTAAATGCTCTCGGGGTCGCACATTAAATTTACTGGATCACCAATGATCGGACATTAAATACCGAGAAATGCTGATAACTGTAAATACATCTATAGCTCTGCCACTAAATTCTACTTACACCTCCTTTGTGGGGGTCGTAAGAGGGTGAAGGCGAGTCTTCGGCTCCTGATAACGTTATCGAAGTAATTGAGGAAAGATGGGCAGCATATTTCAAGAGTCTCCTTAATCCTCCGCACAGCTCTCGCACATCGGAGCCTATAGAAATCTCACAAACTCTGGATGGATTTTGTTCCACCATCAAAGCCCAAAAGAATAATAACGCGCCGATGGGAGATGGACTGGCCCCATCGCTCATAGACTAGCTCCATTGCTATTCGATTTGGCTCTGGAGTATGTCATAAGGAAGCTACCTGTCGACATATGAGGTAAATTACTATACAAGTCGAGCCAAGTAGTAGCCTATGTATACAACATCAACATTTTGTCACGGTCATTAACAACTGCCAAAGAACTCTTCCTGAGCCTCGACTGCCAGGCAAAACTAAAAGCGCTACAAATCAATGAAAATAAAACAAAGCTCATGACACAGTCGACGAAAAATACCTTAAGTACACAAAATATCACACTTGAATACAGTATCGAAAATTTGGGCGAATTTGAGAAATTAGGCGCCAGAATTACGAGAACCAGTAATGAAAGAGACGAAATACGCCGAAGAATACAGCTAGCAAAAAAATATTTTATTCAGTTTTGACAATCTTGAAAGCCAGCTGCGTACACAGGAAAACAAAGCTCCAAGTATACAAATCTGTGATAAGGCATGTGTTATGCTATGGGTGTGAAACATGGACCCTAGCCCAAGCATCCGCAAATATATTGAACAGCTTTAAGAGACGGGTCCTGAGGCGAATAATCGAAGCGAAGCTAGACGGGGACCAATTGTAGTAATCGAGCAGTCACCTAAGCTAACTGCTCGAAACCTTCATAACACTTATCCGAAATTTTAATTGCAGTTTTGAAAAAAATTCAATTACTTCCATTCATAATTTATACATCATAAAATATTTTTTTAAAATTTTAATTAAATGTAAATTTTATATCATTTTTCGTCTATATTAAATTTAAACGTTTCCTTCTAATTATATTAAATTTAAATTCAAATTTGCAAATTAAAATTTGGGACGTGGTAACACTGAAATCATACAGCCATCCACGGATTGCATTGCAAATGCAATCTAACGTGGCTGAGCTAGAAGCTTGGAAATTTGCTGTTACGACACCGAGAAGTGGACGACGAACAGAAAAGACGGGGAGTCTATATTTGATCGTCACCGCGAACACATTGAAGAACGGCGCCAGCAGCAGTAGAACCAACCGCAACAGCTTCAGCAGCGACCGTGGCGGGAGTATATGCTTGCTCGTACTCGTATCTAAGTTTCGAGGTGTTCGATTTTATTGTGTTTGCCGTGCGTCGTGCATAATCAGCAAGCAGACATTCCATTTAAAGGCGCCACGTATGGTTCAGTCGGTGGTGTTGCATCAGAAGCTCGTGTGTGTCGTCTTCGGTGGAGCTGTGTTTTGTTTAATATACTATTTCTACGCAAGCAGTTTTTCCATAATAACCCCTCTACCCGTGAAAATTCGATAAAACTATCTCCCAGCTAAGCATTAGAATTGTTTAATTGTTCTCTCTTATCATATAAATTCCCTCAAAATGCATCGAAACGCTGAATAATTAGGGAACATCTTTTGCCGCGAATCGTCAATACGCAGCCCCAAACGATCATATCAGTTTGTGAATGCCCCTAATGTTAATTGGTGATAACAATGCGATCCATGTGAATGATGTAGAGAATTCTTGTCAGTGATCCTCGGCCCAGCAAATGCTCGTAATGAGGAAAAAATACCAATTCTTTGGATATGAAAACGTCAAGAATGTACTCGAGTGGAGAGGATTTGCATAGAAGCGGTGGAAACTAAATGGAGTGTACTTATGTGTGTGTGAAGTGCCAAATTTTGATCAATTGAAATTGCTCTGCATGAAAATAAATTTCCCGAGCAATCAGCGACAAACTTTCATACATTTGATGCTGACACATTTCTATTTATTTAGGTTGAGACTCGTTACATGAAAGTTTGCATGAATAGGCGAACGCGCAACCCAACCACCAACGATTTAGGTCATGCAGAAACATGCTGATCACGATGTTGGAATTTTCAGACATTTGTTCGCTACATAAATATTCATGGTACTTTAGTATCATTAGCTTTTTGCATTCAATTCAATTTCTTTGCATTGAACTTATGAAATTGTGTGTTGGTGGGCTAAGGGATTGAGCAGCGTTTGATGCGGAACAATTATGGGCAGTTGAGTGCGGCTTTCGAGTGTAAATTAGCTTTTGATGCAAGAAATTTTGCGCGAACATCAATTTACTTAGCTATAACGGAACCACTTGTTGATGTAGATGACCCAAAGCAGCTCGTCTAGATATCATATTCAATTAAGTAAATTTGCATACAGTGCAAAAGCGTGATTTGAGATTTTCCTTCCCAATCAAATTAAGTGTTCAATTGAATTATAATAATAACTTAAAATTTAATCAAATAATTTAGTGCAATTGAATTTTTTTTTATGTTACAACAATTTCAACGAATTGTTAACAGAAATTACAATTATCACCACATCATCAGCGGGCGCCCGTACCCGTTTGGTTTTTCTAAATTTTTTATATTATAATTTATTATCTATATTTTTTAAAATATTCTTTCTAATATTTAATTTTTATTAAAAATTTTAATTTATAAAAATATAAAAGAAACGTACGCATGTTCCTCCAAACAACTGTAACGTTCTACATTTCGTTTTTTTGATATGTTACAAAAAAATAAAATTATGAAGTCTTGGGAAAGCGGTTGTTGCATACGCATTAATACCAAGTTTTCAAATGTGAAAATCAAAAGAAGAAGCGACGTACATAATTGAACATTAAGATCATTTCTAGACCCTTTGAAACTCACCCAATTGCCTCATTTTTCATAAATTCTATTTTTGTTTTGATTAAATTCTATTTTTGATTAAATTTACATCTTTATTATTTATATGTATGGACCGTATTTTTAATTCAGTTTAGTCATTACTGTTAAACACATTTAGTCTTTTCCTATTGTTGATCACTTATCACTGAAATAAAAATGTAGAGATAAAATTAAAGAGAAACTCGGTCTTTTCATTTATTTGAAACATAACCGGGTATGGGGACTGGCCACGATGGCCAGCCCCTTCACTATAATGAGCTAGCCGTCGGGCGAGGTCCTCCCTCTTGCGGCGTTATAGGGGCTCTTTCCGGGTAGAGTGGCCTTGCGCTCGCGTGCCCTTTTATGGTATTACATCGCATAATACTATTATGTGTATTTATGTGATTACATCGCATAATACTATAACATAAATTGAACACGTTTATGTTTCTCATTTAAGGGAAAAATTCATACAAATTATGTTTTTATGAGTTTTTCACTTAAATGGGAAATATATGGCCACGTCTACATTTGGATCTTGATCTGGTTGGGATGGTACGAGGGGGCACCGCGTCCACCTGGATGCCCCACCCTTATTTGTGGGCCATAAATATCATCGGTAACGACGAAGTCCACTCAAGTCCGTCCGTTTTCTCCCGGCCCAGTTTGTTACTGGCTATAGGCAATTTCAAACCCATGTAGATTACCTCGGCCTCAACACCTGTCGATCGGCATTACATTACAACGGATAAATAAAAGGTATTCGTTGGGAGAACTGAAGGCCGGAGACCAGTGGAGAAACTGAGACTCGGTCGACGAAGACAGTTCACCGTTACTCGGATTTTAAAGTTGGAGGATTGGGTCAATGGATCGAGACAGCTGGAGGCGCTATTTACAGGAAGGGAAGGCCCGAGAGGGGCTGTAGTGCTACGAAGAAGAAGAAAAAGCTAAGACGATTTCCAGTGTACGCTCTGATTTTTTTATTAATATTAATAGGCTAGGTAGTATTTTTCATAGTTTTTTTATATACTGCGTGAGTTCCAAATGAATTCGAATGTAATTGTTTATTTGAGCACAAAATGGTTTAAATTACCATATTTTCGTCAAAATTTTAAGTCCCACAGTTTTTATTTATTTTCTTTAATAATTCAAAATTATTAACTTGAAAATTATTTAAAAATTATGTTTGAGATCTTCAAAACAATACCTTTCATTTGATATGTAACACGGTACACTTAGGATAGCACCTCTCCTCAAGGGTGAA
This sequence comes from Odontomyia ornata, assembly GCA_963969285.1. Classification (NCBI taxonomy): domain Eukaryota; kingdom Metazoa; phylum Arthropoda; class Insecta; order Diptera; family Stratiomyidae; genus Odontomyia; species Odontomyia ornata. Next base: position 244,501,636 of record OZ017739.1, read on the forward strand.
AAATTTTTCATTGAAAATAAGCCGCGAAATAGATTATTCTATGCAATTTTTTTTTCTTCTAGTCAATACTTTTGTTTTTGTTTTTTCTAAAAGTCAATACTTTTCGATGAAGTAACAGTTTTGAACCAAAAACCCCACGTATTAAAACGATTTTTCACAAATAACTCAAAAAGTAAGTATTTTATTGAAAATACTACGCAAAATAAAAATAAAACCTATAATACCAAAACGAATGTTGGGCCTATCAAGTTTGATTCTTATTCGTCAAAGCCAAAATTGAAAGTTTCCATGTGAAATAACAAAAAAACCACTGCATTTTTTGAGGACAACTGAGAGAATCATTATTAAAGTGCTTCAAAAGACTTTATTTTTGTTTTTCATAGAAGTTCCTAGCATCAAAACTAAGCGAGTAATGGCGAAGATAAAGCTGGCCCTTTGTTTTTCAGCGAAAAAATATGAGAATCGCCCCCTAATTACCACCCCAGTTGAAATAATGAAACTAATGTAAACAATAAGATGAGCTGATTACAAGCGGGTTTCTAGCAAATTTGTGGAAATGACATAAGACCGAAAACTTTTCAGTTCAGCCAGGTGTGAACGGGTAAAACCGAACGAGAAGTATTATCTACGTTTATGATTTGTCCTTTGCACTCCATTCTAGAATAGGGGAATCTAGATTTTATGGGCGATATAGAACACCACATATTAATTTTTACATAAAATAAATAACAACGCACTGTGTGACCTTGTAATTAATTTTTGTAAAAATCGCGGGGAGGTTCTGACCAAATAACCTGCTGACAGTTTTAGTTCAACAGCTCAGAGGCTACGACTGCGACAACTTTCCATTTCATTACCGCTAACACTATGAAATAACATATTTAGTGCTAGATATATATTTGGTTATTTGAGAGAGAAATAAAGTGGAAATTGAAAGAGATAATTGGTTTTGCATCAAGTTGGCTTGCGTTGTATTGGCTTATTATAACCAAAATTCTATTCTTTCACAATTCACACATTTAAATTATTTCTGTGTAACTTGAAATTATCTTAGTTTTATGCTTATTTAGTATTTGTGTTAGGAGCTTATGAAAATAATTTTTTGATATTTTTTTTGCATGTTTTTTTTTATTTTGTTTTTTCTTTGCATTAAAAATTATTGTCCCGATGATTACTCATTAAATCATTTAGTCAGATGCATATTTTTGTTTGCTCTTTTGATTGCATTGAACTTTACCTATTATCTGTGAGATACTTATCTCATTTGTTATACCGAAAATGTAAGTATTTAATTAATTTGTGAAACGTAAGTGGGAAGTGGCTAGATATTATAGTGAACGCTTAATTTCGTTAAATGCTCTCAGGGAATTATTCGAATAGTCATTTAATTCGAAAGACAAGATTTCAATATTCATCTGGTTACGTGTTACTATTATTATTGTTGTTTCAGTTGTTAAAGTGATCAATGGAGTTATATTGCCATAATCATAGAAACGCGTTTGCTTGCTCGTTATTTATGTTTTCGTTTTGCTTGTTCATGTTTTAACTTGTAGCGTTTAATGTTTTTCATGTTAGTCGACTGAACCTTTATATTCTTGATAAATTGTACGTAATGTTTGAATCGCTTAGGAGTCTGTCTGAATGATCTTCATAAAAGTAATAGGGGTACTGGTTAATTTCTGCGGTTTTCTAACAGATGGCGTAACTTGATTTCCATTCCAGTGATTTAACATTTACCTTTCCAAATATGTGTTGGAAAGCTACTGTCATGTAGTTTCAGAATCAGTATGTGTCATTTAGCTGAAGCGTAAACAACAATCCTTTTTTTTACTCTGAAAATGTCGAATTATGTGCCGAATAAAGTGTTTTTGCGGGGAGTACTTTTTCATTGAAGAAAAAAGCTGCCGTAAATCATCGTATTTTGGTGAAAGTGCATGGTGTGAACGTACCAGAAGTGGTTTGCACGGTTTAAAAGTGGCAATTTCTTCTTTTTCTTCTTAGCACTACAGCCCCTTTCGGGCCTTCGCTTCCTGCAAACAGCGTCTCCAACTGTCTCGGTCCGTTGACCGCGTCATCCAATTCCAAAATCCGAGCAGCGATGAACTGTCTTCGTCGACTGAGTCAGACCAGCGTTTCCTCGGTTTCCCCACTGGCCGCCGGCCTTCAGTTCTCCCAACGAATACCTTCTTGGGTATCCGTTGTTCGTCCATACGATTCATGTGTCCAGCCTATTGCAGCTTCCGCTGTCTTACAATCCTTGATACCTCCGGTTCGTCAAAAATTTCATACAACTCATGGTTGTATCGAATTCAGCATTGGTCCCCGTCTAGCTTCGCTCCAATTATTCGCCTCAGGACCCGTCGCTCAAAGGCGTTCAATATATTTGCGGATGCTTGAGTTAAGGTGCATGTTTCACACCCATAGCATAACACAGGTCTTATCACAGATTTGTATACTTGAAGCTTTGTTTTCCTGTGTATGTGACTGGCTTTCAAGATTGTCAATACTGAATTAAATATTTTCTTTGCGAGCTGTATTCTTCGGCGTATTTCGTCTCTTTCATTGCCCGTTTTCGCCAAACTTTTTGGATCCTGTATTCGCCAAGTGTGATATTTTGTGTATTTGAGGTATTTTTCCTCGAATGCGTCATGAGCTTTGTTTTATTTTCATTGATTTGTTGCCCTACTAGTTTTGCTTCGCTGTCGAGTTTCAGGAAAAGATCTTTGGTAGTTGTTATTGACCGTGACAAAATGTTGATGTCGTCCGCATAGGCCACTACCTGGCTCGACTTGTATAGTAATGTACCTCGCGCTTCCGTATGACGTACTCCAGAGCCAAATTGAATAGCAATGGGGCCAGCTCATCTCCCTGGTTTAGTCCGATGTTTGTGTCAAAGGCATCGGTGAGTTGGTTATTGATGCGGACTTGGGAGGTTGTCGACGTCATTGTCATTTTGGTAAGACGGATTAATTTGGTTGGGATGCCAAAGCAAAGCATTATTTGGTACAGTACGTTACGATCAATACTGTCGTATGCTTGCTTAAAGTCAAGAAAAATTTGGTTTACGTCTATGTTGAACTCCCAGCATTTTTCAAGTACCTGCTTGACTGTGAACAATTGGTCTGTTGTTGATCTACCTGCCCTAAAACCACCTTGATACTCCCCAATAATACTGTTGGCGTATGACCCGATTTTATTTTCCAAGATTTTAGAAAATATTTTATACGCCGTACAAAGTAGTGATATGCCTCTATAATTTTCGCACTGTAGCTTGTCATCTTTTTTGTGTATAGGGAATATAATTGATTGACTCCACTCCTTCGGCATATGTTCTTGTTGCCAAATGTACTGGATGACTTTGTGAATAGCTTGATGAACGCTACTGCCACCATATTTGATGAGCTCCACTGTAATCTCATCGATGCCCGGCGCTTTATTATTCTTTTGGGCTTTGATGATGGAACAAACTTCATCCAGAGTTGGTGCAGACATCTATAGGCTCCGATGTTCTGGAGCTGTGCGGAGGGATTAAGGAGGTTCTTGAAATATGATGCCTATCTTTCCTTTATCTTGATTTCATCAGCGATTATATTGCCACTGTCATCACGACAGAGCGTGGTTTTGGGCTGATAACCACGTTTCAGGCTTTTAACTACTTTGTATGCTTGTCTTGTGTTATTGCTCGCTAAACTTACATTATTATTATATTATATTTCAATATGATTATTTAATTTATCTTTTCTAGTTTTTAGAAGACTGATCTAGTTTAATGGAGTATATGAGTAACTTTGGTGTGATGCAGAAGTGGTGTGGTATCGGATATCAGCTGGGAAGAGCGATTTGCAGCCCATTTAATACTACTACACAATATGCACACACGCACACACACTGAGGTCTTTGCAAAACCAATATCCTACTGGCCATGTCATTTTTGTTACAATACCAGTATACTCTGTGTGTACCAGCTCGACCTGGGAGCTTGATATGATGTGTATCCTATACACACGTCAAGGCTCCCGGGGAGAGATATCTCCCTAAAGGACACTTACTTGCTACTGCATTCATCTGAACTAGATCAACAAAGTTTTAGGTTTTTTTTAGTGTTATTTTATTGCCGCATTATCTTTTACATTTAAACATTAAATTTAATGAATTTTCGTTCCTGTCGCTCGATGTTCCTTGGGGACAGCGAAACGCGTCGCGCTTCCCGTGTGAGTGTTGGCCTGCAAAGGGCCTGTGGTTAAGTCTTGATGGCTACACGGCGCAGTGTGCCAAAAAGCCGAAGGAGGTTCACAGCTTAAACCAACACCTCAATATTTAGATGGAAACGAGAGTGCCTTTTTAATGCACTGCTGGAAAACTACTACTAGACTTATAAAAAAAACTCGTCGACGGTAATCCGTTGTTCGTCAATGTTGTATACTCACTGAACTTCAAGTACTCGACAAAAGCGCTCATAGTTGGTCGCGCGGCGAGATTTTACTCTAATTTCGCCTGGAAAACCTCTAAAGAAGCGAAAACGTCTGTTTTAATTCAAGAGAAGCTCTTCCTCCCCGCTTCGTCTCGTTTGCAAGGAAACAGGAAGAGCCAAAAAGCGATATTCTCACAGCGCAATTAGGGGAAACAGAATTCGCAAAAGAGCGAGGAGGGCTTTTGGATCTGCAGCTTCCAGCGAGATATATGTCGCTACTGTCTCTTCTATATTCCCCGCACACTTTGTGCTCTTGTTGATGCTTTCCATTGGCTGTCTTGCAATTTCTCGCGAGATAAATTTCGGTGCCATCTTTTCCATATTCACATAAATATCTACTTTTATTCAATTTAATCATACTAATCCAGTTTTACTGGCGAAATTATTTAATTTACAGATCCTACTATTATTAGCAAAGTTGAAAGAATATCAACCATTTAGTAATTTTTTCACCGATTATTTTTAGCTGCTCATCTTCAGCTATTCATTAAAAAAATTCAATCAAGCGTTAATAGCATGTACCTTAATCGTTGAAATTCGCTAAAAATAACACAATTTTAAGCAATATTCGGATGTCACTCATTGAACAAATTCTCAAAGATATTCATCATGAATATAATTCCTGAGACTTTCATGCAAATCCTACCAAATCCGTAGTGTCTGAGTTGATTGGAAGTGCATATTATCCCATAGCCATGTATAGTTGGTGTTGTAATATAGGAAAATTTAAGCCCCAATAACTCGGTTAACTACAATTCCATCTTTCTGAAATTTATAGTAATGATTCAAATTGTAAATTAAAATTGACAGATTGAATTTTAGTTGATTCGAGGGCGCGCTTAAGATTTTATTCAAGGAAGTGGATAATTGATAGACCATACTATTACTAACAAAGTTGAGTGAATTGCTGTAGTGAATAAGGAGTTTCCATAAAGTCCGTGAAGGACCGCAGCGATGTTCTGCTGCCTCGGCAGAGGAAGGTGTTGGTTCCTGCCGAGAATGCCCTCGTCCGGAGACGCGTGAATGCGCTGGCAGGCTAGCATTGCGGTGTCGTGGGGCGGGTTCGTTTCCCCGGCACGAGGACTCACTACAAAACATTTCGCATTCACGAATTGCTTGCAGAGTTCGAGAGGACGACCGAAGTCGCAAATCTGTAGATAACCTCCACGAAGGAATTACGACTTGTTGCGAGAACAAGTGCAACCTGACAAGAAAGACTAATCTGGGGTTGACCTCGTCTTTACCCAAATACATTCAGGGCCCACAAATGAAAGAGGGGCAACCGGGTGGTGGTGGAGCCCCTTCATGCCCACCCAACCGGAATAAATCCAATGTTAAATCGTTGAGGTGGCCAGGTATTCCTCTTCTGAGTGAAAAACTCATACAACTTGAATTATATGAACTTTCCCATCCGAAGGGGAGTACCCCGGTGACCAATTTATGTCATAGAATTATACAATGGAATTGCATAACTTTATGCCATAAAAAGGCACTTGGCTTGGGCCACTCAACCCATAAAGTCACCTGAAATAAAAAGGATTAAATTGTACCCGGTGACTGGCTCATATTTTGAGGTGGAAGCCTGCCACCGTACCGGGTCCTATACTCGGTCAGAAAAACCGGAAGGGAAAAGACCAATTTTCTCTTTTAATTCTTCATTTTTATTTTTCTTTCCCTTTGTTTATCATAATTAATATAAGCTTCTCCACGACAAACCAAATTTAACAAAGATATAAAGATTGAGAGTAATAAATAAATTATTGCTGATAAGATACTCGTATATCGGATATACTTTAATTAAGCAAACGATCTTCTCGGTACATTTAAGTCGTGGCTATATGTTAACATGGAGCGAGCTTTTTAATACTTCCTTTATCTATTTCAACTCAAATATATTCAAAAGTTCTAATGTGCACTTTTTATTAGGTTTTCTACGTTTATGACATTTTCTTTTTCAACCGAAAGGAACTCCGAATCTGAGGGAGTGTGTTTATTCATTAAGTATAATAAAATGAAATTTAAATAAAATAATTGATATAATTTGAATAATTATATAAGAAAAATATTAATAAATAAATTAAATCAAAAGGACTCACCGCATGTTCCGTCGAGCGCTCGATGGGTGCTGGATACGTCCTGTAAATCTTCGTTTTTGGTTAACTTAAACGCTACAATGTACTTCGATAATGGTCTAAGGCCGAATAATTCACCTATCACTATAAAAGTTCTTTGGCCGAATGCCATTCCAAATTTAGTAATCAAATCACTTGAAACAGGCGCTAGTGTGAATCCGTTTTCAAGAATTGTTCGTAATTCTTCTCATCCATAAGTTTATCAATTTCTGAAGTTTCGCTGAGCTTCACTTTGAATAACCAGCCTTTTCATAGCACGATGTATTTCTTGACCCTGGGGTGTCCTCAACTGATGTGTTTTTCTCTACCACAGTTCCTGACACAGGAGAATATAATTCACTCGCTAGCGGTGGGTGCAGAACACAAAATCATTTCGATGATTGTGGGGCCAGTTGAATACGCTGCAACACGAGGAACTGTCGATCCGATGCGCTTTGAATGTCAGGAATGGCGAACGTGTTTCCGTTAACCAGCTCGTCCCAGACAATGATCAGTAGAGCGGGGGGGTTGCCGAAGCCTTGAAAACGAACCAACCGCGGCATCCGCTAACTAGTACTGCTCCAGTGCTGGTTCTTCGGACGGATTGAAATCGTCATCGAAATGGGGCTTGGGTATTGTATGTGTACGAGTAGTTATCAATCGCTGTAATCACGGCAGACCGTGGAGTAATTGCGGCTTGTCCTCAATTCAAATGGCGTTGGGTACCCGTATTTATCCTTGCACTATCAACACCGTGATTGCATTGAGAAAGTTTTGGTCAGCTCTAGGTGCACGGCGACTGGTAATAATTAATAAAAAAGTTCACCTCACCAGAGTATTCCCCGCAAATTTCAATTGTTGCCTGCTTCGACTCACCAATAAGTTCGTAAACACACTCTCACGCGCGCAGATAACAGATATTTGTTCTTCGCACCTCCGAATAATTTTATTTTATAGTTCCAAATAGTTTTAGATTAAGTTTATGTTGAATCGTCATTTGAAGCGTTTGCACTTTATAAAAATGATTTAATACACATGCCTTGTTTTAACTACTAGTGTGCAATATTTTAGTTTCGAATAATAATTTTAATTTAATTTTAGGTAGGGTTGCGTTTGAGCCATTAAAGTTTAATATATTAACAATTGGTCAAGAACTTAGTGAACTTGTTATGTCCCGCAAAATAAACAGATATGACATTGTATAACTTGTATAGAATGCCTATCGCCTCCTCAGGAGTCACCACTGAATCACTAAAAGCTGGCATTTGACTTTCGTTCAGGGAATCTGATTCCAAGGAATGTTCACGTACTCCCGCAAGGTTCCGGAATCCTCCAAGTCTTCTCGCTAATCCTTTTGCAGTGACCTTCGAAGTTCTTGTCCTTTTGCTTTTGCCACGCTCCTTACGAAATGTTCGAGTCGGCCAATGTGCGTTCGGGATCGTCTTGTGCGATCGTATAGCGCCTGCGATGGCACTTTCGTAATCCTCAGGATCTTCAAGGCCAACGTAAACAAATCAGTTTGGCTTTAAAAATAGCATTTCCGGGAAGTCATCGTTTTTGAGTGTATTGTTTTTTCCCTCGGAAAGGTCAGTTGTTGCGAGGATGTGCTGGGTACGTGAAATCTGGAGAAGAATCCGATAAGTGCAACAAGAATCTAATTATCCTTTTTATTCGGAATACCAGAAAATTGTAGACATTAACTTTTAACTTCCTGCAGCAGCTCAAGGGGAACGTCTATTAATGCGTAGATCGATTCCGGAAACACAGTTACCAAATTTTTAAGCTCTCTTCAGCATGCCAACTCTCTCTGCGAACACTTTGATACGCCTTTGTGCTATTTTTATCACTTATTCGTTGAGTTCACAATCACGTTGCAAGAAATTGAACGGTTTCCGGGCGCCAGGAGAGCACAAAGGACAACTTGAATCGATCAATTCCTGTTTAGCATTTCAGTTGGAACTCCCACTTTTAAGTCGGCTGACGGACAGTATCCAAAATGCAAGAGTTTGAAAATGAGATTTCCTTCAACATCACTTTAAGCTCTTCTCAATAAACCGGAACTTTCTTTGCTCGATGAAGAGATTTATAGTCTAACATAAAATCCAACTAATCTATTGCACTCTCTCGGGATGGGATTAGCAATTATCTCCTTCAGCAAAACGAGACTTCTTAAGAGCGTCACGCGCTTTCGACGATGTGAAGTATTCTACATCAAGACTGAGAAATTTCGTCTCTTTCGTCCGCACATTAGTGACCATTCAAATGTCACCAGCAGGATGTACCGTTTTCCGGGGTTTTAAGAAAAAAGCCGTATCATTTACATGCACTGCTGCGTCGTCAATGCCTTCTTAATCCCGTTACACAATTGCTACCCCAAATAGAAAAAATAATTCGAAAAAAATGTTAATCCTACCGCAATCAAGCAACTTTCCAAAGAATGAGCACGACCCCAACAACGTTCCAATTATGAAAGTTTTCCTGATGGTAGAACTAATAGGTATCCACAATAAGGTGATGTTTATCACTTTTAATACACGCTTTCATCATTTCAATCTTCGTCACTTGGTGACAAATTATTTACGAAATCACGAAATACATATAATTAAATATAGCGCGGCGACTAGCTTTTCAACATTCACAAACAACTGCTCGTTCTCTCCCTTTGCGTCTTTTTTTCCCGTCGTCCCGATCGCCGTCCCCGTTTCGGATTTTGAGCTAACACTCATACACCAAGTGTGCACTCACTGACACATAGAACTCGTTTGACGAGAAACTCGGCAACAGCGCTTGCCTGCCGTTATTTTCTAATCGTCTGCACTCTGCTGCGAAACCGTAAGAAACTAAATCGAATTGGAGCACAAGCGTGTGTCAACACCTCGCGATAAAATTCGCACTTCGATTTTTCTTCTGCGTGCGTTTATTCACATATCCACTAACTCTTGTGTGAATCAAGAGAACTTCGCGCACTCGTAGTCGGTACACGCGATAATTTTGCCTTTTTTCCTCGCTGGTTGACGATCGTGAACCGACTCCCCGGCGCGAGCAAGTTCCCCCCATCGCCCAAACAACGGCAAACCCTCGAACCAACACACTCTGCAAACCGTTCTCTCGCTCGTTCACACACACTTGTTTGGGACTAGCCAACATTCCTCTCACACTTAAAAGTATTTGGAACTCGACTATCACGCTAGAAATCAGATTTCTAATCAATTCCCTGAGACAATTTTCATTTCTTCACTGAATAATGTACATTTGTGTTTAACACACCGCGCAAGTCTCATTGCCCCGGCACACTCCACTTAACTCCATGCAATCTTTTCTTTCAGTCGCGACGGAAGAGTCAATCTTCCTCACGCCATGGCAAATTCAAATGCACCTTTCTTCTTTCCCTTCGTCTAACATCCCGTACTCTCCCTGCATTAAATTGAACTTGCCGGATGAAATTAATCATGCAAAATACACGAATTCACGCCAAATTTTAAGCATTTCACAGCACAACAATTCAATAAAATGACCTTTCGCTGGTGTTTTGCCGCCGCGCGCACACTCCGGCGCTCGTCAGTTGCAATCATTTATTTGCTACACTCGCGCATGCTGTGTCCAATGCACTTAAAAATAGCGAGTCATTCTCAAAAACATCAGCTATTAAATTTTGATATTTTTGATGCACCTTCACATATTCTCGACAAATTGAATGTGAATATTTTCACCTTTCAGCGTAGATATTGTTTCAATGCCCTCATTTTTGATATGATCGAGGAACATTTGTTTGAGCATATCCTGCAATCGATCTGGTATGGGTTTCAGGAGGACATACATATTCCGTAGATCTTTTCGTTTCTCTTGTGATACCATATCTTTGCATTCAGAATAGAGGAAATCAAGATGGTCATTTATAAATCGCTCTTCACACTCCTGACCTCTTCAGTTACTACAGGGCAGCTAATTTTCTCGCGATCCCAAGGCAATGCGGATTGCGAAAAAGGAGCTGAAGGATATTTCTGTGTATCATGGGTTGGCTTCGGCGTCGGGACTAGAGATGACGGACAATAAAAGAAAAACACAATTGACAGACCGACGGACTGACTTATGTCTATGTTTGCCTGGAAGTATACAGCCTTTGCGCGTTTTTGAAGATATATGCGGACGGACAAACAGAAGTGACTAACTATCTATCGGCGCAGGTCTTTCGCGTGGTATATCCCCACTTCTTTTCCCGATGGATCCGTTATCAAGTAACGGTTAGGTCCCATTACCTTCTTTATGCGGCTTTTCAAGAATCGCCTGTCCAGCTTGGCGTTGTAATGCCCCGCGGCGTCACTTTGGCGGAAATTTCGCCGGAAAACTTCATCTCCTTCTTTGAAATTAGCAGATCGTGACCGGAGATTGTACTGCGCTTCATTTGCACTACCTGCGGCCTTAATCTTCCGTCCGATCTGTTGGCGGAGGTCTCCTAAACGTTCGTGGGGCTCCAGCGCAACGACGGGGTCTCCCAAACACTTTAATTGCCGTAACAGTCGGTATGATTTACCGTGGCAAATCATGTGCTGTCCAAAGGCGGCAAAGTAAGAGGCGACACCGGTGACGGAATGATACGAGGATCGCAGGGCGCATGTGATGGCAGACAATCGACGATCCCAATCCTTTTGAGATGGGTGGACGTAGGAACGGATCGCGGCTAATAGGGTGCGGTTCAACCGTTCTGATGCGTTGGACTGAGGAGAGTATATGGGCGTCAGTTGGTGTTCAACGCCATACTGCTCAAGTAGGCTCTTAAACTGCCGAGACCGGAACTGTACTCCATTATCTGAGTACACACTCTCTGGAACACCGAACACATGGAATACCCGGTTCTCTAAGAATTTCACGATCGATGGAGTTGTGAATTTACGGATGGGTTCCACCATGGGGAATTTTGAGAGCTGATCTAGAACGACTATAGCTCCGATGTGTCCCATGGAAGACCGAGGATATGGACCGAGTAGATCGATGTATAGACGCTGGAACACGCGTTCTGGAACGTTGAGTTGACCCATAGGAGGTCGAAGAGGCTGGTTGGGCGCTTTGGTGCCTTTACAGGTCTCACAGGCGCTCACGTAGTCTTTGACCTGGGATGCCATTTTAGGCCAAAAGAAGTATTTCTTGAGTCGCCGTAACGTCCGACCGTAACCTCCGTGGGCACTTAAAGGATGGTCATGTGCGCGGAGGATCAGATGTTGTGTCATTTCCTCCGGTACCCAGAGTTTCCAAGACTCTTCTTCCTGCCATGGATCACCAGTGGCGTATTCGTTTCGTCTATACACATAGCCGTCTATTACCTTCAAATCAGGCAGCTGTGTCTGTTGGGTCCCGATGGTTTGCCTCAACTCTTTGTAGCTATCTGATTCGAAATGTGGGCTGTCCAAATCTATTTCGATGGGGTCCTCGTCATTTATTGTGATTTCGGCTCCCTCTGGGGAAAACATCCGTGAGAGAGTGTCGGGTACGATGTTCTGGGTTCCTTTCCGATGTTTGATGGAGAACTTGAACCCTTGCAGTTTAAGAGCCCATCTGGCTAGGCGTCCACTTAAATCTGCCTGGTTCATCAACCATTGTAGTGACGCGTGGTTCGTGATGATCTCGAATTGGTGGCCCTCGATATAAGCTCGGAATTTCTTCACAGCCATTACCGCTGCCAAACATTCTTGCTCGGAAACAGTATAGTTTCTTTGGGCCGAATTCAGCTTATTGGACATGAAGGCGATGGGAGCTTCCTCTCCTTCGTCGGTCAATTGCACCAGCACGGCTCCTACTCCATGTTGACTTGCGTCACAATGAATGGAAAAGGGCTTCGTGAAGTCGGGGCTGTGCAAGACAGGAGCTGATGTGAGGGCTTGTTTAAGCTCTTCAAATGCCTTTCGGCTGAGTTCGGTCCAAACGAACTTCCCTTTCCGCAACATGTCTGACAGGGGTGCTGAGACTGTTGCATAATTCCGAACAAACCTTCGGTACCAACCGCACACACCAAGGAAACGTCGTAGCTGCTTCACAGTTTTTGGTAAGGGGAACTCATCAATCGCACGAGTTTTGTCTGGATCCGTTTTGATAGTGCCATATCCTATAACATGACCGAGGTATCGGACTTCTTTCATTACAAACTTACTTTTCTGTACGTTGATGGTGAGTCCCGCCTTACTGATGTGCAGGGCTACTTCTTGTAGAAGTAGGAGGTGTTGATCGAACGTTTCCGTGATGAGTAACAGATCATCAAGGTACACGAACACTTGGTGTTTCAGGTGAGGTGGGATGACCTTGTCCATCAACCGAGTCATCGTTTGCGGCGCGTTACACAGGCCAAAGGGCATTGTGACGAACTGATATAATGGTCGTCCAGGCACTGTGAAGGCGGTCTTGTCCCTCGAGCCCTCATCGAGTGGAATTTGCCAGAAGGCGTTTTTTAGGTCGAGACTGGTGATATAATTGGCTTTCGGCAGTCTCCCTAGTATTCCATCGATGAGTGGAAGAGGGTACGCGTCCTTGATGGTAACCGCGTTTACCTTACGGGCATCAAGACAGAGGCGGACTTTACCTGGCTTTACAACCAAGGTTACCGGTGAGGACCAGGCACTTTGGGACTCCTCTATGACCCCTAACTCGAGCATCCTATCTAGTTCCGCATACACCAATTTCTCCATGGCCGGCGAGATGGCGTAGTGTCTCTGTTTAATCGGTTTACTATCGCCAACGTCGATGGCGTGTGAGACTAGGGTGGTGCGGCCAAGGCCTTGGGTAGCGTACGATGGGAAAGCAGCAATGGATGCTTCCAGGCGTTGTCGTTGGATAGGCGTCAGGTCATGCCTATCGGGAGTAGAAGTGATTTCGTGGACATTTCTGGTTTTTAACGACAAATCTGTGAATAAATCGGAGGCCAGTCCAAAGCGAAGGACGAAATCGACACCAAGGTATACATTCTGAGTCAAAGACGGAATAATGTAGAACGTAATATCCTTCGTCTGACCCCTGAACGTCACGGGTGTGGTTAGTTTACCTCGTATAGGGTGTTTGGTGCCATCAGCTGTACTGATTTCAGTGCGCCAGGATTTAATCAAGTTCGGATATTCTTGGAGCACCTTCGAGCCAAAGCTCGAGGCAAGACAACTGATACTGGCACCCGTGTCGATCAAAGCAAACACGGTCTCGCCCAACACTTTAATTGGATGATAAGGTCTGATCTCATTCTCAGCAACCTCCGAGATGTTACAAGAGTTTACGGTTTGACGGCAGGTGCGCACTCTCTTGCGGAAATTCCGCCAACGACGGATTGACCATTTTGTCGTGCACGAACGGGAAGTGACGACTTCGGAAGCAAATATTCGCTCTCGCGCCACCCGATATTCCTGCAGTCTAACATGATAAGGTTTTAGAGTGCGTACTTGAGGCTGCCGCGGTTCTTCTGGCAGTGACTGCGATGGTCGTTTTAATATTGTCGTTGGTGAGGTCTCCGGAAGAGAGTGAACATCCGCAGTCGTAATGGTCATGGCTGGTGGGTTAACGTCAGGTTGATTGGGGTGAGCCACTGATTGAGGAGCTACTGCTGGGGTTTCGAGTACCGCTGAGGTGGTCGGGTACTCTTTTGGCCGTTTTTTCGTGCGGCACATTCAGAACAGTCCGGGAAGTAAGTGTCCGGCTTGCCGCAACCGTAGCAGAAAACCTTACGTTCTGCGCGGCATGAAATGAACCGGTGTCCGGTTTGGTGACAATTCCAGCAGGTCGTAAGACTTCCCACTGCTGCTACAGCAAGCTGGTCTGGGTCCAAATCATCCTCCAGATCTAGGGTGGTATAATCTGGGGCCAATTCCGCGATTCCTCGTCGAGGACCCGTCCTGGTTAGTAAGTATGGCCGGTCCCGTAGGTCTTCCTCAAACCCTTCTATGCGACGCACATTTCTCAGCAGGGCCTCCATACTCTGTGGATCGGAGTTCACGATATGCCGACGAATCTCCGGTCTCAGATTGCGCTTTAGCAGGCCCAGAATTTGGGTAGAAGACAATGGCTCTGACAGCTGGTCATTCAACCGAAGGATATCGGCTCGATATTTATGGAAGGACTCGTCCGGACGCTGCCATATAGCATTCATCTTATCCAGGACTAATTCGTCCATGTCGACCGTAGGGTATTCCATGCGGAGTACCTCCTTCAGCCGTGACCAGCGTATGGATGGTGGAGCTGAATGTATTCTCCAATATGTCTCCAGTGCTGCTCCCCTAAGCAGCATTGGCAAGTACCCTGCGAGCGCTGTGCGGTCTCCTGCTAGCATCTGCTCAATCAGTGACTCCACCCGACTTATGAAAACCTCTACCGTTATCGTATTGGGTTCCCCACTGAAATGTAGATTCCATCCCTGGATGATGCTGGGGATCTGTGTCGGCTTCAGCCGATACATGTCGTGTGGATGGAAGCGTTGGTCCGGCGGAATCACGGGAGCCTGATTTGGTGGCGGTGCTTGGCTCAATCGGGGCCGGTAAACTGGAGCCAACGGATTCATGGCTGTACCTGGCCGGATCAGTTCGGGATCACGCCGCGAGTCTACTGGGAAATCCCACGGATTTGGGTCCGAATCCCACATAGGAGGAGTTCTTGGCCGAGGTGGTGCGGGGTTCCCTCTCTGGCTCTCTAGAGAGGCTAGCCGGGTGGACATGTCCTGTACGAGCGCCATTAGATCTCGTAGAACTGTGGCTTCCACAGCCACCGGGGGACTCGCTTCTTCTGCAGGCGGAACTGCTTCAGCCCTGTAGTCATCGTCTCGTGCACTCCTTGTCGTGGATGGAAGGGGTCCGCTTTTGGGGACAGCTCCACTTGCACTGGAGGACTGAGGTCGTTCTGTTGCTGGCTGTGCGATTTCCAAAGGCTGACGACAGAGCGGGCACGTGGATGAGGTTTGCCGCAGTTGTGCCAAACACAGCTGGTGTAGCCTGTGTCCGCACTGCAACCTCTGGCTTGTAGTTTCGTCCATGTCCTCGTGACAGATGGAACACAATAGAGCTGGTCCGGCATCCGACCGCAACTTTCTCCTTTCGGGAGTTCTTTTTGTAGGCATTTTAAATCCAAATGGTTTTCCTAATTAAATACCTAGATAAATAAATAATGAAGAATATGGGTATATAAGATTAACTATATGAATAATGACAATAATGAAGAAAAGGTGAGAAAAGTTACTAAAATTCTTATGTGGCCGTCAGTGGCGAACTATCTCAGAACCTCACAAAAAAAAAATGTTTGATTAAGTTAGATAAAAAAAATATATGAATGGTCTTTCCTTTCCGACCTTCCTCCCAAGTACGGACACCATGGCACAATCCTTCTAAAACGTTTCAGGGACACTCTCTTGTGGCACCATGAAAATCAGGGTTCCGAAGTGATCCCTCATTAGCAAACCTCTCAAGTTACAGCTTGTCAGCCCAGGGTGGGATTCTAATCCACAAGCAGCGCGTGTCTTGTCATGGATAGTCATGGATTAGCTAATCAGCCAATCACATGAAATCAAAATCCATGTAATGTAAGACACTTAGGCACCGCTGGTTTGGGGAGCGGATCAGAATCCTCCGCAAAATAGATGTTGGGATAATAACCTCTGAACACAAAAAAGGACTCTAATATCATTTGGCCTTACTAGTTATACAATGGGGGTAAACCACCAAAGTATAAATCAAAAGAAGGACCAAACGATATTGATGTCCATAGACAACACACGTTCGAAAGTTATTAGGCTGCTGGGGCACGATCAGTGCAAAAACCCTCGGGAGTTATCTACCCGCCAAAATTTCTAACACCTTGTGGGGACACCTAGAGACGATGGACTGTCTCGTGCTCACGACTGATGATACAGCCGGGCTTTTCGGGCCCCACGTTGGGCGCCATTTGTAGTGAATAAGGAGTTTCCATAAAGTCCGTGAAGGACCGCAGCGATGTTCTGCTGCCTCGGCAGAGGAAGGTGTTGGTTCCTGCCAAGAATGCCCTCGTCCGGAGACGCTTGAATGCGCTGGCAGGCTAGCATTGCGGTGTCGTGGGGCGGGTTCGTTTCCCCGGCACGAGGACTCACTACAAAACATTTCGCATTCACGAATTGCTTGCAGAGTTCGAGAGGACGACCGAAGTCGCAAATCTGTAGATAACCTCCACGAAGGAATTACGACTTGTTGCGAGAACAAGTGCAACCTGACAAGAAAGACTAATTTGGGGTTGACCTCGTCTTTACCCAAATACATTCAGGGCCCACAAATGAAAGAGGGGCTACCGGGTGGTGGTGGAGCCCCTTCATGCCCACCCAACCGGAATAAATCCAATGTTAAATCGTTGAGGTGGCCAGGTATTCCTCTTCTGAGTGAAAAACTCATACAACTTGAATTATATGAACTTTCCCATCCGAAGGGGAGTACCCCGGTGACCAATTTATGTCATAGAATTATACAATGGAATTGCATAACTTTATGCCATAAAAAGGCACTTGGCTTGGGCCACTCAACCCATAAAGTCACCTGAAATAAAAAGGATTAAATTGTACCCGGTGACTGGCTCATATTTTGAGGTGGAAGCCTGCCACCGTACCGGGTCCTATACTCGGTCAGAAAAACCGGAAGGGAAAAGACCAATTTTCTCTTTTAATTCTTCATTTTTATTTTTCTTTCCCTTTGTTTATCATAATTAATATAAGCTTCTCCACGACAAACCAAATTTAACAAAGATATAAAGATTGAGAGTAATAAATAAATTATTGCTGATAAGATACTCGTATATCGGATATACTTTAATTAAGCAAACGATCTTCTCGGTACATTTAAGTCGTGGCTATATGTTAACATGGAGCGAGCTTTTTAATACTTCCTTTATCTATTTCAACTCAAATGTATTCAAAAGTTCTAATGTGCACTTTTTATTAGGTTTTGTACGTTTATGACATTTTCTTTTTCAACCGAAAGGAACTCTGAATCTGAGGGAGTGTGTTTATTCATTAAGTATAATAAAATGAAATTTAAATAAAATAATTGATATAATTTGAATAATTATATAAGAAAAATATTAATAAATAAATTAAATCAAAAGGACTCACCGCATGTTCCGTCGAGCGCTCGATGGCTGCTGGATACGTCCTGTAAATCTTCGTTTTTGGTTAACTTAAACGCTACAATGTACTTCGATAATGGTCTAAGGCCGAATAATTCACCTATCACTATAAAAGTTCTTTGGCCGAATGCCATTCCAAATTTAGTAATCAAATCACTTGAAACAGGCGCTAGTGTGAATCCGTTTTCAAGAATTGTTCGTAATTCTTCTCATCCATAAGTTTATCAATTTCTGAAGTTTCGCTGAGCTTCACTTTGAATAACCAGCCTTTTCATAGCACGATGTATTTCTTGACCCTGGGGTGTCCTCAACTGATGTGTTTTTCTCTACCACAGTTCCTGACACAGGAGAATATAATTCACTCGCTAGCGGTGGGTGCAGAACACAAAATCATTTCGATGATTGTGGGGCCAGTTGAATACGCTGCAACACGAGGAACTGTCGATCCGATGCGCTTTGAATGTCAGGAATGGCGAACGTGTTTCCGTTAACCAGCTCGTCCCAGACAATGATCAGTAGAGCGGGGGGGGGGGGGGGGGGTCGCCGAAGCCTTGAAAACGAACCAACCGCGGCATCCGCTAACTAGTACTGCTCCAGTGCTGGTTCTTCGGACGGATTGAAATCGTCATCGAAATGGGGCTTGGGTATTGTATGTGTACGAGTAGTTATCAATCGCTGTAATCACGGCAGACCGTGGAGTAATTGCGGCTTGTCCTCAATTCAAATGGCGTTGGGTACCCGTATTTATCCTTGCACTATCAACACCGTGATTGCATTGAGAAAGTTTTGGTCAGCTCTAGGTGCACGGCGACTGGTAATAATTAATAAAAAAGTTCACCTCACCAGAGTATTCCCCGCAAATTTCAATTGTTGCCTGCTTCGACTCACCAATAAGTTCGTAAACACACTCTCTTATTTTAAATTCTATCACGCGCGCAGATAACAGATATTTGTTCTTCGCACCTCCGAATAATTTTATTTTATAGTTCCAAATAGTTTTAGATTAAGTTTATGTTGAATCGTCATTTGAAGCGTTTGCACTTTATAAAAATGATTTAATACACATGCCTTGTTTTAACTACTAGTGTGCAATATTTTAGTTTCGAATAATAATTTTAATTTAATTTTAGGTAGGGTTGCGTTTGAGCCATTAAAGTTTAATATATTAACAATTGGTCAAGAACTTAGTGAACTTGTTATGTCCCGCAAAATAAACAGATATGACATTGTATAACTTGTATAGAATGCCTATCGCCTCCTCAGGAGTCACCACTGAATCACTAAAAGCTGGCATTTGACTTTCGTTCAGGGAATCTGATTCCAAGGAATGTTCACGTACTCCCGCAAGGTTCCGGAATCCTCCAAGTCTTCTCGCTAATCCTTTTGCAGTGACCTTCGAAGTTCTTGTCCTTTTGCTTTTGCCACGCTCCTTACGAAATGTTCGAGTCGGCCAATGTGCGTTCGGGATCGTCTTGTGCGATCGTATAGCGCCTGCGATGGCACTTTCGTAATCCTCAGGATCTTCAAGGCCAACGTAAACAAATCAGTTTGGCTTTAAAAATAGCATTTCCGGGAAGTCATCGTTTTTGAGTGTTTTGTTTTTTCCCTCGGAAAGGTCAGTTGTTGCGAGGATGTGCTGGGTACGTGAAATCTGGAGAAGAATCCGATAAGTGCAACAAGAATCTAATTATCCTTTTTATTCGGAATACCAGAAAATTGTAGCAATTAACTTTTAACTTCCTGCAGCAGCTCAAGGGGAACGTCTATTAATGCGTAGATCGATTCCGGAAACACAGTTACCAAATTTTTAAGCTCTCTTCAGCATGCCAACTCTCTCTGCGAACACTTTGATACGCCTTTGTGCTATTTTTATCACTTATTCGTTGAGTTCACAATCACGTTGCAAGAAATTGAGCGGTTTCCGGGCGCCAGGAGAGCACAAAGGACAACTTGAATCGATCAATTCCTGTTTAGCATTTCAGTTGGAACTCCCACTTTTAAGTCGGCTGACGGACAGTATCCAAAATGCAAGAGTTTGAAAATGAGATTTCCTTCAACATCACTTTAAGCTCTTCTCAATAAACCGGAACTTTCTTTGCTCGATGAAGAGATTTATAGTCTAACATAAAATCCAACTAATCTATTGCACTCTCTCGGGATGGGATTAGCAATTATCCCCTTCAGCAAAACGAGACTTCTTAAGAGCGTCACGCGCTTTCGACGATGTGAAGTATTCTACATCAAGACTGAGAAATTTCGTCTCTTTCGTCCGCACATTAGTGACCATTCAAATGTCACCAGCAGGATGTACCGTTTTCCGGGGTTTTAAGAAAAAAGCCGTATCATTTACATGCACTGCTGCGTCGTCAATGCCTTCTTAATCCCGTTACACAATTGCTACCCCTGATAGAAAAAATAATTCGAAAAAAAGGTTAATCCTACCGCAATCAAGCAACTTTCCAAAGAATGAGCACGACCCCAACAACGTTCCAATTATGAAAGTTTTCCTGATGGTAGAACTAATAGGTATCCACAATAAGGTGATGTTTATCACTTTTAATACACGCTTTCATCATTTCAATCTTCGTCACTTGGTGACAAATTATTTACGAAATCACGAAATACATATAATTAAATATAGCGCGGCGACTAGCTTTTCAACATTCACAAACAACTGCTCGTTCTCTCCCTTTGCGTCTTTTTTTCCCGTCGTCCCGATCGCCGTCCCCGTTCCGGATTTTGAGCTAACACTCATACACCAAGTGTGCACTCACTGACACATAGAACTCGTTTGACGAGAAACTCGGCAACAGCGCTTGCCTGCCGTTATTTTCTAATCGTCCGCACTCTGCTGCGAAACCGTAAGAAACTAAATCGAATTGGAGCACAAGCGTGTGTCAACACCTCGCGATAAAATTCGCACTTCGATTTTTCTTCTGCGTGCGTTTATTCACATATCCACTAACTCTTGTGTGAATCAAGAGAACTTCGCGCACTCGTAGTCGGTACACGCGATAATTTTGCCTTTTTTCCTCGCTGGTTGACGATCGTGAACCGACTCCCCGGCGCGAGCAAGTTCCCCCCATCGCCCAAACAACGGCAAACCCTCGAACCAACACACTCTGCAAACCGTTCTCTCGCTCGTTCACACACACTTGTTTGGGACTAGCCAACATTCCTCTCACACTTAAAAGTATTTGGAACTCGACTATCACGCTAGAAATCAGATTTCTAATCAATTCCCTGAGACAATTTTCATTTCTTCACTGAATAATGTACATTTGTGTTTAACACACCGCGCAAGTCTCATTGCCCCGGCACACTCCACTTAACTCCATGCAATCTTTTCTTTCAGTCGCGACGGAAGAGTCAATCTTCCTCACGCCATGGCAAATTCAAATGCACCTTTCTTCTTTCCCTTCGTCTAACATCCCGTACTCTCCCTGCATTAAATTGAACTTGCCGGATGAAATTAATCATGCAAAATACACGAATTCACGCCAAATTTTAAGCATTTCACAGCACAACAATTCAATAAAATGACCTTTCGCTGGTGTTTTGCCGCCGCGCGCACACTCCGGCGCTCGTCAGTTGCAATCATTTATTTGCTACACTCGCGCATGCTGTGTCCAATGCACTTAAAAATAGCGAGTCATTCTCAAAAACATCAGCTATTAAATTTTGATATTTTTGATGCACCTTCACATATTCTCGACAAATTGAATGTGAATATTTTCACCTTTCAGCGTAGATATTGTTTCAATGCCCTCATTTTTGATATGATCGAGGAACATTTGTTTGAGCATATCCTGCAATCGATCTGGTATGGGTTTCAGGAGGACATACATATTCCGTAGATCTTTTCGTTTCTCTTGTGATACCATATCTTTGCATTCAGAATAGAGGAAATCAAGATGGTCATTTATAAATCGCTCTTCACACTCCTGACCTCTTCAGTTACTACATTGCAACTTCTGATGTATTTGTTGTAGTAGTGCTCATCAAGACCTACATTCATGATTTTTTCAGATTATTCGGATGAAAGGTTTCCAATTTCGAGGAGGGGGTGCGCCTAAATATCGTACATTTCCCCTTCTCCTGCCTCCTTCGATACCGATAAAGTAATTTCAAGACCTGTTTTGATAAGTCCCCATTGAGATCTTCCCAATGACATCCCACTAAACCACCGTTAAGAGTCACTCCTCTATAAGGGAGGACCTCCTTAAAACTCATTGAAAATTTTTTTCACCCCAAAACTTTCTACAATTAATAACTTCCAACCTTTCCATAAAGTTTCATGGCTATAGCTTCTAGAGTTTCGGAGAAAAACTGCTGTGACAGATGGCCGGACGGACGGACAGACAGACACAGGTACTGATTTTAATAGGGTTCTGTATTTTAGGACAAAACCCTTAAAGAGGACAAGACCGATCCATAAATAAATACTACAAATTTATAAGCTGTAGGTTTTTTTTTGTGGTTGGGAGGTCAATATAATTTACGTACTGAGTGTCAGACTCCCATGCTCGCAAGAAGGCGACTGGAGTACCCATTAAACACCTCCCTTGTCAACCTGAGAATCCAGCCTGGAACCGTTTGACCCATTACTTCGGGCCAGATTTCGTTTTTCTACGCTGTGAGGCGCTTTCAAGCTGGTGGATCTCTCTTCTAGCGGGTAGAGGAGACAAGCGAACAAGCGTCTCCCTTCGCAGCCTGCTCTATTTTGTGCACACAAAAAATGTGTGGCAAGCATTATCTTCCTCTTCTGGGAAAAACCAATAATCGAGGGACCGTGACTTACCAATCTTGCGCAGGTAAGACTGGAAACTCCCATGCCCGCTCAAAAGCTGTGTCAGATAGAACTCAGTCTCACCATGCCCTGAATTTAGCCGCGGTCTCACAAATGAGATGAGGCACGCCGTCTACCTTCCCTTCGTGCAATTCAGTCTCTCCTCGCGGACAACCACCTCCCTCGCGTCCTCGTTTCGATGCAGGTAAATAGCGCGGCGCTATCTGGCAAGAAGGGCAACAGATATCACGCCTCCAATAAATCCCTGCCGAATCAGAGACCCTCGGATCCTCAGTGCTCCTTTTGTCTGTACCTGTGCCTAGCGGTCTACCTCCTTACTGAGAACGCCGCCCCATATTTTTGCTCCGTACAGTAACACTGACCCTACAGCACTCATCAAGAGGCGTCTGCTTGATGGGCTGGGTCCCCCTACGTTGGCCATAGGTCGACTCAGAGCCGATACTCTTAACCGTTGCCCTTAGTTGCTCAGAGAAACTTATTTTCAAGTGGATCAGCAGCCTCAGGTACTTCTCGGCTGGCTTCCATTCGATTAGCATATCTCAAATACCGATCATCCTTACTACAGAAATTCTTTTTTGTCAAGATGACCTTTTCAGTTTGCTTAACTGAACCCGCGAGCAGTGATCCAGTCTCTTACTCGGCGCATTAGCGTACCTAGCCTAAGTTGCGCTTTTTTAACGGTGCGTCCAGCGACCTAAGCCGCAACATTATCAGCATAGCCGATCAAGCGCGACATTTTACAGGACCCCTGGACAACACCCGATGTAACTTCCAGCCTTCATTGGCTCAGTGTCGTATCGTGAAGCAGGCTTCGGTCCTTCAGCTAGTCCCTCAAAAGTCGCATTAGATATTCTGGAGCTTGAAAAAACATTTCCAGCGTATCCAGAATATCCATCCATCTAGCAGAGTTCAAGGCGTTCCTAACGTCGACTGGCGTCGCTTGGTGCGACTATATGCCTCTGCCTTTTGGACCGCGTTCACCACCTCTGCAATTGTGTCAATGTAGGAGCATCCTGTTCTAAAGGCGTACTGGCAAGGAGATAGGTTTCCAGCAGCACGAATCGCGTCAACGAGTCTTCCCTTTATGAGTTTCTCCAGCACTTTCGCAGCAGTGTGTAGCATGTGTACCGGGCGGTATGCAGACGGCGACCCGGGATTTCCTTCCCCTTGCTGATTAGCACGAGCCGGGAAAGTCCCGTCCCGTAGGCAAGCAGCGAGCCTTGCTATTGTTAATCAATTTGCGAAGGCCTTTCCTGGCCGACTTATATGCTGCTACTCGGTTGCATGCCTCGTCAGGGTTCCGTGCCCGTTGAGCCTCACGCCGAAGCTTGTGACACTCCGCTTTTCAGCGAATTCAGTCGACGGTTTTTGACGGGGCAGAGAAGCGTTGCAAGCAATCGTGGTGATGCTGATAGTTGAACTAACCACGTCTTGAGCTGCCAATTCTTCCGTCCCCTGCGAATCTCTCTGCAGCGGAACAACTGCTGTGAGCCCCTCGACGAACCTTTCGATGTCTATCCTTCCAATGTTCCACACAATTGTAGAAAGCCGAGATCATGGACGTCGGGGGACAACATCACTGATCTAAAGCAGAATGCACTGATGATCACTGGCTGAGTAGTTCTCTAATACTCTCCAATTGTGTATCCTCCGTACTGAGAACTCCGAGGCGAATGTCACGTCCAGTATGGTTTCTTCATAGCCAATCCGGCGAAAAGTCGGCGTACTTCTGGTGTTTAGTACGACGAGCGCCTTCCTGGCCACCATTTCTAGGATTCGTTTTCCCCGCGTATCTGTTTGAGGCATGTTCCGTTCGATTGCTTTACCGTTGAAGTCTCCCCCAACGAGCATGTTGCCGTCTGCGTTGGAGACAGCGCACTCTAAAGCATTAAGCTTGGCTTGGAAAGATGATATCGATTCGTTCGACGTAAGGTACACACTAAAGAAGGGGATCCCTGAGCACCCAACCCAAACAAAACATCCCCCCGTCCACAACTATACACCTGGAAAGTACTGTTCCGCACCCAGATGGCGGCAGTACCAGTTTCGTCAGTATACCATGATGCTAAACTTTTATCATGGTGTTGCGCACTCAGCAGCAAAAAGTCGGCTTTCATGTCCCTCGCAAACTGCTCAAGCAGATTTTGGGCGGTTGAACTGCGGTGTGCGTTTAGCTGCAGGATGCGGATCATCCAAGTTCTGATTTTGCCTTGGCTAGGGCTTCCTGGAACACCCGGCATTTTCCTGATCCCAAGATCCGTTCTTGGATCAGCATCCTTGCAAAGAATACAGTGTGTCTCCTTCGTACAATCTTTTCTTTTATGTCCCATTTCAGCACATTTGTAACATAGGGAACTCCTATCGGGTCCTTTGTATACTTGTGCGATGTGGCCGTAGCTAAGACATTTGAAACATTGAAGCGGCACTGCTCTTCGCCGTATATTGCAGACAACCCACCCTATTCTTATTTTGCCCTTATTCAGAAATTGTTTCGCGTCCTTATCGGTCAAATTAATGATGGCCATGCGTTGTCCCCTATGGTTTTCTGGAGCCAACCTCACTTTGATCCTGCCCACGTCAGCGAACTCCCGTTTGATGGCCTCTTCTATCTCGGCGATATCCGTGACCCAGTCAATGTCTCTTATTTTGATCAGCTCGAATGATTTGTAGAACTTTGAAACAACAGATTATTCATTAGTCAATTATTGATTATTCAGTGTCCGTAGAATGTGAATAAAATTTTCGCGAAAATTCTGTTAACTCTTTTGCTTTAAATTTTTCCACTTCGACGAATCCACGGCAAAGGCCGGGACAAAAGAGTCCAGCCGCAAACACCCCTCAAGACTAATTTTATTTACTTTCAAAGATCATGCAGAATTCTAAGAATCTTAGTGAAGAGAATTGTTAAATAAAAATAGGGAAGTAAAAAGAATAAGTATGCTACTTCTAACACTCGTATTGTTTTAATATTTTACGTTTTTTTAGCTTTAAACTTAATTCAATTTACTTAAACAAAAACTATTTGAAAAGGTAGGAGGATTTAATAGCGATTGAATGAGAAGATATCCGTGACCCAGTCAATGTCTCTTATTTTGATCGGCTCGAATGAGGCTATAGTTGCGCTTTTGCCGAGGACTTTCTTTACTGCGTCCCAGAATGCTTCTCTATTGGCTGCCTCTGCTCCAAATTCAACCAGTATGTAGCCCGACTGCGTTGGTCGGGTTTGGGCCTTACATTTGTGCTGATATCCGCATAGGATTTGGGGTTTTACGAGCAGTGCCTGCTGTCGGAATCTTCGTCAGGGCGTCTCTTTCTCCTGTTTTATATCAGGACTTTTTTCTTGATGGGCGTCCGTATGAACTTTATTTTCTGGCACTATTGGAAGGAGTTTCTTTGCGGTTTTCTTCGCTCCTTTTGTGAGCACTATCTGGAACCCCTTACCTGGCGTTCTGCGCCCGTCAAGGGACTCTTTCTTCCTTTTTTTTAACCCGATCACCTTCTATTGGACTAGACGCCATTCTTTTATTGATTTTTGATGGTGGAATCGTCTGCACGTGCCCTTTAGATTTCGCCCCAGCGCTTCTTTAGCTTTCTGTTTTCTTTCGGCCTTCTGGACCTCTTGGGCATTTAACCAGCTCCTCTGATAATACCCTATGCGGTCTAAGAGCTTCTCTATTTGAAGGAGCCCAATCTTTACTGCTTTGTTGATTTTATTCGAGTCGCATGCAGATTGTGTTCTTTTTAAAACATCTCCCGATTTTTGTGTTCTTCAAGTCACTGGGCGGCAATTGTACTTTGCGACTACCTTTCTTAGGAGAGGTTATAGGCTTCCGTTTCCGAGTACAGTACTCCTGCCACATTTCCGACGGTGGCGATGAAATCACACAACGTCCCTTTATTTGTCTGGTCACTCCCGTCTTTTCCTGCCGTCATCTCCTTGTGGACTTCAGGATGGTTTGCTATCATTTCGAGATTTACGACCCTTGCTTCGGTCGCTTTGGTAGCGATCGCAGCAGTGACCATCGAATTCTCGATATTCGTTATGTTTTCCTCCATCCCTCGAATATCTGGCGCGCCCTGCAGAGTTTCCCGCTTTTCCTTTTTAGGACGAACATACTTCGTGGCCTGCCAAGGTTTTACGGGGACGGAGATAGTATGATAGTTGAATTGGAGCCGTTGACGCGCGAGTGTCACCTCGGCGCTAACGTGCAAATCAACTGGGTCCAAACCATCATATCCACCTATCCGAAGCATCAATTCCACTTCGTTGTCCAAAGCGTAATCCGCTAATATCCTCAGGTCCGCGGGAGTGGCGTTCCCCAAAGAAAGCTGGCCTCCAAGAGTGCTCCTGTCGACAGGCATTACCCTTGCGGGAATTCCCTCGGGTACGTGGAGGGCGGAACTCCCCAAAGAATACTAGCCTCCAAGAGTATTCCTGTCGGCCAGCATTCCTCCTGCGGGGGGTAAGCCGTAGGTTGAAAATGCAATTCCGCCTAAAATACTAACACTGAGACTAGATATTACTACCAAGGTTCAAATAATTAAATCTTACAAAGAATGATGATAAATATTAAAGAAGAAGCAAAAGAAAACAAGATAAACATGTTAGCACTACAGTAGTTGATAACTTTACGTTTACATATCCCGCTTGTTGAGTTTCTGACACCCCTGAGTGCCATCACAGCCCGATCCGGCAACATCAACGCTTCAATCAACTAAAATAGTTATTTAAGGTTAATTAGCACTGTAATAATTAGCCCATTCGTAATTAATTCGATTTATTTGATTGATTTTTCAATTGATCGATCATTTTAATTCAATTCATCGATCAATTGATCAGTCATTTACTGTTCCCTTTAAGAACAATTGTATTTCCCTTTCGCCAGCATTTCACCTAAAATCAATAATTTAATAATCATTCAATTTCAAATATTTTAGTCAAACTTCACGAAACCTAAATTTTGCCACACACTGTGATTCCATTTGCTATTTTTCATTCCCAGCCAAATTGCTGAATTGCTGCTAAACAAAAACTATTTGAAAAGGTAGGAGGATTTTATATAAAAGGAAGTTCACCTAAGAAAATATTTTTTTTGTAATATATGTACATGCACATAGTAACAATTTTCTTCATCAATATACGAGTATATAACAAATTTGTTATCATGATAAGCTTTGTGAAGGTGGAAGGATAGAATTCCGTTTGTATTAAGTGAAAGAAGATGAAGCAAGGAACGCCTTTTAAGAAGGACTACTCGTATTTAAGTTTAAACAAAACTTCAGATTCTTCCGGACAATATAATATAGATATGTAATCATATTGAAATATAATCTGTCGAATTAGTTAAAAAAGGGATTAAATGGTAGAAGGAAAACCATTTTTTTTATAATATATTGCTAACTTACTTAGTTTGAACATCCATAAAATAAGGAAATGATTATGTATGGATTTCAGATTGTACCCTGAGGCAAGGGAAAAATATTATGCATCTAACATAGTTATTAAAAATACTAAATATAACACAAATTGCGAAAATTAATCACGTCTTTCCTTTCTAGCAAACCCGTTCCCTTTCAGAAGGTTAATCTAGGCGAAAGGTGAGTACGCCGACAAGAGAGTAGGGTTCCGATAATCCGCGAATGGTCGGTTCCGTGTTGCGATTGGTACGCGATGCCATATCTTGAGTTTTGCGTTTTTTTTTTTGTTAGAGTAGATTTTTTTGGTTTTGAATTCGAGTAGGTTATTTCAGGCGCCGCGGCGGTAATATTCAGGAGCACGTAATTTTGTTGACCATTATTTTCCTTATGTCGAAGGCAAAAGGAACGGAAGTGACTTAATTTAAAGTAGATTCGGTTGAAGTTGTTCGACGCGTTTTAAATCGAGCATTTGAACCGGTGACTAATTTTTTGTGTTTCGGACTTAGTCTGCTAGCGTAATACCTGCAACCGGAATTCCTCTCTGAAATAGCTAGCCAGCCAGCAGCCACTTCAGAGTAGACTAAGAGTGTCCGAACTTCCTGATGAGTACACTCCATTGTCACGTTCCAAGAACCGATGAGAGGCCGGTTTAGATTTCCTTTGGGAAGTCTCTCGAACGAACGAACGAGATTTGAAAATCATCACAAAATTTTATATGCAAACAATACTTGAATGACTTGAAAATAAAAAGAGCTTTCTTACAAACTTAAAAAAAAAACCAGGCACTCCGGGAGTGCCGACGGAAGTGAAAACTTGAACAATAACGTTGTATATTTTTCAATATTTTGGAATATTTAGGGAATAATTTCGGACGAATTGTTTTATTTATCAGTAGAAAGTACTATTATTTATATGGTAAAATACAATAATCATTTATTGCGTGCGTTATCGTACACAATTATTACAATTATTTTACATGAAAAAGTTTACACTTCAGAACTATTACAATTATTTTAGATAAAAAAGTTTACACTTCAGAAAAATTCTCTTTCATCCATAATTTCAATAACTTTTTCACCACCATCACTGCCAGCACCATCATCGCCAATTTGTAAAACTGATACAATAGGTTTATGGCAGCTAAAGTAAGAAATGGTCAATTTTGATTCGAATCTATTTAAATGTCTTGTAAAGACTGCATAAATAGTAGTTTTATGTTTCGTTGTGCTAAGATTGCGTTTATTTGATATGTAACTAATTCATTATTTAAAAATTCAATTAATGGTAGATTTTTACCGTCTGCAAAGTTGAAGTTGAAATCTCCACTCAAAACCATTGGCAAATCATCAAATCTTTTCTCAATTTTTTGTTGGAGCAATGCAGATGCGTCATGAGAATAAATAAATAAATTTTCATACAAGAACTCTCGTATAGCACGCAATGACTTATCCGGAGAAATGTAAACGGCAACCATAATAATGAACTGACTATTACCAGAGCGGCAACGACATCTACACATATCGCCGATATCAGAAACAGTAGCGTTAAACATGCTGCGCAGTCTATAAAAACACGTGCTCTTTATACTTTGTGAACTACGAATATCCTGTTGAAATAGCATATATATATATATATATATATATATATATATATATATATATATATATATATATATATATATATATATATATATATATATATATATATATATATATATATATATATATATATATATACGCAGAGTATAGAATTAGAAAGAGACAGATGCCAGTAGCCAGTATACGATTTGTATTATGTACTCGTATATACATACATATACACCATACGCTTATATGAAAGGATATAATATAGTATATGCGCGTGGCGTGCGTCCTATACTATTTATATACCCACATATGTAAATTATATATCTCATGGTACCGGTGACGGTGTAACCATAAAATCTGACGCGAGTCCAATGCTTTTTGCCCATCCAAAAAAGTGCACAGCGATATATAGTATATACGCGTGCATCGTGTACTATACACAGTATACATTATATATCTTATGGTAGCGGTGACTGTGTCGCTATATCTGACGCGAGTTCAATGGTTTTTGCCCATCCAAAAAGCGCCCAACGATATATAGTATATACGCGTGCTTCCTATACACAGTATACATACGAGTATGTATAACTCATGGTAGCGGCGACGGTGTCGCTATAAAATCTGACGCGAGCCCAACGTTTTTCTCATCCAAAGTGCACAAAGTCGCAAAGAAGTTTTCAACAATTAAAAAAAACTGTGAAATGCTTGATTCTGGTACAGCTATTAATAATTTTATTTTAATATAACATAATACCAGTACTCAAAATTAAATAGTCTAGTATTGTACGCGAGAAACAATATTTCGTCAACATTTTCACCTCACAAATTGCTTTTTCTGTCGGAATATATTTCACCAGCAACACTTGTTCACTAGAAACACTCGTCGGTGTAGCTGACAAGAATTTCAATGCAACCTTTCTCAAGGACAGAAATGGACTAGAATTCCAGGAAAAATATATGTCTACGTTTCTTTGTAACCTTGGCTCTGATAAGTAGGCTTGAATTGTTTGCTGAACTTGTGGTTAGCGATCACTATTATCCACACCGGAAGTTTCTATTAATTGACAAGAAGAATTGTCATGGATGTCCCACAGCCCTTCTCCTTATTCACAGAACGCTGTAATAGATGAACAAGATGGCTCTGGGTCTTTAGAGTAACAGCTTTCGATTATTGTTTTGCTAGCATTTTCTACGCACGTCTTTAAATGGTTCCCTATTTCCATTTTTGCAATATTGACTTCATTAGAGCTCAAATATGTATTTTAAAGTCTGGGATCCAATATTGTTGAAGTAATAAGAGCAGGATATTCTTTGACGTATGCAAATCGTGGATTCATGCAACTGTGTTTGTATGTTTCTCATTACTTCACTTTCGTTTTCATCATTAGTTTACAGCTTTCTATTTAATAATGATATCAAAGCAATCACAACAGATATGCATGCGTTTCAAATGACAAATCGAGTGTTGGTTCATAAAAAACCTTTAGTACATCAGTAAGATTCTTCCTTTTTTTTTGTGGTAGGGAGGTGAAGGCATTTACGCCCGCTGAGTCAGGCAGTGTGGGACTCCCATGGAGGATACCCTTGGACTACCCACTAAACACCTCCCCTGTCAATCTGAGAACCTAGCCTGGAACCGTTTGACACATTACTTCGGGCCAGGTCTCGTTTTGTTACGCCGTGGGGCGCCTTCAAGCTGGGGAGTCCCTTTCCTAGTGGGAGAGGAGAGGGGAAGAGGAAATGCCAGAAGAGCGATCCCCCAGCCCCAGCACCTCCGGCTGCTGTGAGTCCCTTTTATCTTTTAGGACTACCCAACCATAATGTGCCACCTGGTTCCATTTGTCAACCGATTCGAGCATCACCGCAACTATATTATCCGGGGTGAGCTCTCCCGTCTCCCTGTAGAGTTCCCTTCGCAGCCTGGCCCATTTGGTACACGCAAAAAATGTGTGACAGGCATTGTCCTCCTCTCCTGGGCAAAACCGACAATCGGGAGACCGTGACTTGCCGATCTTGTGCAGGTAAGACTGAAAACACCCGTGCCCGCTCAAGAGCTGGGTCAGATAGAAGTCAGTCTCACCATGCCTTCGATTTAGCCACGGTCTCACATCCGGGATGAGGCGCGCAGTCCACCTTCCCTTCGTGCAATAGACCCAAGACTGCTGCCAATCGTTGATCGAGCGCTGCTTCTCCTCGCGGACAACTATCTCCCTCGCATCCTCATTTCGGCGCAGGTAAATAGCGCGGCGCTCTCTAGCAAGGAGGGCGACAGGTATCACGCCTGCAATCACTCTCACCGCCGAGTCGGAGACTGTTGGATACGAAGATGCAATTCTCAGTGCTCCTCTTCTCTGTACCTGTGCCAATCGTTTTCAGTATACCTTCTTGCTGAGAGCGTCGCCCCATACCTCTGCTCCGTACAGTAGCACTGACCCTACAGCACTCATCAAGAGGCGTCTTCTTGATGGGCTGGGTCCCCCTACGTTGGCCATAAGTCGACTCAGGGCCGATATTCCCGAAGCAGCCTTCTCAGCCGTTGCCCCGATTCGCTCAGAGAAACTCATCTTCGAGTCGATCAGTAGCCCCAGGTACTTCACCGCTGGCTTCGATTCGATTTGTATATCTCCAATACTGATCATCCTTACTCTAGGGATTCTCTTTTTGTCAAGATGACCACTTCGGTTTTCTCCAGTGCTAAACTCAGCCCGCGAGCAGTCATCCAGTCCCTCACTCGGCGCATTAGCATACCTAGCCTAAGTTGCGCTTGTTCAACGGTGCGTCCGGCGACCAGAGCCGCAACATCATCCGCATATCCGACCAAGCGCGACTCATCTGGCATCTCAAGTCTCAGTAGCCCGTCTTCCTTAATTCCCAGTCCCAAGGAGAAAGAGTGTTAATACTTCCATGGTCCAAGCTACATTAATTTACAGAGGTTTTATGTTCCAGCAATCTTTCCAACAGGTTATACATATTGTTCCATCGAACTTCAATATCAGAAATTAAAGAATGTGTTGGTAACCCGCACTGTTTTTGACATTCTGTTAATTTTCCAGAGGTCTTTTTGCTTCGATTAAAATGTCCTACTATTCGCCTACAAGTTTTAAGGACTGCGTCGTGATCTTTCTTTGAAAATGATGCATCTTTGATTACAAACTGTAATGTATGTGACATGCATCCTAAAGATTTGTATCCGCCATGCATAGCTCTTACTATATTTTTTGCATTGTCAAGCAAGAGAAGAAAAAGTTTAGTACTAATATTCCATTTATTTATCATTTCTCGTAATTTTTCTCTAATGTATGATCCGGTATGGTCATTTTCGAGTCCTTGAGCACTTAGTATAATCCTAATGCGTTTTGGTTCAATAATGAAATGGCCAGTGAGACTAAGGAGCGAGCATATTTTAGAAGGATTTGTCCATACATCAAAGGTGACACTGATCCATTCGCATTTAGCAAACAATTCGTATACTTTTTTCCAACATTTTCATATGTTTGTGGCATCAGAGATTTTCTAAAATACTATTCTGACTTAAAATTGTACTTTTGAGGGGCATGCGGATCTGTGAACTTAAGTCATCTGAACCTGCAGGATGTGAGGGATTTTGGCATGCAAAAGTTCGCTACCACAACCACTGTCAGTGCTAAGCGCTGCAACTGAGTTTTGTGAATGGCATCGCTTTAATTTAGTTTCTACTTCGTGTTCTTCCTTTCCAATTGACGTTTTAAACATTGCCTGTGTTCTGTGTCATCAAATTTTGCTAAATGTAGCTTCAAGCTATGAGTTATTTGCCTTTTTGGCTTAGAACTTCCTAACGAATATAATTTATTGCACTGTTTGCAAATGGCTTGTGTTGAATCTGACGAACATTTTTCGAAAAATTGCCAAATATTATTTTTATGCGACATTATTCCTTGATCGAATTCTAAAACAAAACATGCATCTTCTATCCGACTAATAAATTTATTGAAGATTTTTTTACAGATAATGAACCTAAAACTATTATTATTCACTTCATATACTCGTACTTGTACATAATAAGTATCCTGCCCCGATCGCATATATTAAAATGAATTCAAAACACTGCATCTATTATCTAAATTTTTTTCATATCCAAAGAAATCAAAAATTTAGTAATACTAACGTATATTACTAAACAACAAGTTTTATTGACCGAAAACATTCAAATGGATACCTAACCTTTGCTTTTAATACGTATTGTACAAAAACATACGCAATAACAACTCATTGTTATTAAGGAAATGAAATTTTGTTATTCAATAACCATCATGAACTATTTACCGCATTCATAGCAAAATGAAACTTACTTGATTCGAAATAAAGTTATATTCAATCGCAATTTTACACTAAACACTAAATGACTGTGAGCACTAAGCGCTAACGCAACCAAATGCCACTTTGTCGCTCGCAGCTCGGTGCACCGAGCATGTCCGATCTCAACGTTAAATCTCCTGAATGTAGTTTCAGCGAAACCTATTTTTTAGCCGAAACTAGGCCGAAACCGCACGTTCGGTCGAACACAAATAGTTTGATAACCTATCATGTAATGCAAACGTGCGAAAAGATTTCATTATTCAAATTATATTGTTATGATTAAATCTCAATGAGTAGTGGATTTCGAGGAAATTCACTTAAGGCAAGGGGGAAAAAATCAGATCACGGCAATTAGTTTAAAAAACTCCACCGTAAACGGTGCCAAGCCCGTTTCAGAAACCGAAGTGGTCATCTTGACAAAAAAGAGAATCCCTAGAGTAAGGATGATCAGTATTGGAGATATACAGATCGAATCGAAGCCAGCAGTGAAGTACCTGGGGCTACTGATCGACTCGAAGATGAGTTTCTCTGAGCAAATCAGGGCAACGGCTGAGAAGGCTGCTTCGGGAATATCGGCCCTGAGTCGACTTATGGCCAACGTAGGGGGACCCAGCCCATCAAGAAGACGCCTCTTGATGAGTGCTGTAGGGTCAGTGCTACTGTACGGGGCAGAGGTATGGGGCGACGCTCTCAGTAAGGAGGTATACCGAAAACGATTGGCACAGGTACAGAGAAGAGGAGCACTGAGAATTGCATCTTCGTATCCAACAGTCTCCGACTC
This sequence comes from Odontomyia ornata, assembly GCA_963969285.1. Lineage (NCBI taxonomy): Eukaryota > Metazoa > Arthropoda > Insecta > Diptera > Stratiomyidae > Odontomyia > Odontomyia ornata. The sequence goes on from OZ017739.1 coordinate 244,536,248, forward strand.
GGCGGTGAGAGTGATTGCAGTCGTGATACCTGTCGCCCTCCTTGCTAGAGAGCGCCGCGCTATTTACCTGCGCCGAAACGAGGATGCGAGGGAGATGGTTGTCCGCGAGGAGAGACAACGCTCGCTCAACGATTGGCAGCAGTCTTGGAGGAATTGCACGAAGGGAAGGTGGACTGCGCGCCTCATCCCGGATGTGAGACCGTGGCTAAATCGAAGGCATGGTGAGACTGACTTCTATCTGACCCAGCTCTTGAGCGGGCACGGGTGTTTTCAGTCATACCTGCACAAGATCGGCAAGTCACGGTCTCCCGATTGTCGGTTTTGCCCAGGAGAGGAGGACAATGCCTGTCACACATTTTTTGCGTGTACCAAATGGGCCAGGCTGCGAAGGGAACTCTACAGGGAGACGGGAGAGCTCACCCCGGATAATATAGTTGCGGTGATGCTCGAATCGGTTGACAAATGGAACCAGGTGGCACATTATGGTTGGGTAGTCCTAAAAGATAAAAGGGACTCACAGCAGCCGGAGGTGCTGGGGCTGGGGGATCGCTCTTCTGGCAATTCCTCTTCCCCCCTCCCCTCCCGCTAGGAAAGGGACTCCCCAGCTTGAAGGCGCCCCACGGCGTAACAAAACGAGACCTGGCCCGAAGTAATGTGTCAAACGGTTCCAGGCTAGGTTCTCAGATTGACAGGGGAGGTGTTTAGTGGGTAGTCCAAAGGTATCCTCCATGGGAGTCCCACACTGCCAGACTCGGCGGGCATAAATGCCTTCACCTCCCTACCACAAAAAAAAAAGCCCGTTTCAGAAAGGAGGAGGGATCCCTTGTTTCCCCAACCCACAGCTTATACGTTTCATCATCATCTATGACTCGACAGCTCAAGCCAGGCCTGTTTTGTAAATACAATAAGCGGGGAACTACCAGCCACTTCCGGGGAGCCCCGTGCTAATACTCACCCTACACATTTCCTCCACACTCCTGGAACCACCTCTTATCTATCCCCTTGAATTTTTATAATCGACACCCAGTTTGTGCTATAACGGCAAATGCTTTTATTTATTTTTTTCTATTTAGGGACACAAAATAAATCAAATGCACAATAAATTAAGTTTAAAATAAAAAAACATTCTGCAAAATAGAATTTCTAATGCCAAAAGGCTGGTCGAGGTTCTCGACTCAAGCCAACACCTCACCATTTAGTTGAACTACACTTCTTAGTTTGGATTCAAAGATTAAATCGACATAAATTGATCGCTTACTAGGAGTAAACTGATATTTAACGGCAACTGCGGGATGACAAGCGCGTTCACAGCAATTCGCTCCTTAACAGAGTTGAATTCCTACTGAGCTCCAAGTACTCGATCAAGCGCTTATATCTGGTCGCGCAGTGAGCTTTTACTCTAATTTTTCATAAAAACTGCTGAAGAGGCGAGCACTTGAGTTTCCATTCTACAGAAGCTCTTCTCCCCGTTTCGTCTCATTTGCACGTAAACGCGGCGAGCCAAATAATAGGGGAAACAGAATTGGTAGAAGAGCCCGGAGAGCTTTTGAACTGATTGTCGTGTGCAGAATTCTTCTCTTTGCAGCTTTTGCCTGGCTGAGCTACGTTCGCTACTGAGATACGTTTTGCTGCTGTCCCTTCCATGATTCCCGCACAGTGAAAAGTTACGAAGAATTGCAATAATTTTCCCAAATTTGCATCAACATCTAAAAAGAACATTAAAAAAGTTCAATTTCGAAGTAGTGCCGAAAAACAAAAACCAAATGAAGCAAATATTAACCCAGGGAAAAGATACGCTGATGATGGAAGAACAAGTGGGATATATAAGACTTTGTGTGATGCCTACTTCAAAATATACATTGGACAAACCAAAATATTGGCAACGACGAGGATTGCAGACCACATGAAGGAAGCCAAGCTAGTGAAGAAAAACGAACGCAAACGAGAAAAATAAAATTTGTATTAACGATTAGAAAAACGAGTGTTTTAATACTCTATGTATTTTCCTATGTCTAGCGCTTCCAGACCATCCTATGTTTTCATCTTTTCCATTTAAACGCTATTATTTTGTTTTTTCCCGACAAATATATATTTCGGGAGTAAGTAGCTCCCTTCTTCAGTATCAATTATTGACTCTGAAGAAGGGAGCAACTTACTCCCGAAATATATATTATTTGTCAGAAAAAACGAAATAATAGCGTTTAAATGGAAAAGATGCAAACACAGGATAGTGTTTTAATTTTTTTAATAACTAACATACCTTTCGCTTTACTTTTTGCAATCTAAATTCATTTCTTTATTTTTTAAATTGATATTTTGCACTTCTAGGTAATTTAATTGAATGTTTGATCATTTCGTTTTCTTACTTTATTTTAAATTTATCTTTGATATCTTTTATTACAAATTTCAAATTTTTCTACTTTGTATCTTTTTAAACGATTTCCAAAGGAAAAAAGGTTATCAATTCATCACGTATATTTTTTGTTGTTGCTTTTTTTATGGACGTTCACGCATAATTTCCGAACGGAGATAAATAGAAGAGTCCTGTGTTCGGCAAATGATACGCCTTTTTTCATGCTAGGTCCCAATTAAAATACGAGAAATTCAATTAACATTAAAGGACTTTTGCCGTAAAAATTAAAAAATTTACAATTTTCACCCCAATTTTTCAGCATAACTGATCGACGCGTGTAAGGATTTTAATTGTAGGGATTTCAAATGAAGGACAACATATTGGAATAAAATGCATCGGTACATTATTGTAATCCTCCCAAGGATTCTGTAGATATTAACAGTTCAATATGATACGTTGATGTCGAAAAATTTAATTTTAATGATCTTTCGTACGAAAATGCCAATTATTTTGCACTCTTCAAGGATTTGATGAAGATACCCATTCCCTGGTGACCGATGATAAAAATCATTTGTATCCTTAATTTTCTGCATAAATGATATCCTTTGGTCAATCATTTCTACCAGAAATAACCAATAAGTTATTTCTTAATGCAGCATAAATACAATTAAACATGATTTAGAGCAATTTCGTTGGGAAAAATTCCAGAATGCTTTTCTCATCCGCAATCAAATGTTACACATAGGATTTGTAAAATTCCCCGAAGAAATAATAAGGAAGTATCGAACTCTATTTAATGAAGATGACTGGCCCTACCATCAAATAGGGTCCCTTGGCTTGCACCTGGCCCTTCTGCTGTGTTGCTGCATCCCATCAATCCTTCGGCTCTTCGGCTTACGCCTGGCCGGACCTCATCAGTCGCCGTTCACCGCCGACCCCATCATCAAATAAGACTCCTTGGCTTACGCTTGGTCCTGGGCATCCTCTTGTTTCATCGGCTCCTTGGCGCTCCCCAGGCCTGGTCGATGTTAAGCGACTCCACGAGCCCATCGCCTCCATCCTAGAGACCCCCGATTCTTCTTGCTAACCACTCAATTTATTCGCAGGATCCCGTCAGCCCAAGAGGAGTATAGGGCTCGACAGCAGTGAAAACAATAGCCCACAGTTGGGCAGAAGCGACAAACCTCCCTAGTACCCCCTCGAAATCACGCAGAGGAGGTCAGCAGACAAAATTACGGGGCCAACTGGGGGAGCTGCTGCGTTTAGTTCGGGTCAGAGAAAACCCACTTCAGCGACCAAGCGCGGGCCCTCCAGAAACAGCGCTGCAAGAAGCAACAGGAGTAGCACCGCCAACGCCTGCCAGTCCGAAACCAGTCAGGGAACCTCACAATACTTCGAATGCATTAACCCTGTAGTTGTGTTTATAATTAACATTAGAATTATAAAATGTTAGAAAATATCAAACTCTGGCATATTCCTTTTCTCCATTGGGAAGAGTTTTTCAGGTGTTTCTAAAGTAAGGGGGATTTTTTTTTTGTGGTAGTGAGGTGGATGCTATATATGCACAGAGTGTGGGACTCACATGCGCGACTTGACTACCCACTAAACACCTCCCCTGCCAACCTGAGAACCCAGCCTGGAACCGTTTGACACATTACTTCGGGCCAGGTCTCGTTTTGTTACGCCGTAGGGCGCCTTCAAGCTGGGGAGTCCCTTTCCTAGCGGGAGGGGAGAGGGGAAGAGGAATTGCCAGAAGAGCGATCCCCCAGCCCAGCGCCCCCAGCTGCTGTGAGTCCCTTTTATATTTTAGGACTGCCCGAGCATAATGTGCCACCTGGTTCCATTTGTCAACCGATTCGAGCATCACCGCAACTATATTATCCGGGGTGAGCTTTCCCGTCTCCCTTCGCAGCCTGACCCATTTTGTACACGCAAAAAATGTGTGACAGGCATTGTCCTCCTCTCCTGGGCAAAACCGACAATCGGGAGACCGTGACTTGCCGATCTTGTGCAGGTAAGACTGAAAACATCCATGCCCGCTCAAAAGCTGGGTCAGATAGAAGTCAGTCTCACCATGCCTTCGATTTAGCCACGGTCTCACATCCGGGATGGGCGCGCAGTCTGCCTTCCCTTCGTGCAATAGACCCAAGACTGCTGCCAATCGTTGAGCGAGCGCTGCTTCTCCTCGCGGACAACTATCTCCCTCGCATCCTCGTTTCGGCGCAGGTAAATAGCGCGGCGCTCTCTAGCAAGGAGGGCGACAGGTATCACGCCTACAATTACTCTCACCGCCGCGTCGGAGACTGTTGGATACGAAGATGCAATTCTCAGTGCTCCTCTTCTCTGTACCTGTGCCAAACGTTTTCGGTATACCTCCTTGCTGAGAGCGTCGCCCCATACCTCTGCTCCGTACAGTAGCACTGACCCTACAGCACTCATCAAGAGGCGTCTTCTTGATGGGCTGGGTCCCCCTACGTTGGCCATAAGTCGACTCAGGGCCGATATTCCCGAAGCAGCCTTCTCAGCCGTTGCCCTGATTTGCTCAGAGAAACTCATCTTCGAGTCGATCAGTAGCCCCAGGTACTTCACCGCTGGCTTCGATTCGATTTGTATGTCTATAATACTGATCATCCTTACTCTAGGGATTCTCTTTTTTGTCAAGATAACCACTTCGGTTTTCTCCAGTGCTAAACTCAGCCCGCGAGCAGTCATCCAGTCTCTCACTCGGAGCATTGGCATACCTAGCCTAAGTTGCGCTTGTTCAACGGTGCGTCCGGCGACCAGAGCCGCAACATCATCCGCATAGCCGACCAAGCGCGACTCATGTGGCATCTCAAGTCTCAGTAGCCCGTCGTAAGACACGTTCCACAGGTCCGGACCAGGGATAGATCCCTGGGCAACACCCGATGTAATTTCCATCCTTCGTTGGCCCTGTGTCGTGTCGTAGAGCAGGCTTCGGTCCTTTAGGTAGCTCCTCAAAAGCCGCATTAGATATTCTGGAACTTGAAAAGAGTTTTCCAGCGTGTCCAGAATATCCACCCATCTAGCGGAGTTGAAGGCATTCCTGACGTCGAGTGTCACCAACAGGACGATCCGTCGCTTGGTGCGACTATATGCCTCTGCCTTTTGGACAGCGTTCACCACCTCTGCAATCGCATCAATGGTAGAACGTCCTGCTCTAAAGCCGTACTGCCGAGGAGATAGGTCCCCAGCAGCACGAATCGCGTCAGTGAGTCCTCCCTTGATGAGTTTCTCTAGCATTTTCCCAGCCATGTCTAGCATGCATAACGGGCGGTATGCAGACGGCGATTCGGGATTTCCCTTCCCCTTGATGATCAGCACGAGCCTCGCCACTTTCCATCGTACCGGGAAAACCCCGTCCCGTAGGCAAGCGTTGAATGTGCTGAGCAGCAAGTCAGGACAATGGTAATAGACGAGCTGCAACACCTCAGCTGGAACACCATCTGGACCTGGAGCCTTCCTCGCTTTCAAAGAGAGGAATGCCTCCTCCAGTTCCAGCTGTGTAAAGAGTGGGCACTCTACTGCTGTTTTACCATGGACAGCGTCAACACGGTCGGGATGGGTGGGGAAGAGTCCCCGCACTATCGCGTCCATCTTTTCCGCGTCATGTATACAAGGCTTCCGTAGGGCACCAAGTTTCCCCATGACCAGCTTGTAGCCAAGGCCCCACGGATCCTTGTTCAAATTGTCCACTAGGTCTTGCCAGCAGCGAGCCTTGCTACTGTTGATGAGTTTGCGAAGGCATTTCCTGGCCGACTTATATGCTGCCACCCAGTTGCATGCCCCGTCACGGTTCCGCGCCCGTTGAGCCTCACGCCGAAGCTTGTGACACTCCCTTCGCTTTTCAGCGATTTCAGTTGACCACCAGTACACTGGAGGCTTGCCGTGCCGGGGTCTTCGACGGGGCATAGAAGCGCACCAAGCAGTCGTAATTATGCTCATAGTAGAGTTCTCCACGTCTTGAGCTGCCAGTTCTTCCGTCCCCTCTGAAGCTCCCTGCAGCGGCTCACCTGCTGTGAGAGCCTTGACGAACCTCTCGACGTCCATTCTTCCGATGTTCCATCCAGTTGTAGAAGGCAGGGAGCACGGACGTCGGGAGACAGCATCACTTATCTCAAGCAGAATGCACTGATGATCACTGGCTGAGTAGTCCTCTAATACTTTCCAGTTGTGTATCCTCCGTACTAAGGACTCCGAGGCGAATGTCACGTCCGGTATGGTTCCCTCACAGCCAATACTGCGGAAAGTCGGCGTGTTTCCGGAGTTTGGTACGACGAGGGCCGTCCTGGCCGCCATTTCCAGGATTCGTTTCCCGCGCGGATCCGTCTGAGGCATGCCCCATTCGATTGCTTTAGCATTGAAGTCGCCCCCAACGAGCACTTTGCCCTCTGCGTTCGAGACAGTGCCCTCCAAAGCATGAAGCTTGGCTTGGAAAGATGATATCGACTCGTTAGGCGTTAGGTACACACTATAGAAGGTGATCCCTGAGCACCGAACCCACACGAAACCATCCCCCCGTCCACAACTCTCCGCTTGAAAGTCACTGTTCCGAACCCAGATAGCGGCAGTACCAGTTTCATCAGAGTACCATAATGCAGGACTTTTATTATGGTGTTGCTCACTCAGCAGCAAGAAGTCGGCTTTCATGTCCCTCGCAAACTGCTCAAGCAGATTTTGGGCGGTTGAACTGCGGTGTAGGTTTAGCTGCAGGATGCGGGTCATCGGAGCTCTGATTTTGCCTTGGCTAGGGCTTCCTGGAACACCCGGCATTTTCCTGATCCCAAGACGTGTCCAAAATCAAGTTTTGGATCAGCATCCTTGCAAAGAATACAGTGTGCCTCCTTCGTACACTCTTTTCTTTTATGTCCCATTTCACCGCATTTGTAACACAGGGAACTCCTATCGGGTCCTTTGCATACTTGTGTGGTGTGACCATAACCAAGGCATTTGAAACATTGAAGAGGCGTTGCTCTTCGCCGTATCCTACAGACAACCCACCCAATTCGTACTTTGCCCTTGTTTAGGAATTGTTCGGCGTCCTTTTCGGTCAAGTCAACTATGGCCATGCGTTGTCCCCTGTTGTTTTCTGGTGTCAGTCTCGCTTTGATCCTTCCCACGCTAGGGAACTCCTTTTTGATGGCCTCTTCTGCCTCGGCCAGATCCGTCACGCAGTCTATGTCTCGTATTTCGATCGTTGCCATCGGCTCGAGCGGGGCTATAGTTGCGCTTTTGCCCAGGACTTTCTTTACTGCGTCACAGAATGCATCTTTATTGCCGGCCTCTGCTCCGAATTCGACCAGTATGTGGTCCGACCGCGTTGGTCGTACTACTTTAATGGTAGTATTGGTGTCTTCGGGCCTTACGTTTCCCCTGATGTCCCGCAGTACTTTCGCGTAGGATCGGCCATCTTGGGGCTTTACAAGCAGTGCCTGCTGCCGGGATCTTCGTCGGGGCTTCTGCCTGTCCTGTTTTGCATCAGGTCCTTTTTGGAATTGGGCGTCCGTACGAACTTTACTTTCTGGCTTTTTTTGAAGGAGTTTCTTTGCAGCTTTCTTCGCTCCTTTTGTAAGCACTGTCTGGAACCCCTGATCTAGTGCTCCACGCCCTTCAAGTGCCTCTTCCTTCCTTCTTTTATCCCGATCTCCTTTGATTGGGCTCGACGCCATTCTTTTATTGACGTTTAATGGTGGAGCTTTCTGCGTGTCGCCTTTAGATTTCGCCCGAGCGCCTCTTTATCCTTCTCTTCGTCTTCGGCCCTTAACCAGCTCCTCCGATAGTGCCCTATGCGATCAAGGAGCTCCTCTAGTTCAAGGAGCCCTTCGTTTGCTGCTTTGCTGATTTTTGGGGAGTCGCATGCAGCTTGTACTCTTTTCAGAACATCTTCCGCTTTTTGGAGTAGTCTTTCTTCTTCATATCGCTGGGCCGCGATTGTACCTTGCAACCATCCTTGGGAGAGGATTTCGCGTTCCGTTTCTGAGTGCAGTACTTCCGCCACATTTTCAACTTTGGCGGTGCATTCACGCGGTGTCTGGTCGCTCTTTGCTTTTAGTGCCGTAATCTCCTCGTTGGCTTCTGGATTTTTCGTTGCAATGTCGGGATTTGCGACCCTTGCATCGGTCGCTTCGGTAACGATCGCAGCAGTGACAATCGAATTTTCGATGCTCTTTATGTTATCTCCCACCGCTCGATCACCTGAACTGTCCTGCAGAGTTTCCCGTTTCTCCTTAATAGGACGCTCGGGCGTTCGCATCATTTTTTTGCTGCACCCGAACGCCGCAGGAATCTTAGTCTGTATTCTCCGTTTTTCACCCGTCTTCACTGTCGTTGTGTTAGTCTTCGGTTTTGTCGTTGTTAGTACCACTCGCGATGTACTGTTGACATCGTGGCTGCAACCGCTGGTTGCGCCGTCGTTATTATTCTTCGTTTCTTTTTCTGGGTATTTGTGGTCTTTTGATTTTGTTTGCTCCAGTTTTGTTAGGTCCCCCCTCGGAGCCGCTATCTCCGTTCGTGTGTGTAGTCGCCTTTTTGGTCCCATGGTTATCTTTGTAGAGCAGGGAGGCCATGCGAGGGTTGGAACAAGCCCTTATGGGGAGAAGTGCTCAGAGCCAGACCAGCGCTAATCGGGAGTCCGTCTCAACCGAACCTACACTACCAACCCAATGGTGCGAACTTCGAACGTACTCAGAGGCCTGCCAAGGTTTTACCGGGACGGAGACGGTATGATAGTTGAATTGAAGCCGTTCACACACGAGTTTCACCTCGGCGCTACTGTGCAAAGCAACTAGGTCCAAACCATCACATCTGCCAGCCCAAAGCGTCATTTCCAGTTCGTTGTCCAAAGCGTAGTCCAGATCCAATCAGAGTCGTTACCTGTCATCCCAGGAGTGAACCGCACGGCGCCCCCCATATCCTCGGGTCCGTGGGGGCGGCGCTCCCCAAAGAATGCCAGCCTCCAAGAGTGCTCTTGTCGACCGGCATTCCCCCTGCGGGATTTTCCTTGGGTACGTGGGGGCGGAACTCCCCAAAGAATGCTAGCCTCCAAGAGTGCTCTTGTCGACCGGCATTCCCCCTGCGCTATTGCTTGGGGCTTGGCCCGTCGATGCATGTTCGGCAGCTCTGTACGCCATCAAAAATAGTGGGATATGTCGGTCCCAGTCCCTTTGGTTCTCGTCAACCATCTTGGCCAGATGTTCATTGAGCGTGCCGTTGAAACATTCGACGATTCCATTGGATTGGGGATGCAGCGGTGTTGTCCTTGTTTTCCGTATTTCCAGGAGTTCGCACATTTCGTCAAAAACCAGTGACTCAAAGTTTCGGCCTTGATCCGAATGTAGTTCGCAAGGGACGTCGTACCTACTGACCCAATTTAATACTAGCTGTTCGGCTACAGTAGTTGCTTCCTGGTTGGGAATGGGGTAGATCTCGGGCCACTTGCTGAAATAATCGGCCACAAAGAGCGTGTATCGACTTCCCCATTCGGATTCAGGAAAGGGTCCTGCGATGTCAACAGCAATCCTTTCAAATGGCACGCCCACGTTATAGGTTTGCATTTGTCCTCTCAGTCGTCGTTTTGGACCTATGATGGAAGCGCAAATCGTGCATTGACGGCACCAGTCCTCTACATCTTCGCGAGCGTGGAGCCAGTAAAACCTTTCCCGCAATTCGCTAAAGTCTTGTTAACACCAAGGTGGCCTCCCGAGAGTCCTTCATGCATCTCCTTACCACATCGTGGATTCGGCTTTTGGGAAGTATAGTTTGCATCCTATAGGAGCTGCAATCCGCCGTTTCCCATTTCCGCTTGAGTACGCCACCCTCCACCTGAAGGGGGCTCCATTGTGCCCAATAGCTTTTCAGGGTTGCGTCATGAATTGAAACGTCCTTCCACTCAGGTCGCCCAGTTGTCTCCTTCCATACGGGCAATAGTCCGATGTCTTCATCTGCTAGCTGGGCGTTTCGAATCTTCTCCAATGACCAACCTTCATCGAATTCGGTCGTTATCAATCGCAGATCAACGGTCGGCTCCTTTTCCTCAATCCGCCGGTAACGCTTGCAGTTAGCTGGACATGGATGACCAGAAAGGGCGTCAGCATTTCCATGAACTCTACCCTTGTGAAGTAGTTGGGGCCTCACTAGGTCTGGTCGGATAGTCTATCGGGTTGAACCAGTGCCGCTTGTTATGGTGCAATGTTCTTCATCAACTTGACCCGGAAGGCATAAGTCTGCTTCTCTACGATGTAGTATTGACACGGTGATGGGGGTGCTGGGGACGTCGATCCTCCTAGCCAATGTCCGCCCCACGAAGTTGGCCCCTCCAGTTTGATGGGCTTCCATTCTAGGCTCCGGAACGGTCTGGGTCTCCACCATCCTGGACAATACCTCCGTTTTCTTCGCTTCTTTAAGTCCCTTTGTAGGTGCCCTTTTGCAGGTGCCCTTCTCTCCGCAATCCCAGCATCTAGGCGCATCATTTACCCGCGGCTCTCGCTCATTTTCCACGCGCTCACATCTGCACTCGTCTGCCACTACCTCACGGACCCGGGCAGTGGTACGAGTCACATTTTTCGCTGCCTCAAAGCTCAGACTATAAGCCAATGCGTCCTTAACCGTTTGCTTTTGAGCTAAACGCACGGCTTGTTGCAATTCCTGGTCCTTTAAGGCGCTGATGAATGCTTCTGTTGCTGCGGCATCTCGATGTTCTGGGTCGTAAGCTGGGTAAGCCAAAAGTGCCGGTCGCTTAATGTCTTGGGCTAGCTGTTGTAAGGTTTCGCCAGACTTCTGCATCCGATGCCGTAGCTGTGCCCGGTAAATCTGCTTCAGATGATCGTCTCCATAACGCGTGTCCAGCGAATTCATTATAGCAGCCGGGTTTGAATGCAACTCAACGGGGATAGTCTGTAAAAGCTTGGCAGCTGGGCCTCTTAGAGCAAGAATTAATGCAGTTGGTCGTTCCTGCTCATTCCAGTGATTTATCCTAGCGGCGGCTTCAAACTGGATTTTGTAAATACTCCAGACCGTTTGCCCGTCGAATATTGGTGCTTGCACATTTCTGGATGAGCTTTGCGCTACGGTTATAAGCGGAGCTGGTGAGGTGGTTACTACTGCCTTCGCTGCTTCCAATCCCTTTTTCATGTTTTCCATCTCATGGTTGACTCTCTCCACGACCTAGCTGATATCATGGTTGATTCTCTCCTCTACCTGGCTGATCTCATGGTTGATTCTCTCCTCGACCTGGTAAACCTTTTCCTCGACGCATTTAATTTCTTTGTTCAGACTACCGAGCTCCGCTTTTATTTCCATTTAATTGTTTTTGCAAGTCTGCTTTGATTTCGATCGCTTGTTGGTCCAGCTTTGCTGATTGTTCATTTAGCTTCGCAGCTAAACTGGGTGTCTGTTCATTTAGCTGCGCTGAGTGTTCATTTAGCTTCGCAGTTAAATTGGATGACTGTTGTGGCTGCTTTTGCTGCATAAGCATCAACATTTGCATCAGCGCATTTCCCGGTTCCTTTGATTTTGGCGTTTCTGCTGCTCCCTTAGCTCTGACATGGTAAATTCATTAATTTTAAATGTTACCTTCGTGGTCTTTTTTTTATTTCGGCTTTTATTTATTTTTTTTCCACCAGTTTCCACGTTACATTTCACTATTGTGCATTTTTTTTTAATGTTTATAAGTTTTCACTTTCAAAGTTTTTTTTACTCACTTCTTGACACCGCGTGTTATGGTTCGCGGCCAATAATTTTAATTTTCCGGGAAAGTGAAAACTCACTGTCTTTTAAATTAAGTTAAAAGAGTTTATTTACTAAAAATGCACAATAATAGATTCAACCATTTTACAACTTGTCTATCAATTTTTACTTCAACTGTCTATCACTTCACAATCAATATCGCTTTTAATTCGCACTCCTCACTATCGCAGTTTTACTATACCAAGGTTGTAATGAATCCCCCCATTCATTTAGCTCGCCTTTATATAGGGTCTCTAGTCATTCAATCCATTCCTCGTACATTGGCGAACTACCTGGAATATTCGAGCAGCTTAATGAATGGGGCAGTGACGTCACTTTCAGATGTTGATCATGCTTGGTGGGTTCTTGTGGTTTCGAGTACATTCATTTTGTTGATCGTGAGGTTCTTAATGGTAGTGAAAAAAAATTGCAACAGTAGCTCGCAGAATTATTTGTACACGCAACAATATATATACGAGTATATACATATATATATATATATATATATATATATATATATATATATATATATATATATATATATATATATATATATATATATATATATATATATATATATCCTCTCGAGCGCGGGATATGTATATTGTTGCATGCATATAGCATGGACCGACACTCAACGAAATATCTGTTGGTATTAACTAGAAAGAGTGCACCATTTTTCCCAGTGGGATGGCAAATCGCATCATGCACTGAAAAGAAGAAAAAAAAGCGAATGTGTGGTCGAAATAGACTCGAGCCGATATCGAAAGAATAGAAAAGGAAGAATTGAGTTCAGTTGGAAGGTAGATAGGGAGTTGAGAAGCGGACGGAAAAGAAAGAGTTCGCGTTGCCAAGGAGTACAATAGTTAGAAATTCGAGTAATAAGTTCGCAAAAAGAAGACGGTTGAACGGAAAACAGACGACACCGAAAGTGAACTATCGTCCGGAGTGATGATTGAGGAAGATTCGATAAGTGTTAAGTGATATAAAGCTGCATATTAGTGGTCTTGAGTTGGAAGAACTGAAACCAAAGAATTGGTCGTGTGTAGAGTGCACCGTTACTATGTTGTACTAGGTTTACAACCGGGCCAAAGAAAAAACGGATTTCACTAGTGCGTTTCGATACAAAGGCATCTCATGAAGGAGATATGCCCAAACCGCGCTCATTTCCCTTCGACTCGTCGTTTCAAGTTTTGAATAAGGAGAATATTCAACAAATAAGTGAAACTGAAAGTAGAACGTTTTCCCAGATTTGGTTTGGCCAAAAACTACATTTCTGAAGTGTTTCTTCAAAGCATGAAATGTAATAGTTCCTTCGTCTAATTAAAACTAAGTTTAATCCATTAAAATTTCGGGCAGTGGAAGATATTCCCGATCCCGATTCATATCACCTGTTGAAGATTTTTCTTCCTTAGGAGCAAAGACAATATTTTAATCAGTGTGCAGAGCGGCGAACAGCGAGGGCAACAATTGGATTTCGGTTATATCGTCGGTTCGGGGATACCGACTTGATTTTCATTCACATGCTAAGCATTGCGTATTTGTATATTAATAATGCAGAAATCAATGAAGTTTGGTTTATAGAAATTTGTAATGAGCTTGTTGAGAGATAACATATGTTAAGAGTTAGATGCCGTGAAAACTCTTATAATTGAACCGATGGAAGGATTAAATGTAACATGGAATACGTACATATAGTATATGAACCTGTGAAGTAGAAAGAACTCCACTGTTGAATCCAAAGTACTTTAAATTTTTGCTGTTTGTGGTTTGCGAAACGTGTATATTCATAAAACTACAATAGTACCCCCCCTTAACGAGGTTTCGTTTCTTGTGTTTAGCACTGCACAAGGCTGAAGAAAAGATATTAGTATTCATTCCTTAAAGTCAAAGGTGCATGCTTTGATTTTTGAAAAAAAGTGGTATTTTGAGAAATATCCTGAATTATGTCGCGTATAGGATTTCATATCCAGTAGCAGCAATATACGACGTCAGCTTGTGGTGTTTGGTGCGCGGATTGCTATAACTTGTCACCACCAAATCAACTCAATTCACCCAAACATAAATCGTGCGCTGGTGCACTCGGATTTGCCCAATTTCACTGCCGGAGGAATGGATACTTATATATATATATATATATATATATATATATATATATATATATATATATATATATATATATATATATATATATATATATATGTATATGTATATATATATATATATATATATATATATATATATATATATATATATATATATGCCCTCGACTGTTTGGCCAACTGCTCGGTGACGAGCAGGCAGGTGTGCGACGGAGCATTGTCGTGATGGAGGATCCACGAATCAGCAATCTCCGGACGGACTCGGCGAACCCGGGCGGTTAGTCGACGGAGCACCTCTCTGTAGTACTGGCCGTTTACAGTTTGGCCGGGTGGCACAAACTCTTTGTGACCAATGCCTTTCACGTCAAAGAAAGCAATGAGCATCGACTTCACCTTCGATTTGCTCATGCGCGCTTTTTTCGGTCGTGATGACGCCGGTGTTTGCCACTCCGAACTCTGCCGCTTCGTGTCAGGATCGTATTCGAAAACCCACGTCTCGTCTCCTGTAATAACGTGGTTAAAAAACTCTGGTTCGGTTGCTCGATCGTACGCTCCATTTTCACTCCGACGACGTAACTGAACACGCACTCCGCTCTCGCTCGATGCTATCTCTCCAAGCGCTTGGAGGCAACAGCTGCAGCCCGGTTCCCTTTACCTAGACCCCCACCACCACTACAGCACCAAATACCGGTTAGCAGACGCTTTGACGGCGCGGGGCAGGCTCAGTCCGGTTACTTATTATAAGGACACTGTATACATATATATATTGTTCAAAAAGCAAGTATATAAAATAAATTGCCCTTTAGTCGGACGGCGTTTCGTCTGGCTTCTCAAAAGACCTGTTGAACAACTGATAACATAATTTTATTGTTAAAGTCTTTTATAGTACAATTTTACAAGTAATCAGTTTTTAATATCGCAAAGTCAGTAACGCGGTCATTGCCTTAGTACTGATTCGTTGAGAATTCCTAAAGTTCATTGCAGCTCGTCACATGTTTGATGTCGTGGTCAGCAAAAAGTTCATGATCGCCGTGGAAATGAAATTTTCGGAGTATGCATATTACACGAATTAACTTATTTGTAATTTGGACATTGATCGCGCGCGGAAATAAAATATGTTTGGAATGTGCAGATTGCATATTAAGTCGGCTTAGGTGCAGTCCAGAGTACGTTGAACGTTAATCGCGCGTGGAAGTTAGAATTTGTTGATGCGCGCGATTCTATGTGAATTTTTTTGAACATTCTCCCCGTCCTTGAGCTGTCCCATTTCAAATGAAAATGAGTCGTCTTTGATGACCTTGCGCTGCGCAGGAATGGGTTTTATTTCCGTTCATCTGAATTTCTTCAACGCAGTCCTGATGATCAGAATAATTGTTGTGTTTGTTAGGATGTAGCGGAGTGTATAGTGATGGATGTGATTATTATTTATTCTATCAGAAGGTAATAACTGTGGAGAATGATGCGTTGAGAGTTGCTTTACGATTTCATTCCAGTCAGAAGTCTTGGTGTTGATAAGGAAGTTGAAGGTTATCTGTGTGAAATTGGCTGATGGTGTAAACGTGTAGTTCATAACCGACGTGAATGTGTTTAACCCCCTAATCGTCATGGTATCGTGTCTGATTTCACACTGAGGTTCTAGATGTAGAACACCACTTCCTTGTAGTGTTTGTGTGGTGAGGTCCTGTCCACATATTGTGTCAAATACTCTTGTCCCCTGTAGATCCACGTGTTTTGTTGGTGGGCTGGGATCCAAAAGTTCGTGTTGTTGATAGGTACCCAGGTACATTGCCGAGAAGATGGTTCCTCGTGGTTTAAGAGAGTGATTTCGCATTGGTTGATGCTGGATCGCCGATTGTACAACGGATGATGTTGAATACACAGGAATGTGTTGTCCTTGGTGAGTGTACATTTATCCAATTCGGGTTGGTTGATCGGGTAGTGTTGGTTTCTCTGGAGATTTACTAGTAGATATCGTGTAGATGGTTGGATGAGATATGACTCTTGAGCTCGTCTAATGGGAACAGGTATCAAGTTGAACAGTTGAAATTCTTCGGAATTGATTAGTGGCAACTTCAGCTGAAAGATTACAAAGGATTTGGTCATCTTGGCATGTACGGAAAACGTCTTGTAAAATGATAGATCTCCAACTGTTCGACTGATCGGGATACCTAGACTTGGAGGAAGTGCCTTTCGTATGCGCGTTACTTGTTCTTGAAGTTGTCGCGGAGTGAGAAGTAATGGATTGATGATGCCGTGCTGTAGATCAAGCAGTATATCCCATAATGCCATTTGTGTTTCTTGGTAACTGTGTAGTGCCATCATGTTGCGGAAGTAAAATGTGATGAAAGTTTGTTGCTGAGATACACTGCTTATACCGTCTGACAGTTGTTTTAAGTAATCATCTATCGCCTTAAATTGTTCCTGGATATAGTACGTCTCTTTTTTAAAAAGGTTTGTGGTGGTCTCGAGAAGTGAGGTTTGATTCTCCATGAGTGAGTCTAGATAATGTTCGTTGGCTCGTGATTTTTCAATTTCATCTTCAAGGTATGTTGCGTAGTCTGAATCTAGAATACCGAAAAGTGTATTAGCGATGTTGCCCACGGTGTTCAGTGGTGCTCTTCTTCTTCTGGTAGGATATCTTGTGCCTTCTCCTCCCTTGTGAAGGATTTCGTTTAGCTGCTCAATATGAGATAGTTAGTGTGTGAACTGCTGTAAGGTTTGAATGCACACTTGACCTTGAATAGTGATTGATGCACACAGCTTTTTCATGTTGAGTATACCCTTGCGAATCCCATCTAATTCTTCCCAGTAGTGTTTTAAATCATAGAAGGTAATTACGTTCCATTCGTTAGTTACTAGCTTTGCTTGTCCGATTGCTTCGAAGTAAATTCCAGGGTCCTTCGTGAATGGATCAACAGTTATAGGCGGAGATTCGGTGCTAATGGTAGGCAGAACGAGTTGGGTTATTAAGGTTGCTGCTAGCATGGATATAGGGCGAGAACGCTTAACAGGGACTTCGCTGTTAGTTAATTCTGGATGGTTCTTCTTTCGATTTTCACCCCAATTTGAGTTGATTGGAAGGAATCTACCTTGGTTAGGATGCCGTTTTTTGAGTTGTTTAGGCTTGGGACTTTCTGCGGATGCCTTAGCCGAGGCTGACGTGGCTTGGTTGAGATCTTCGCTTGCCTTTACAAGAGGGCAGAGTTTGTGTATTACTCTTCGAGAGATGCCACTTTTAGTTTTAACATCTGCAGCTCGGCAACGTCCGTCACTTCCTTCAATTGTTTGCACTATCCGTCCCAGTTGCCACTTCAAGGGAGGGGCATTATCATCCTTGATGAGAACTAGTATGTCTGGTTTGACGTTGTCACAACCTAGAGTCCACTTAGCTCTCTGTTGTAGTTCAGAAAGGTATTCGATTGACCATCTGCGCCAAAATTCGTGGCGGATGTGCTGCACGAGTTTCCACCTGGTGAGCAGGTTTGGATTAGTGTCACATGCACGACTATGTATTGTTGTAGTGAGTGGTTCCCCGATAAGGAAGTGTCCCGGTGTTAGTGCTGCCATGTCGTTAGGGTCGTCTCATAATAGCTGTATCGGACGTCAGTTGAGCACAACCTCGGCCTCCGCAGTGACAGCGCATAGCTCCTCGTAAGTTAGAGATGCAGACGAGATAGTCTTCTGTAGTAATTTCTTTGCCGATTTGACTGCCGTCTCCCAAATACCCCCGAAGTGTGAACTGCGCGGTGGTATAAAGTGAAATTGAATCCCTTTCTGAGTTGTGGCTGCGTGTATCTTCTCTTGAGAATGCTCATTTTGCAGTAAATTTTCTAGCTCCTCAAATTGGTTACGAGCCCCAACAAAGTTGGTAGCATTGTCGCAGTACACGTTTTGGCAGCAGCCAGGTCTAGCGATAAACCGCTTCAAAGCAGCAATGAACCCGTCGGTGGATAGGTCTGAAACCACTTCTAAGTGACAAGGCTTTGTTGTGAAACAGCAAAATACGCAGATGTTTGTTTTCGTTGGTTTCTTGCCTCGAATTCGGTGTAGACCGGCCAACAGAAATCGATGCCGACGTTGACAAATGGACGGGCTGGTTGAACGCGTGTAACAGGAGGGACTGCCATGATTTGTTCGAAGCTTTGTGGATTTAGTCTGGAACATTGAACACATTCATGCACCACTTCAGATGCCAAACGCTTGTCTCGAGGGATCCAGAACTGCTGTCGTGCTATTGCTCGCAGAGCTTGAGTCGCCATGTGTAAGTTATTTCTGTGAAGATCAGTGAGTAACAGTTTAGTGAATGGATGTGAAGCAGGTCAAATTGCGGGATGTTTTGCGATGTGTGGTATATTGGCATTTTGTAATCTCCCTCCGACTCTAAGAATGGAGTTTGCTGTTCGAGTCTATTGGTGTTTTTTGTTGTAATCTTTTTATCTCGGTTCCAAATTCCCCGGCCTGCATGAATTCGATAATAAATGCGAGAGCTTTTTCTAATTCTGCGACTGTAAGGAGTCTTCCTTCCCATGAATTTTCCTTGTCTTGAAGCATTGAGTTGCCCGCAAAACTGTTGCTACGATTCGCTTAAGATGTGTGAAGGAGTTTCGATGATCGATTCTGTCGATAAAATGCTCCTGGATAATGCTAGTTGTGAGGACGGTGTGAATTGTCTTTCGCTCTGGAAGCTCTCCCGGATCTCCGATAACTTCACATGGCCAATGAGTCTCGGGTTTTCGCAGGAATTCAGGTCTATGCTACCAGAACGTAGAATTGATGAGTACGCTAAGCCGTGTTCCTTTCGAAACCAAGTCTGCAGGATTGAGTTTAGAATTCACATGTCGCCAGTCAGATATGTTTGTTAGTCCTTGTATTGATGAGACCCTGTTGGCCACAAAGGTGTGAAAGGATGACAGTCTGGATCGGATTCGGGCTAATAAGATCTGTGAATCTGTCCAGTAATGTGTTGTGTTTATGTCTATTAATGAAATAAAATTAAAATTCCCTTATTGAGCACAAATATTGATTTAGAATAAAAAACCGAGAGTTTGATGGTAAAAAACGATTTTTTATTCTAAGACACACACGAATGCATTTCGGACGGTATTGCCAACCTTCTTCAGCGCTATGCGCGAAACTTCTAATGATTGTTTTTTACCATCAAACTCTCGGTTTTTTATTCTAAATCAATATTTGTGCTCAATAAGGGAATTTTAATTTTATTTCATTAATCTAAAACGACCTCAAAGTGTTCATATCTAACAGATTAAAGTGTTAGAAAAAGTTTCTGAGTTTATGTCTATGTTGAGGATTTTCTTAACACGATTCGTTAAGTGGGCCATGAGAGTTGCAGCACACAGTTCCAGTTTTGGTAAGCTGATGGTTTTCACTGGGGCAACCCTAGATTTGGAACAGAGAAATATCGTCTTTATGTCTCCCTGGCTGTTTGCGCCACGTAGATATATTACTGCACCGTAAGCCCTTTCACTTGCATCGGACAAGGCATGCGGAATTGAAGCCATCGAGTGTGGAGTTCCATTGGTATGGCTTCATCCCAGTCGGGTTTTAGTGACCATAACTCCTGTAGAAAGATCTTGGCCAATGTTATTGCTGAATTCACGAATCCCAATGGGTCGAACAACCGTAAAACGTCACTCAAAATCGTCCGTTTTGTCACCTTGGTTGGCTCGTTCCAAATGGTAGCTATCCGGAAATGGTCTAGCTTGGGATTCAATGTTAACCCTAATGTTTTCACGGTGTCCTCTGTGTCTCCATCGACCGAGAGCTCTATTTTTCTATCTTCGCTTGGCGTTGAGGCAAGGAGTTGCTCGTGATTCGCACACCATTTCCACAGATTGAACCCTGCTGACTTCAAAAGTGTTTTCAGCTCGTGCTGAATCTTTACGGCTTCTTTGAGGCTGTTTCTTCCGGTCATTAGGTCGTCCACATAGAAGTCTTTGATAGCCCTGGACGCTAGTGGATGTGACTTCTTTGATGTATTAGCCAATTCCATCAGGCATCGAGTCGCTAAGTATGGTGCGGCAGTGGTCCCGTACGTCACTGCCTTTAAACGATAATACCTTAGGTCATCGGAAGGGTTGTCTCGCCAGACGATGAGCAAATGGCTGTCTTCCGTTGTTACATTCACTTGGCGGTACATTTTCTCAATATCCACTGAGAAGGCAAATTTGTGTTTCCTGAAACATAGAAGGATTGAGAATAAGTCATCTTGTATTACAGGGTCTTTCAACATGATATCGTTGAGTGAGATGCCGTTTGATGCCTTTGCTGAAGCGTCGAATACGACTCTTAACTTAGTGGTGCTGCTGGATGGCTTGAGTACACAATGGTGAGGCAAGAAACAGTTAAGCTCTGGTATCGGTGACTTAACTTCTTCCATGTGACCCAAAGCGGCGTATTCCTTGATGAAATTCGTGTACTCCCTTTTAACATCTGGGTGTTTTTGGAACTTCCTTTTGAAAGCAAGGAAGTGTCTAATTGCTATGTCTTTCGATTGGCTAAGCACGGATGGGTTCTGACACAGAGGAAGTTTCACTTCAAAGCGTCCGTCATCGTTTCGTCGAAGATTGATCGCAGGCTCTTCAGTACTAGAGGTCGTTGCCAACGGTGTTTCTTCTGTGGGCCAGAATCTTTCCATGTGTTTTTCAAGATTATTGATACCAATTCCACAGAAGTATTCAGATGTTTCGCCTGTTGCGACACGGCCAAGCACAATCCATCCTAGGACGATGTTCTGCAAGGTTGGGAGGTTTCGTCCTAACCTTATCTGTCCAATGGAAAGAAGCTCACAATAAAACTCTGCTCCCAATAGTAGGTTAATTCGTTTCGGAGTATTGAACCTTGAGTCAGCAAGGTGAATGTCCGGTGGGATTGGCCATGAAGGAACATCGATGAATGACGGCGGTTGAGTAGAAGCAATCGTTGGTATGATGTATGCCTCCAGTCGAGTTGAATATCCGGAGTGTCTTGAGGAAATCGTGATGCTCACTCGCTTCGAGACATGTGTTTCTGTTTTCCATATTCCGCAGATATTGATGTTGGAATTTGATCCGGATATTTTCAACCTCTTTAGCATTCGAGCACTAATGAAGTTGAGCTGAGATCCGGAATCTAAAACGGTTGTACAAACTTCGGTTGAACCAGCATAATCCGCGATGTTGACTGATGCTGTGCCCAATAATACGTACTTGCTACCAGATGCCTTCTTGGTAAGGGCTGTTAAGGTGGTGTCGCTAGGAGTAACCGATTGGGAGTTGCTGGTTGTCATGGCTGATCTCTTTGTCTTGTTAATTGTTTTCTCATGGTGGAGCAACGTATTGTGCCTGCCTTGACATTTAAAGCAGCACCGTGGCCTGGCTTGAGACAGTTAATACACAGCTGAAGGCCCTTGATTTTGATAAGTCGATCGCGTGGGCTTAGTTTAAGTAACTGGTCGCACTTAAAAACCTTGTGGTTCCCAGTGCATACTTTGCAGCTTTCGTCCGAGCTAGATGAGACAAGAGATGTTGGTTTCACTCGTGGATGTGAATGTCTCTCCTTGTCTAAAGCCTCCAGCGATTGAAATCTAGTTTCCATAAATGTGAGAAAGGCGTCGATGGTTTGTACTTCACGAGGTCGTTGAAGCGTTTGCTCGTACAGCGTATGTGTTGTTCTGTCAAGTTTTTTGAGCAGGAGGTGAAGTATGATGGGATCTCAGCCTCCTGTTGAGATGCCCAAGGTTGCTAGTCCTAACAACCGCTCTTTGGCTGTGTCGTGGAATCGCTTTATTAATGCAGCGGATTCACTGACAACTGTTGGTTGTGATACCAGCCTGTCGATGAGTGACGAAACCAAGATTCGTTGGTTGTTGTACCGTGCCTGTAGTGTTTCCCACGCGAAGGCATAGTTACCGTCAGAAAGGTGGAGGTGACGAATAAGGCGCTCAGCTTCGCCGGTCACATTATTTTTCAGGTACCACATTTTCTGGGTATTCCCAATTGGTTGGTCGTGAATCATCTGTTTGAACAGATCGTGGAACTGTTTCCACTTAAGGTAGTCGCCATCAAACATATTTTATTTCCGCGCGCGATCAATGTCCAAATTACAAACAAGTTAATTCGTATAATATGTATACTCCGAAAATTTCATTTCCACGGCGATCATGAACTTTTTGCTGACCACGACATCAAACATGTGACGAGCTGCAATGAACTTTAGGAGTTCTCAACGAATCGGCACTAAGGCAATGACCGTACTATGGACTTTGCGATATTAAAAACTGAATACTTGTAAAATTGTACTATAAAAGACTTTAACAATAAAATTATTTTATTAGTTATTCAACAGGTCTTTTGAAAAGCCAGACGAAACGCCGTCTGACTAAAGGGCAATTTATTTTATATATTTGCTTTTTGAACATTTGGTGATCCCGACGTGATCAACGTCATATTTCAAATTTTAATCTATTTCCAGCTTCAGGATCAGGATGGAGGAATCACAGTTATCAGTTCTGGCAAACAAGCAGAAGGAGTTGGGAGACGAATTCCAGCGAATAATCAGTAATTACAGAAAGGATTCGTCCAGCCGCAAGACTCCCGAATACCTGAATGCTAAGCTAGCACAGTTGGGACAGTTGTGGACAAGGTTCAACGCAACTCACCAGGAGTTGCAACCCCACGCAGGGACTTATCCGCAACGCCCGTACTTTCAAGCGCAGTATTTCGCCAAGGTCAGCGCGGAATACTAAAAAGTAGAGCACTCTGGAAACACCATCAACGTCCGCACCAGATGCATCATCAGGAGTGAAGGCTGACGTGCAGGGGCCGAAGGACTCCACTGCGTCCGACCTTCAGAACACTAAACAACTTATCAGGCGTTATGATGTTGTCACGCAATCCATAACGCACCTTATCGAGGGAATCGACAGCATCGAAGTCGGCCAACCTAGACAATTTTATGAAGTTAAGTTAGTCACTCTCCAACGGTTCCGGGACGAGGCGTGAAAACTGCATCAGGAAATCTGTGAGAGCGACAACGTGACAGCACTTGGCTACACTTCAAGCAGCTACCTCAACACCGAAGATGCGACCCAAGAGGCGATAATCTTCCTCAACCAATGTCTGGCAAGTATTTCAGCCACAACGGCGCCCGCCACAGTTGCGCCCACCACACAAGCATCGGTCAGCTTGCCAAAAATCACACTTCCGACATTTGATGGCGACTACCTTAAATGGAAACAGTTCCACGATCTGTTCAAACAGATGATTCACGACCAACCAATTGGGAATACCCAGAAAATGTGGTACCTGAAAAATAATGTGACCGGCGAAACTGAGCGCCTAATTCGTCACCTCCACCTTTCTGACGGTAACTATGCCTTCGCGTGGGAAACACTACAGGCACGGTACAACAACCAACGAATCTTGGTTTCGTCACTCATCGACAGGCTGGTATCACAACCAACAGTTGTCAGTGAATCCGCTGCATTAATAAAGGGATTCCACGACACAGCCAAAGAGTGGTTGTTAGGACTAGCAACGTTGGGCATCTCAACAGTAGGCTGAGATCCCATCATACTTCACCTCCTGCTCAAAAAACTTGACAGAACAACACATACGCTGTACGAGCAAACGCTTCAACGGCCTCGTGAAGTACAAACCATCGACGCCTTTCTCACATTTATGGAAACTAGATTACAGTCGCTGGAGGCTTTAGGCAAGGAAAGATATTCACATTCACGAGTGAAACCAACATCCCTTGTCTCATCTAGCTCGGACGAAAGCTGCAAAGTATGCACTGGGAACCACAAGGTTTTTAAATGCGACCAGTTACTTAAACTAAGCCCACGCGATCGACTTATCAAAATCAAGGGCCTTCAGCTGTGTATTAACTGTCTCAAGGCAGGCCACGGTGCTGCTTTAAGTGTCAAGGCAGGCACAATACGTTGCTCCACCATGAGAAAACAATTAACAAGACAAAGAGATCAGCCATGACAACCAGCAACTCCCAATCGGTTACTCCTAGCGACACCACCTTAACAGCCCTTACCAAGAAGGCATCTGGTAGCAAATACGTTTTATTGGGCACAGCATCAGTCAACATCGCGGATTATGCTGGTTCAACCGAAGTTTGTACAACCGTTTTAGATTCCGGATCTCAGCTCAACTTCATTAGTGCTCGAATGCTAAAGAGGTTGAAAATATCCGGATCAAATTCCAACATCAATATCTGCGGAATATGGAAAACAGAAACACATGTCTCGAAGCGAGTGAGCATCACGATTTCCTCAAGACACTCCGGATATTCAACTCGACTGGAGGCATACATCATACCAACGATTGCTTCTACTCAACCGCCGTCATTCATCGATGTTTCTTCATGGCCAATCCCACCGAACATTCACCTTGCTGATTCAAGGTTCAATACTCCGAAACGAATTAACCTACTATTGGGAGCAGAGTTTTATTGTGAGCTTCTTTCCATTGGACAGATAAGATTAGGACGAAACCTCCCAACCTTGCAGAACATCGTCCTAGGATGGATTGTTCCGCGCGCGATCAATGTCCAAATTACAAACAAGTTAATTCGTGTAATATGTATACTCCGAAAATTTCATTTCCACGGCGATCATGAACTTTTTGCTGACCACGACATCAAACATGTGACGAGCTGCAATGAACTTTAGGAGTTCTCAACGAATCGGCACTAAGGCAATGACCGCACTATGGACTTTGCGATATTAAAAACTGGATACTTGTAAAATTGTACTATAAAAGACTTTAACAATAAAATTATTTTATTAGTTATTCAACAGGTCTTTTGAAAAGCCAGACGAAACGCCGTCTGACTAAAGGGCAATTTATTTTATATATTTGCTTTTTGAACATTTGGTGATCCCGACGTGATCAACGTCATATTTCAAATTTTAATCTATTTCCAGCTTCAGGATCAGGATGGAGGAATCACAGTTATCAGTTCTGGCAAACAAGCAGAAGGAGTTGGGAGACGAATTCCAGCGAATAATCAGTAATTACAGAAAGGATTCGTCCAGCCGCAAGACTCCCGAATACCTGAATGCTAAGCTAGCACAGTTGGGACAGTTGTGGACAAGGTTCAACGCAACTCACCAGGAGTTGCAACCCCACGCAGGGACTTATCCGCAACGCCCGTACTTTCAAGCGCAGTATTTCGCCAAGGTCAGCGCGGAATACTAAAAAGTAGAGCACTCTGGAAACACCATCAACGTCCGCACCAGATGCATCATCAGGAGTGAAGGCTGACGTGCAGGGGCCGAAGGAGTCCACTGCGTCCGACCTTCAGAACACTAAACAACTTATCAGGCGTTATGATGTTGTCACGCAATCCATAACGCACCTTATCGAGGGAATCGACAGCATCGAAGTCGGCCAACCTAGACAATTTTATGAAGTTAAGTTAGTCACTCTCCAACGGTTCCGGGACGAGGCGTGAAAACTGCATCAGGAAATCTGTGAGAGCGACAACGTGACAGCACTTGGCTACACTTCAAGCAGCTACCTCAACACCGATGATGCGACCCAAGAGGCGATAATCTTCCTCAACCAATGTCTGGCAAGTATTCCAGCCACAACGGCGCCCGCCACAGTTGCGCCCGCCACACAAGCATCGGTCAGCTTGCCAAAAATCACACTTCCGACGTTTGATGGCGACTACCTTAAATGGAAACAGTTCCACGATCTGTTCAAACAGATGATTCACGACCAACCAATTGGGAATACCCAGAAAATGTGGTACCTGAAAAATAATGTGACCGGCGAAACTGAGCGCCTAATTCGTCACCTCCACCTTTCTGACGGTAACTATGCCTTCGCGTGGGAAACACTACAGGCACGGTACAACAACCAACGAATCTTGGTTTCGTCACTCATCGACAGGCTGGTATCACAACCAACAGTTGTCAGTGAATCCGCTGCATTAATAAAGGGATTCCACGACACAGCCAAAGAGTGGTTGTTAGGACTAGCAACGTTGGGCATCTCAACAGGAGGCTGAGATTCCATCATACTTCACCTCCTGCTCAAAAAACTTGACAGAACAACACATACGCTGTACGAGCAAACGCTTCAACGGCCTCGTGAAGTACAAACCATCGACGCCTTTCTCACATTTATGGAAACTAGATTACAGTCGCTGGAGGCTTTAGGCAAGGAAAGATATTCACATTCACGAGTGAAACCAACATCCCTTGTCTCATCTAGCTCGGACGAAAGCTGCAAAGTATGCACTGGGAACCACAAGGTTTTTAAATGCGACCAGTTACTTAAACCAAGCCCACGCGATCGACTTATCAAAATCAAGGGCCTTCAGCTGTGTATTAACTGTCTCAAGGCAGGCCACGGTGCTGCTTTAAGTGTCAAGGCAGGCACAATACGTTGCTCCACCATGAGAAAACAATTAACAAGACAAAGAGATCAGCCATGACAACCAGCAACTCCCAATCGGTTACTCCTAGCGACACCACCTTAACAGCCCTTACCAAGAAGGCATCTGGTAGCAAATACGTTTTATTGGGCACAGCATCAGTCAACATCGCGGATTATGCTGGTTCAACCGAAGTTTGTACAACCGTTTTAGATTCCGGATCTCAGCTCAACTTCATTAGTGCTCGAATGCTAAAGAGGTTGAAACTATCCGGATCAAATTCCAACATCAATATCTGCGGAATATGGAAAACAGAAACACATGTCTCGAAGCGAGTGAGCATCACGATTTCCTCAAGACACTCCGGATATTCAACTCGACTGGAGGCATACATCATACCAACGATTGCTTCTACTCAACCGCCGTCATTCATCGATGTTTCTTCATGGCCAATCCCACCGAACATTCACCTTGCTGATTCAAGGTTCAATACTCCGAAACGAATTAACCTACTATTGGGAGCAGAGTTTTATTGTGAGCTTCTTTCCATTGGACAGATAAGATTAGGACGAAACCTCCCAACCTTGCAGAACATCGTCCTAGGATGGATTGTTCCGCGCGCGATCAATGTCCAAATTACAAACAAGTTAATTCGTGTAATATGTATACTCCGAAAATTTCATTTCCACGGCGATCATGAACTTTTTGCTGACCACGACATCAAACATGTGACGAGCTGCAATGAACTTTAGGAGTTCTCAACGAATCGGCACTAAGGCAATGACCGCACTATGGACTTTGCGATATTAAAAACTGGATACTTGTAAAATTGTACTATAAAAGACTTTAACAATAAAATTATTTTATTAGTTATTCAACAGGTCTTTTGAAAAGCCAGACGAAACGCCGTCTGACTAAAGGGCAATTTATTTTATATATTTGCTTTTTGAACATTTGGTGATCCCGACGTGATCAACGTCATATTTCAAATTTTAATCTATTTCCAGCTTCAGGATCAGGATGGAGGAATCACAGTTATCAGTTCTGGCAAACAAGCAGAAGGAGTTGGGAGACGAATTCCAGCGAATAATCAGTAATTACAGAAAAGATTCGTCCAGCCGCAAGACTCCCGAATACCTGAATGCTAAGCTAGCACAGTTGGGACAGTTGTGGACAAGGTTCAACGCAACTCACCAGGAGTTGCAACCCCACGCAGGGACTTATCCGCAACGCCCGTACTTTCAAGCGCAGTATTTCGCCAAGGTCAGCGCGGAATACTAAAAAGTAGAGCACTCTGGAAACACCATCAACGTCCGCACCAGATGCATCATCAGGAGTGAAGGCTGACGTGCAGGGGCCGAAGGAGTCCACTGCGTCCGACCTTCAGAACACTAAACAACTTATCAGGCGTTATGATGTTGTCACGCAATCCATAACGCACCTTATCGAGGGAATCGACAGCATCGAAGTCGGCCAACCTAGACAATTTTATGAAGTTAAGTTAGTCACTCTCCAACGGTTCCGGGACGAGGCGTGAAAACTGCATCAGGAAATCTGTGAGAGCGACAACGTGACAGCACTTGGCTACACTTCAAGCAGCTACCTCAACACCGATGATGCGACCCAAGAGGCGATAATCTTCCTCAACCAATGTCTGGCAAGTATTTCAGCCACAACGGCGCCCGCCACAGTTGCGCCCGCCACACAAGCATCGGTCAGCTTGCCAAAAATCACACTTCCGACGTTTGATGGCGACTACCTTAAATGGAAACAGTTCCACGATCTGTTCAAACAGATGATTCACGACCAACCAATTGGGAATACCCAGAAAATGTGGTACCTGAAAAATAATGTGACCGGCGAAACTGAGCGCCTAATTCGTCACCTCCACCTTTCTGACGGTAACTATGCCTTCGCGTGGGAAACACTACAGGCACGGTACAACAACCAACGAATCTTGGTTTCGTCACTCATCGACAGGCTGGTATCACAACCAACAGTTGTCAGTGAATCCGCTGCATTAATAAAGCGATTCCACGACACAGCCAAAGAGTGGTTGCATCTCAACAGGAGGCTGAGATCCCATCATACTTCACCTCCTGCTCAAAAAACTTGACAGAACAACACATACGCTGTACGAGCAAACGCTTCAACGACCTCGTGAAGTACAAACCATCGACGCCGTTCTCACATTTATGGAAACTAGATTACAGTCGCTGGAGGCTTTAGGCAAGGAGAGACATTCACATTCACGAGTGAAACCAACATCCCTTGTCTCATCTAGCTCGGACGAAAGCTGCAAAGTATGCACTGGGAACCACAAGGTTTTTAAGTGCGACCAGTTACTTAAACTAAGCCCACGCGATCGACTTATCAAAATCAAGGGCCTTCAGCTGTGTATTAACTGTCTCAAGCCAGGCCACGGTGCTGCTTTAAATGTCAAGGCAGGCACAATACGTTGCTCCACCATGAGAAAACAATTAACAAGACAAAGAGATCAGCCATGACAACCAGCAACTCCCAATCGGTTACTCCTAGCGACACCACCTTAACAGCCCTTACCAAGAAGGCATCTGGTAGCAAGTACGTATTATTGGGCATAGCATCAGTCAACATCACGGATTATGCTGGTTCAACCGAAGTTTGTACAACCGTTTTAGATTCCGGATCTCAGCTCAACTTCTTTAGTGCTCAAATGCTAAAGAGGTTGAAAATATCCGGATCAAATTCCAACATCAATATCTGCGGAATATGGAAAACAGAAACACATGTCTCGAAGCGAGTGAGCATCACGATTTCCTCAAGACACTCCGGATATTCAACTCGACTGGAGGCATACATCATACCAACGATTGCTTCTACTCAACCGCCGTCATTCATCGATGTTCCTTCATGGCCAATCCCACCGGACATTCACCTTGCTGATTCAAGGTTCAATACTTCGAAACGAATTAACCTACTATTGGGAGCAGAGTTTTATTGTGCGCTTCTTTCCATTGGACAGATAAGGTTAGGACGAAACCTCCCAACCTTGCAGAACATCGTCCTAGGATGGATTGTGCTTGGCCGTGTCGCAACAGGCGAAACATCTGAATACTTCTGTGGAATTGGTATCAATAATCTTGAAAAACACATGGAAAGATTCTGGCCCACAGAAGAAACACCGTTGGCAACGACCTCTAGTACTGAAGAGCCTGCGATCAATCTTCGACGAAACGATGACGGACGCTTTGAAGTGAAACTTCCTCTGTGTCAGAACCCATCCGTGCTTAGCCAATCGAAAGACATAGCAATTAGACACTTCCTTGCTTTCAAAAGGAAGTTCCAAAAACACCCAGATGTTAAAAGGGAGTACACGAATTTCATCAAGGAATACGCCGCTTTGGGTCACATGGAAGAAGTTAAGTCACCGATACCAGAGCTTAACTGTTTCTTGCCTCACCATTGTGTACTCAAGCCATCCAGCAGCACCACTAAGTTAAGAGTCGTATTCGACGCTTCAGCAAAGGCATCAAACGGCATCTCACTCAACGATATCATGTTGAAAGACCCTGTAATACAAGATGACTTATTCTCAATCCTTCTATGTTTCAGGAAACACAAATTTGCCTTCTCAGTGGATATTGAGAAAATGTACCGCCAAGTGAATGTAACAACGGAAGACAGCCATTTGCTCATCGTCTGGCGAGACAACCCTTCCGATGACCTAAGGTATTATCGTTTAAAGGCAGTGACGTACGGGACCACTGCCGCACCATACTTAGCGACTCGATGCCTGATGGAATTGGCTAATACATCAAAGAAGTCACATCCACTAGCGTCCAGGGCTATCAAAGACTTCTATGTGGACGACCTAATGACCGGAAGAAACAGCCTCAAAGAAGCCGTAAAGATTCAGCACGAGCTGAAAACACTTTTGAAGTCAGCAGGGTTCAATCTGTGGAAATGGTGTGCGAATCACGAGCAACTCCTTGCCTCAACGCCAAGCGAAGATAGAAAAATAGAGCTCTCGGTCGATGGAGACACAGAGGACACCGTGAAAACATTAGGGTTAACATTGAATCCCAAGCTAGACCATTTCCGGATAGCTACCATTTGGAACGAGCCAACCAAGGTGACAAAACGGACGATTTTGAGTGACGTTTTACGGTTGTTCGACCCATTGGGATTCGTGAATTCAGCAATAACATTGGCCAAGATCTTTCTACAGGAGTTATGGTCACTAAAACCCGACTGGGATGAAGCCATACCAATGGAACTCCACACTCGATGGCTTCAATTCCGCATGCCTTGTCCGATGCAAGTGAAAGGGCTTACGGTGCAGTAATATATCTACGTGGCGCAAACAGCCAGGGAGACATAAAGACGATATTTCTCTGTTCCAAATCTAGGGTTGCCCCAGTGAAAACCATCAGCTTACCAAAACTGGAACTGTGTGCTGCAACTCTCATGGCCCACTTAACGAATCGTGTTAAGAAAATCCTCAACATAGACATAAACTCAGAAACTTTTTCTAACACTTTAATCTGTTAGATATGAACACTTTGAGGTCGTTTTAGATTAATGAAATAAAATTAAAATTCCCTTATTGAGCACAAATATTGATTTAGAATAAAAAACCGAGAGTTTGATGGTAAAAAACAATCATTAGAAGTTTCGCGCATAGCGCTGAAGAAGGTTGGCAATACCGTCCGAAATGCATTCGTGTGTGTCTTAGAATAAAAAATCGTTTTTTACCATCAAACTCTCGGTTTTTTATTCTAAATCAATATTTGTGCTCAATAAGGGAATTTTAATTTTATTTCATTAATAGACATAAACACAACACATTACTGGACAGATTCATAGATCTTATTAGCCCGAATCCGATCCAGACTGTCATCCTTTCACACCTTTGTGGCCAACAGGGTCTCATCAATACAAGGACTAACAAACATATCTGACTGGCGACATGTGAATTCTAAACTCAATCCTGCAGACTTGGTTTCGAAAGGAACACGGCTTAGCGTACTCATCAATTCTACGTTCTGGTAGCATAGACCTGAATTCCTGCGAAAACCCGAGACTCATTGGCCATGTGCACAATACGTTGCTCCACCATGAGAAAACAATTAACAAGACAAAGAGATCAGCCATGACAACCAGCAACTCCCAATCGGTTACTCCTAGCGACACCACCTTAACAGCCCTTACCAAGAAGGCATCTGGTAGCAAATACGTTTTATTGGGCACAGCATCAGTCAACATCGCGGATTATGCTGGTTCAACCGAAGTTTGTACAACCGTTTTAGATTCCGGATCTCAGCTCAACTTCATTAGTGCTCGAATGCTAAAGAGGTTGAAACTATCCGGATCAAATTCCAACATCAATATCTGCGGAATATGGAAAACAGAAACACATGTCTCGAAGCGAGTGAGCATCACGATTTCCTCAAGACACTCCGGATATTCAACTCGACTGGAGGCATACATCATACCAACGATTGCTTCTACTCAACCGCCGTCATTCATCGATGTTTCTTCATGGCCAATCCCACCGAACATTCACCTTGCTGATTCAAGGTTCAATACTCCGAAACGAATTAACCTACTATTGGGAGCAGAGTTTTATTGTGAGCTTCTTTCCATTGGACAGATAAGATTAGGACGAAACCTCCCAACCTTGCAGAACATCGTCCTAGGATGGATTGTTCCGCGCGCGATCAATGTCCAAATTACAAACAAGTTAATTCGTGTAATATGTATACTCCGAAAATTTCATTTCCACGGCGATCATGAACTTTTTGCTGACCACGACATCAAACATGTGACGAGCTGCAATGAACTTTAGGAGTTCTCAACGAATCGGCACTAAGGCAATGACCGCACTATGGACTTTGCGATATTAAAAACTGGATACTTGTAAAATTGTACTATAAAAGACTTTAACAATAAAATTATTTTATTAGTTATTCAACAGGTCTTTTGAAAAGCCAGACGAAACGCCGTCTGACTAAAGGGCAATTTATTTTATATATTTGCTTTTTGAACATTTGGTGATCCCGACGTGATCAACGTCATATTTCAAATTTTAATCTATTTCCAGCTTCAGGATCAGGATGGAGGAATCACAGTTATCAGTTCTGGCAAACAAGCAGAAGGAGTTGGGAGACGAATTCCAGCGAATAATCAGTAATTACAGAAAGGATTCGTCCAGCCGCAAGACTCCCGAATACCTGAATGCTAAGCTAGCACAGTTGGGACAGTTGTGGACAAGGTTCAACGCAACTCACCAGGAGTTGCAACCCCACGCAGGGACTTATCCGCAACGCCCGTACTTTCAAGCGCAGTATTTCGCCAAGGTCAGCGCGGAATACTAAAAAGTAGAGCACTCTGGAAACACCATCAACGTCCGCACCAGATGCATCATCAGGAGTGAAGGCTGACGTGCAGGGGCCGAAGGAGTCCACTGCGTCCGACCTTCAGAACACTAAACAACTTATCAGGCGTTATGATGTTGTCACGCAATCCATAACGCACCTTATCGAGGGAATCGACAGCATCGAAGTCGGCCAACCTAGACAATTTTATGAAGTTAAGTTAGTCACTCTCCAACGGTTCCGGGACGAGGCGTGAAAACTGCATCAGGAAATCTGTGAGAGCGACAACGTGACAGCACTTGGCTACACTTCAAGCAGCTACCTCAACACCGATGATGCGACCCAAGAGGCGATAATCTTCCTCAACCAATGTCTGGCAAGTATTTCAGCCACAACGGCGCCCGCCACAGTTGCGCCCGCCACACAAGCATCGGTCAGCTTGCCAAAAATCACACTTCCGACGTTTGATGGCGACTACCTTAAATGGAAACAGTTCCACGATCTGTTCAAACAGATGATTCACGACCAACCAATTGGGAATACCCAGAAAATGTGGTACCTGAAAAATAATGTGACCGGCGAAACTGAGCGCCTAATTCGTCACCTCCACCTTTCTGACGGTAACTATGCCTTCGCGTGGGAAACACTACAGGCACGGTACAACAACCAACGAATCTTGGTTTCGTCACTCATCGACAGGCTGGTATCACAACCAACAGTTGTCAGTGAATCCGCTGCATTAATAAAGCGATTCCACGACACAGCCAAAGAGTGGTTGCATCTCAACAGGAGGCTGAGATCCCATCATACTTCACCTCCTGCTCAAAAAACTTGACAGAACAACACATACGCTGTACGAGCAAACGCTTCAACGACCTCGTGAAGTACAAACCATCGACGCCGTTCTCACATTTATGGAAACTAGATTACAGTCGCTGGAGGCTTTAGGCAAGGAGAGACATTCACATTCACGAGTGAAACCAACATCCCTTGTCTCATCTAGCTCGGACGAAAGCTGCAAAGTATGCACTGGGAACCACAAGGTTTTTAAGTGCGACCAGTTACTTAAACTAAGCCCACGCGATCGACTTATCAAAATCAAGGGCCTTCAGCTGTGTATTAACTGTCTCAAGCCAGGCCACGGTGCTGCTTTAAATGTCAAGGCAGGCACAATACGTTGCTCCACCATGAGAAAACAATTAACAAGACAAAGAGATCAGCCATGGCAACCAGCAACTCCCAATCGGTTACTCCTAGCGACACCACCTTAACAGCCCTTACCAAGAAGGCATCTGGTAGCAAGTACGTATTATTGGGCATAGCATCAGTCAACATCACGGATTATGCTGGTTCAACCGAAGTTTGTACAACCGTTTTAGATTCCGGATCTCAGCTCAACTTCTTTAGTGCTCAAATGCTAAAGAGGTTGAAAATATCCGGATCAAATTCCAACATCAATATCTGCGGAATATGGAAAACAGAAACACATGTCTCGAAGCGAGTGAGCATCACGATTTCCTCAAGACACTCCGGATATTCAACTCGACTGGAGGCATACATCATACCAACGATTGCTTCTACTCAACCGCCGTCATTCATCGATGTTCCTTCATGGCCAATCCCACCGGACATTCACCTTGCTGATTCAAGGTTCAATACTTCGAAACGAATTAACCTACTATTGGGAGCAGAGTTTTATTGTGCGCTTCTTTCCATTGGACAGATAAGGTTAGGACGAAACCTCCCAACCTTGCAGAACATCGTCCTAGGATGGATTGTGCTTGGCCGTGTCGCAACAGGCGAAACATCTGAATACTTCTGTGGAATTGGTATCAATAATCTTGAAAAACACATGGAAAGATTCTGGCCCACAGAAGAAACACCGTTGGCAACGACCTCTAGTACTGAAGAGCCTGCGATCAATCTTCGACGAAACGATGACGGACGCTTTGAAGTGAAACTTCCTCTGTGTCAGAACCCATCCGTGCTTAGCCAATCGAAAGACATAGCAATTAGACACTTCCTTGCTTTCAAAAGGAAGTTCCAAAAACACCCAGATGTTAAAAGGGAGTACACGAATTTCATCAAGGAATACGCCGCTTTGGGTCACATGGAAGAAGTTAAGTCACCGATACCAGAGCTTAACTGTTTCTTGCCTCACCATTGTGTACTCAAGCCATCCAGCAGCACCACTAAGTTAAGAGTCGTATTCGACGCTTCAGCAAAGGCATCAAACGGCATCTCACTCAACGATATCATGTTGAAAGACCCTGTAATACAAGATGACTTATTCTCAATCCTTCTATGTTTCAGGAAACACAAATTTGCCTTCTCAGTGGATATTGAGAAAATGTACCGCCAAGTGAATGTAACAACGGAAGACAGCCATTTGCTCATCGTCTGGCGAGACAACCCTTCCGATGACCTAAGGTATTATCGTTTAAAGGCAGTGACGTACGGGACCACTGCCGCACCATACTTAGCGACTCGATGCCTGATGGAATTGGCTAATACATCAAAGAAGTCACATCCACTAGCGTCCAGGGCTATCAAAGACTTCTATGTGGACGACCTAATGACCGGAAGAAACAGCCTCAAAGAAGCCGTAAAGATTCAGCACGAGCTGAAAACACTTTTGAAGTCAGCAGGGTTCAATCTGTGGAAATGGTGTGCGAATCACGAGCAACTCCTTGCCTCAACGCCAAGCGAAGATAGAAAAATAGAGCTCTCGGTCGATGGAGACACAGAGGACACCGTGAAAACATTAGGGTTAACATTGAATCCCAAGCTAGACCATTTCCGGATAGCTACCATTTGGAACGAGCCAACCAAGGTGACAAAACGGACGATTTTGAGTGACGTTTTACGGTTGTTCGACCCATTGGGATTCGTGAATTCAGCAATAACATTGGCCAAGATCTTTCTACAGGAGTTATGGTCACTAAAACCCGACTGGGATGAAGCCATACCAATGGAACTCCACACTCGATGGCTTCAATTCCGCATGCCTTGTCCGATGCAAGTGAAAGGGCTTACGGTGCAGTAATATATCTACGTGGCGCAAACAGCCAGGGAGACATAAAGACGATATTTCTCTGTTCCAAATCTAGGGTTGCCCCAGTGAAAACCATCAGCTTACCAAAACTGGAACTGTGTGCTGCAACTCTCATGGCCCACTTAACGAATCGTGTTAAGAAAATCCTCAACATAGACATAAACTCAGAAACTTTTTCTAACACTTTAATCTGTTAGATATGAACACTTTGAGGTCGTTTTAGATTAATGAAATAAAATTAAAATTCCCTTATTGAGCACAAATATTGATTTAGAATAAAAAACCGAGAGTTTGATGGTAAAAAACAATCATTAGAAGTTTCGCGCATAGCGCTGAAGAAGGTTGGCAATACCGTCCGAAATGCATTCGTGTGTGTCTTAGAATAAAAAATCGTTTTTTACCATCAAACTCTCGGTTTTTTATTCTAAATCAATATTTGTGCTCAATAAGGGAATTTTAATTTTATTTCATTAATAGACATAAACACAACACATTACTGGACAGATTCATAGATCTTATTAGCCCGAATCCGATCCAGACTGTCATCCTTTCACACCTTTGTGGCCAACAGGGTCTCATCAATACAAGGACTAACAAACATATCTGACTGGCGACATGTGAATTCTAAACTCAATCCTGCAGACTTGGTTTCGAAAGGAACACGGCTTAGCGTACTCATCAATTCTACGTTCTGGTAGCATAGACCTGAATTCCTGCGAAAACCCGAGACTCATTGGCCATGTGAAGTTATCGGAGATCCGGGAGAGCTTCCAGAGCGAAAGACAATTCACACCGTCCTCACAACTAGCATTATCCAGGAGCATTTTATCGACAGAATCGATCATCGAAACTCCTTCACACATCTTAAGCGAATCATAGCAACAGTTTTGCGGGCAACTCAATGCTTCAAGACAAGGAAAATTCATGGGAAGGAAGACTCCTTACAATCGCAGAATTAGAAAAAGCTCTCGCATTTATTATCGAGTTCATGCAGGCCGGGGAATTTGGAACCGAGATAAAAAGGTTACAACAAAAAACACCAATAGACTCGAAGAGCAAACTCCTCACACTCACACCGTTCCTGGATGATGACTCCATTCTTAGAGTCGGAGGGAGATTACAAAATGCCAATATACCACACATCGCAAAACATCCCGCAATTTGACCTGCTTCACATCCATTCACTAAACTGTTACTCACTGATCTTCACAGAAATAACTTACACATGGCGACTCAAGCTCTGCGAGCAATAGCACGACAGCAGTTCTGGATCCCTCGAGACAAGCGTTTGGCATCTGAAGTGGTGCATGAATGCGTTCAATGTTCCAGACTAAATCCACAAAGCTTCGAACAAATCATGGCAGTCCTTCCTGATACACGCGTTCAACCAGCCCGTCCATTTGCCAACGTCGGAAATACGACGTTGATCACGTCGGGATCACCATATGTTCAAAAAGCAAATATATAAAATAAATTGCCCTTTAGTCAGACGGCGTTTCGTCTGGCTTTTCAAAAGACCTGTTGAACAACTGATAACATAATTTTATTGTTAAAGTCTCTTATAGATCCAGAACTTACAAGTATTCAGTTTTTAATATCGCAAAGTCCGTAGTGCGGTCATTGCCTTAGTGCTGATTCGTTGAGAATTCCTAAAGTTCATTGCAGCTCGTCACATGTTTGATGTCGTGGTCAGCAATCGCCGTGGAAATGAAATTTTCGGAGTATACATATTACACGAATTAACTTGTTTGTAATTTGGACATTATTCGCGCGCGGAAATAAAATATGTTTGGAATGTGCAGATTGCATATTAAGTCGGCTTAGGTGCAGTCCAGAGTACGCTGAACGTTAATCGCGCGTGGAAATCAGAATTTTTTGATGCGCACAATTCTATGTGAATTTTTATTGAACATATATATATTTATATATATATATATATATATATATATATATATATATATATATATATATATATATATGTATATATATATATATATATATATATATGTATATATATATATATATATATATATATATATATATATATATACATATATATATATATATATATATATATATATATATATATATATATTATATATATATATATATATATGTA
Organism: Odontomyia ornata; assembly: GCA_963969285.1. Taxonomy (NCBI): domain Eukaryota; kingdom Metazoa; phylum Arthropoda; class Insecta; order Diptera; family Stratiomyidae; genus Odontomyia; species Odontomyia ornata. The sequence continues at coordinate 244,574,373 of OZ017739.1, forward strand.
TATATATATATATATATATATATATATATATATATATATATATATATATATATATATATATATATAGGGTGATTCATAACAAGTGTACTCATTTTGGTCGAAAAACATAGTTTTTGCGAAGATTGAGCTGTAATGTTTATTTATTATGAAAATCTGGTCCCTTGCAATTAAATATGAGACATTACTTTGGGCATATGTGTACCTCGAGCTGCTTTACAGACTATCAAACGTTGATTTTCGATGACATTTCCGATGACGTTTCCGTTATTAGGCGTATGTTGGCTCGAATATTGTTTTTAATGCTTCAGTAGTCTGGAGAGCATCAGTGTAAACACGATCCTTGAGAAATCCCCAAAGGAAGAAATCACGGGGGAGACTTCAACGCTAGAGCCATTGAATGGGGTATGCCACAATCCGACCCAAGGGGAAAGCAAATCTTGGACATGGCGGCCAGAACAGCGCTTTTTGTCCTAAATACTGGTAACACCCCTACTTTCCGCCGCTGGGGTTGCGTAGGAACCATACCCGATGTGACACTCGCTTCGGAGTCCCTGGTACCTAGAGTACACAACTGGCGAGTACTAGAGGACTACTCGGCTAGTGATCACCAGTATATAGCGGTTGAGATTCACGACGGTGCCACTCTGCGTGCATATGCCCAAACTTCAATCCTCGGATGGAGGACTGGGAGGATGGACGTTGAGAGGTTCGCTGACGCGCTTACGGCAGGCGCACCGTTGCTGGGAGCTCCGCCAGGGAGTGGAGGGCCTACAGCCAAGGACTTGGTGAACTCAACTATGAGTACCATCATAGCTTCTTGCGAGTCTTCCATGCCCCGTCGGAGACCCCGACATGGTAAGCCTCCAGTATACTGGTGGTCAAACGAGATCGCCGAACAAAGAAGCGAGTGTCACAAACTTCGGCGAGAGGCCCAGCGGGCGCGAACACGGGAGGAGGCAGACACTAGGCTAGCAGCATACAGGTCCGGCAGGAAATATCTTCGCAGGCTTATTAATAAGAGCAAGGCCCGTTGCTGGCAACACCTCGTGGACGATGTAAATAGGGATCCGTGGGGCCTTGGCTACAAGCTGGTCATGGGGAAACTTGGTGCCCTACGGAAGCCTTGTGTACATGACGCGGAAAAGATGGACGCGATAGTGCGGGGACTCTTCCCCGCCCATCCCGTCCGTGTTGACGCTGTCCATGGCGAAACAGCAGTCGAGTGCCCACTCTTCACACAGCTGGAACTGGAGGAGGCAGTCCTCTCCCTGAAAGCGAGGAATGCTCCAGGTCCAGATGGTGTTCCAGCTGAGGTGTTGCAGCTCGTCTATCACCATTGTCCTGACTTGCTGCTCAGCACATTCAACGCTTGCCTACGGGACGGGGTTTTCCCGGTACGATGGAAGGTGGCGAGGCTCGTGCTGGTCAGCAAGGGGAAGGGAAATCCCGAATCGCCGTCTGCATACCGCCCGTTATGCATGCTAGACACGGCTGGGAAAGTGCTAGAGAAACTCATCAAGGGAAGACTCACTGACGCGATTCGTGCTGCTGGGGACCTATCTCCTCCGCAGTACGGCTTTAGAGCAGGACGTTCCACCATTGATGCGATTGCAGAGGTGGTGAACGCGGTCCAAAAGGCAGAGGCATATAGTCGCACCAAGCGACGGATCATCCTGTTGGTGACACTCGACGTCAAGAATGCCTTCAACTCCGCTAGATGGGTGGATATTCTGGACACGCTGGAAAACTCATTTCAAGTTCCAGAATATCTAATGCGGCTTTTGAGGAGCTACCTAAAGGACCGAAGCCTACTCTACGACACGACACAGGGCCAACGAAGGATGGAAATTACATCGGGTGTTGCCCAGGGATCTATCCTTGGTCCGGACCTGTGGAACGTGTCTTACGACGGGCTACTGAGACTTGAGATGCCAGATGAGTCGCGCTTGGTCGGCTATGCGGATGATGTTGCGGCTCTGGTCGCCGGACGCACCGTTGAACAAGCGCAACTTAGGCTAGGTATGCTAATGCGCCGAGTGAGGGACTGGATGACTGCTCGCGGGCTGAGTTTAGCACTGGAGAAAACCGAAGTGGTCATCTTGACAAAAAAGAGAATCCCTAGAGTAAGGATGATCAGTATTGGACATATACAGATCGAATCGAAGCCAGCGGTGAAGTACCTGGGGCTACTGATCGACTCGAAGATGAGTTTCTCTGAGCAAATCAGGGCAACGGCTGAGAAGGCTGCTTCGGGAATATCGGCCCTGAGTCGACTTATGGCTAACGTAGGGGGACCCAGCCCATCAAGAAGACGCCTCTTGATGAGTGCTGTAGGGTCAGTGCTACTGTACGGAGCAGAGGTATGGGGCGACGCTCTCAGCAAGGAGGTATACCGAAAACGATTGGCACAGGTACAGAGAAGAGGAGCACTGAGAATTGCATCTTCGTATCCAACAGTCTCCGACTCGGCGGTGAGAGTGATTGCAGGCGTGATACCTGTCGCCCTCCTTGCTAGAGAGCGCCGCGCTATTTACCTGCGCCGAAACGAGGATGCGAGGGAGATGGTTGTCCGCGAGGAGAGACAACGCTCGCTCAAGGATTGGCAGCAGTCTTGGAGGAATTGCACGAAGGGAAGGTGGACTGCGCGCCTCATCCCGGATGTGAGACCGTGGCTAAATCGAAGGCATGGTGAGACTGACTTCTATCTGACCCAGCTTTTGAGCGGGCACGGGTGTTTTCAGTCTTACCTGCACAAGATCGGCAAGTCACGGTCTCCCGATTGTCGGTTTTGCCCAGGAGAGGAGGACAATGCCTGTCACACATTTTTTGCGTGTACCAAATGGGCCAGGCTGCGAAGGGAACTCTACAGGGAGACGGGAGAGCTCACCCCGGATAATATAGTTGCGGTGATGCTCGAATCGGTTGACAAATGGAACCAGGTGGCACATTATGCTCGGGCAGTCCTAAAAGATAAAAGGGACTCACAGCAGCCGGAGGCGCTGGGGCTGGGGGATCGCTCTTCTGGCAATTCCTCTTCCCCCCTCCCCTCCCGCTAGGAAAGGGACTCCCCAGCTTGAAGGCGCCCCACGGCGTAACAAAACGAGACCTGGCCCGAAGTAATGTGTCAAACGGTTCCAGGCTGGGTTCTCAGATTGACAGGGGAGGTGTTTAGTGGGTAGTCCAAAGGTATCCTCCATGGGAGTCCCACACTGCTGGTAGTTGAAATATTCGTTTTTGACGTCTCACAATTTCGCAAAAGTCCAATATTTCCCAAGACCTGTCCTTCATTGCTCGCTGGTGTTTGTCGCGCAGTACTTGTGTGTGGAATACATTCGTGGCGAATTTTTGACAAAAATCCCCTCCAGTGAATAAATAAAACAAAAACAAAAGCCCCAGTAAATATAACAAAAAAACCCAGTGAATATAACAAAAAAAAAACTCCAGTGAATATATCACAAACCGTTCATTGAATATATTACAAACGCCCCCCCGCAGTGAATATATCGAAAACGCAAAGAAAAAAAAGAAGAACGAAGAAGAATTGGACGTTGCAAGAGGGGCCCCAAGTAAGTTTTTTTGTTTTTTTTGAAAGCTTGTTATTTTAATTGAAAACATAATGTAGACTCAAAAATTAGCTAGAGATAGATAGGAAGTCATATTATGTCAAACAAAATAATGAATTTAGTTAAATAAATTTTATTTTAAATTCGTCTTTAACGACACTAAATAAATTCACTCTGAATATCACTAAAACCCCTTAAATTTATATATATATATATACCTATATATATATATATATATATATATATATATATATATATATATATGCATACATATATATATATATATATATATATATATATATACATATATATATATATATATATATATATATATATATATATATATATATATATATATATATATATATATATATATATATATATATATATATATATATATATATACATATGTATATATACATATACATATATATATATATATATATATATATATATATATATATATATATATATATATACATATACTGTATATATATATATATATATATATATATATATATATATATATATAAATAAATAAATATATATATATATATATATATATATATATATATATATAAATAAATGAATATATATATATATATATATATATATATATATATATATATATATATATATATAACATATATATACAGGGTTTTCCAATAAGAGGTGTTATTTTGATATTAAAAGAAAATGCCATTTTTTAATAAAAATGATCGGATGTCTATTTCATTATAAAGAGGAAGGTATGCCGTTAATAGCGGAAAATAACATCAGGTAAATGACCACCACGACCACGCTTACAGGACCATATCCTTTTCATGAAATTTTCCATAACCAAATCGCAAAGTGGCTGCCCTATGTCCTCGATAGCCTCACGAATTCCATCTTTGAGGTCTTGAATCGATGCTGGGCTGTTGGCATAGACCTTCTCTTTCACGTTGCCCTAAAGGAAGAAGTCGCAAGGTGTTAAATCACAAGATCTCGGTGGCCAATTGTGATCACCCCTTCGAGTGATAACACGGTCCGGAAACTTTTCCCGTAAAAGATCAATGGTTTCGTTGCTTGTGTGGCACGTAGCGCCGTCTTGTTGAAAGTAAACGTTGTCCAGATCAAAACCATCCCATTCTAGCCATAAAAAATCATTAATCATCTCTCGATAGCGCAATCCATTCAACGTAACTGTTACTCCAGCCTCATTTTCGAAAAAGAAAGGTCCAATGACTCCGCCGGACCATAACCCGCACCAAACAGTCACACGTTGAGGATAGAGAGGCTTTTCAACAATAACTCTTGGGTTTTCCGGGCCCCAGATGCGAGAATTTTGCTTGTTAATGAAGCCACCGTGGTGGAAATGGGCCTCATCACTCAAGATGATTTTTCGATGGAATTCCCGATCATTTTCATGCATTTCAAGGACCCAATCAGCAAAGACACGACGTTGTTGACGATCTACTGGCTTGAGTTCTTGTGTTAACTGAACTTTATGAGTCTTAAGGCCCAAATCTTTATGCAAAATACTGTGTAATGACGTTTGTGGAATGCCTAATTCCAAAGAACGAGGAATGAACAAACCTGGGTTTTCTTCCACACTTTCAGCTACAGCAGCAATATTCTCGGCTTTTCTTGAATGAAGTGCACGGGTTTTATTGTTGACATCACTTAGTTGTCCCAACAGCTCGAATTTTTCTACCAATTTCTGTATTGCTGTCTGACAAGGTGCTTCACGACGATCCAAAAATGTTCGAGTATTACGAACCATCTCCGCCAAATGTTCACCCTTTTTATAATTAATTTTAATAATTCCAGTGCGTTGTTGAAGCGTGTATCGTTCCATTTTATTACTGGCGTAGTTTTTACTTGTCAATTGTCAAAAAATGACAGGTTCAAAGGGACATCTACCGAAATAGTGGGCTATTCAAAATAACACCTCTTATTGGAAAACCCTTTGTATAAATTTAAGGGGTTCTAGTGGTATTCAGAATGAATTTATTTAGTGTTGTTAAATTGAAAGATGCCTTTAAAATAAATTTTTTTTAACTAAATTCATTATTTTGTTTGACATAATATGACTTCCTATATATCTCAAGCTAATTTCTGAGTATACATTATGTTTTCAATTAAAATAACTTAAGCTTTCAAAAAAAAACAAAAAAAACTTACTTGGGGCCCCTTTTGCAACGTTCAATTTTTCTTCGTTCTTCTATTTTTCTTTGCGTTTTCAATATATTCACTGCGGAGGGGCGTTTGTGATATATTCAATGAAGGGTTTGTGATATATTCACTGGGTTTTTGTTTTTGTTTTATTTATTCACTGGAGGGGATTTATGTTAAAAATTCGCCGAGAATGCATTCCACACACAGGTACTGCGCGACAAACACCAGCGAGCAATGAAGGACAGGTCTTGGGAAATATTGGACTTTTGCGAAATTGTGAGATGTCAGAAACGAATATTTCAACCACCAACAGATTTCAATCTTGTCAGTCACTTCCGCATTTCTTTTTTTTCACCGAATAAGAGCGTTGAGATATGACCAAACCGATGCCAATGAGACCAAGAGCTATTCAGGATTTCGAGCCCCTCTCGCGATACACATTCACAAAGCGACAATTTATTCAATTTTGATATTGCCCAATCAGTTGTCAATTAATCGCTTGTTGACGGTCGTAATGGGACTGATCAGAAATAATTTGTGGGCAAAACTTCACTGAGGCAGAATACTTTGCGAAATCAAAACGCAGCACAAATTAAAGCTATTGCAGGATTCAACCTTACTAACATGTACGCACACGATACAAACTAATGGGGCTTCCCTACGATGTTTATTTCCTAGCTGAAAAATTTTCTCCCTACCTTCTTTTCTTTTTTAATTTTTCTATTTATGGCCAACATTAATCAAATCAAAATTTTTTTGCATAATAGTCTGTAAATTAGTGACAAGTGTTTTGTATAACAGTCTGTAAAATGGTGCCAAGTGTTTTGTATGACATAAGATTAATTTGGGATATATATTTTTGTATGAGAAAATTTAACATATATATACTATGCTATACATACGAGTATATATATATATATATATATATATATATATATATATATATATATATATGTATATATATATATATATATATATATATATATATGTATATATATATATATATATATATATATATATACAATATATATAAAGGGTGATTCATAACAAGTGTACACATGTGAATCGGCCGTAACTCTTATTTATCACCAACTTCAGGTCCATATATTGACAGATTATGGCAGTTTGGTCTTTCACAATTCTAACCATGGCGTCATACACATCAGCCAAACGTTTTATAATTGTTAATTAAAACTTTTTACAAAAATAATGAATCGCAAGTTTGGAAGTTTGAAATTTCACGAAATGGACCCATAAATATGCCGGCGAGATCGTGTGATTTGACTCCTTGTGATTTCTTCCTTTGGGGATTTCTCAAGGATCGTGTTTACACTGATGCTCTCCAGACTACTGAAGCATTAAAAGCAATATTCGAGCCAACATACGCCTAATAACGGAAACGTCATCGGAAATGTCATCGAAAATCAACGTTTGATAGTCTGTAAAGCAGCTCGAGGTACACATATGCCCAAAGTAATGTCTCATATTTAATTGCAAGGGACCAGATTTTCATAATAAATAAACATTACAGCTCAATCTTCGCAAAAACTATGTTTTTCGACCAAAATGAGTACACTTGTTATGAATCACCCTATATATATATATATATATATATATATATATATATATATATATATATATATATATATATATATATATATATATATATATATATATATGTATATATATATATATATATATATATATATATATATATGTGTATATATATATATATATATATATATATATATATATATATATATATATATATATATACATATATATATATATATATATATATATATATATATATATATATATATTTATATATATATATATATATATGTGTATATATATATATATATATATATATATATATATATATATATATATATATATATATATATATATATATAGGGTGATTCATAACAAGTGTACTCATTTTGGTCGAAAAACATAGTTTTTGCGAAGATTGAGCTGTAATGTTTATTTATTATGAAAATCTGGTCCCTTGCAATTAAATATGAGACATTACTTTGGGCATATGTGTACCTCGAGCTGCTTTACAGACTATCAAACGTTGATTTTCGATGACATTTCCGATGACGTTTCCGTTATTAGGCGTATGTTGGCTCGAATATTGTTTTTAATGCTTCAGTAGTCTGGAGAGCATCAGTGTAAACACGATCCTTGAGAAATCCCCAAAGGAAGAAATCACAAGGAGTCAAATCACACGATCTCGCCGGCATATTTATGGGTCCATTTCGTGAAATTTCAAACTTCCAAACTTGCGATTCATTATTTTTGTAAAAAGTTTTAATTAACAATTATAAAACGTTTGGCTGATGTGTATGACGCCATGGTTAGAATTGTGAAAGACCAAACTGCCATAATCTGTCAATATATGGACCTGAAGTTGGTGATAAATAAGAGTTAAGGCCGATTCACATGTGTACACTTGTTATGAATCACCCTTTATATATATTGTATATATATATATATATATATATATATATATATATATATATATATATATATATATATATATATATATATATATATACATATATATATATATATATATATATATATATATATATATATATATATATATATATATATATATATATATACTCGTATGTATAGCATAGTATATATATGTTAAATTTTCTCATACAAAAATATATATCCCAAATTAATCTTATGTCATACAAAACACTTGGCACCATTTTACAGACTGTTATACAAAACACTTGTCACTAATTTACAGACTATTATGCAAAAAAATTTTGATTTGATTAATGTTGGCCATAAATAGAAAAATTAAAAAAGAAAAGAAGGTAGGGAGAAAATTTTTCAGCTAGGAAATAAACATCGTAGGGAAGCCCCATTAGTTTGTATCGTGTGCGTACATGTTAGTAAGGTTGAATCCTGCAATAGCTTTAATTTGTGCTGCGTTTTGATTTCGCAAAGTATTCTGCCTCAGTGAAGTTTTGCCCACAAATTATTTCTGATCAGTCCCATTACGACCGTCAACAAGCGATTAATTGACAACTGATTGGGCAATATCAAAATTGAATAAATTGTCGCTTTGTGAATGTGTATCGCGAGAGGGGCTCGAAATCCTGAATAGCTCTTGGTCTCATTGGCATCGGTTTGGTCATATCTCAACGCTCTTATTCGGTGAAAAAAAGAAATGCGGAAGTGACTGACAAGATTGAAATCTGTTGGTGGTTGAAATATTCGTTTCTGACATCTCACAATTTCGCAAAAGTCCAATATTTCCCAAGACCTGTCCTTCATTGCTCGCTGGTGTTTGTCGCGCAGTACCTGTGTGTGGAATGCATTCTCGGCGAATTTTTAACATAAATCCCCTCCAGTGAATAAATAAAACAAAAACAAAAACCCAGTGAATATATCACAAACCCTTCATTGAATATATCACAAACGCCCCTCCGCAGTGAATATATTGAAAACGCAAAGAAAAATAGAAGAACGAAGAAAAATTGAACGTTGCAAAAGGGGCCCCAAGTAAGTTTTTTTTGTTTTTTTTTGAAAGCTTAAGTTATTTTAATTGAAAACATAATGTATACTCAGAAATTAGCTTGAGATATATAGGAAGTCATATTATGTCAAACAAAATAATGAATTTAGTTAAAAAAAATTTATTTTAAAGGCATCTTTCAATTTAACAACACTAAATAAATTCATTCTGAATACCACTAGAACCCCTTAAATTTATACAAAGGGTTTTCCAATAAGAGGTGTTATTTTGAATAGCCCACTATTTCGGTAGATGTCCCTTTGAACCTGTCATTTTTTGACAATTGACAAGTAAAAACTACGCCAGTAATAAAATGGAACGATACACGCTTCAACAACGCACTGGAATTATTAAAATTAATTATAAAAATGGTGAACATTTGGCGGAGATGGTTCGTAATACTCGAACATTTTTGGATCGTCGTGAAGCACCTTGTCAGACAGCAATACAGAAATTGGTAGAAAAATTCGAGCTGTTGGGACAACTAAGTGATGTCAACAATAAAACCCGTGCACTTCATTCAAGAAAAGCCGAGAATATTGCTGCTGTAGCTGAAAGTGTGGAAGAAAACCCAGGTTTGTTCATTCCTCGTTCTTTGGAATTAGGCATTCCACAAACGTCATTACACAGTATTTTGCATAAAGATTTGGGCCTTAAGACTCATAAAGTTCAGTTAACACAAGAACTCAAGCCAGTAGATCGTCAACAACGTCGTGTCTTTGCTGATTGGGTCCTTGAAATGCATGAAAATGATCGGGAATTCCATCGAAAAATCATCTTGAGTGATGAGGCCCATTTCCACCACGGTGGCTTCATTAACAAGCAAAATTCTCGCATCTGGGGCCCGGAAAACCCAAGAGTTATTGTTGAAAAGCCTCTCTATCCTCAACGTGTGACTGTTTGGTGCGGGTTATGGTCCGGCGGAGTCATTGGACCTTTCTTTTTCGAAAATGAGGCTGGAGTAACAGTTACGTTGAATGGATTGCGCTATCGAGAGATGATTAATGATTTTTTATGGCTAGAATGGGATGGTTTTGATCTGGACAACGTTTACTTTCAACAAGACGGCGCTACGTGCCACACAAGCAACGAAACCATTGATCTTTTACGGGAAAAGTTTCCGGACCGTGTTATCACTCGAAGGGGTGATCACAATTGGCCACCGAGATCTTGTGATTTAACACCTTGCGACTTCTTCCTTTAGGGCAACGTGAAAGAGAAGGTCTATGCCAACAGCCCAGCATCGATTCAAGACCTCAAAGATGGAATTCGTGAGGCTATCGAGGACATAGGGCAGCCACTTTGCGATTTGGTTATGGAAAATTTCATGAAAAGGATATGGTCCTGTAAGCGTGGTCGTGGTGGTCATTTACCTGATGTTATTTTCCGCTATTAACGGCATACCTTCCTCTTTATAATGAAATAGACATCCGATCATTTTTATTAAAAAATGGCATTTTCTTTTAATATCAAAATAACACCTCTTATTGGAAAACCCTGTATATATATGCTATATATATATATATATATATATATATATATATATATATGTTATATATATATATATATATATATATATATATATATATATATATATATATATATTCATTTATATATATATATATATATATATATATATATATATATATATATATATATATTTATTTATTTATATATATATATATATATATATATATATATATATATATATATACAGTATATGTATATATATATATATATATATATATATATATATATATATATATATATATATATATATGTATATGTATATATACATATGTATATATATATATATATATATATATATATATATATATATATATATATGTATATATATATATATATATATATATATATATATATATGTATATATATATATATATATATATATGTATATATATATATATATATATATATATATATATATATATATAGGTATATATATATATAAATTTAAGGGGTTTTAGTGATATTCAGAGTGAATTTATTTAGTGTCGTTAAAGACGAATTTAAAATAAAATTTATTTAACTAAATTCATTATTTTGTTTGACATAATATGACTTCCTATCTATCTCTAGCTAATTTTTGAGTCTACATTATGTTTTCAATTAAAATAACAAGCTTTCAAAAAAAACAAAAAAACTTACTTGGGGCCCCTTTTGCAACGTCCAATTCTTCTTCGTTCTTCTTTTTTTCTTTGCGTTTTCGATATATTCACTGCGAGGGGGCGTTTGTAATATATTCAATGAACGGTTTGTGATATATTCACTGGAGTTTTTTTTTTTGTTATATTCACTGGGTTTTTTTGTTATATTTACTGGGGCTTTTGTTTTTGTTTTATTTATTCACTGGAGGGGATTTTTGTCAAAAATTCGCCACGAATGTATTCCACACACAAGTACTGCGCGACAAACACCAGCGAGCAATGAAGGACAGGTCTTGGGAAATATTGGACTTTTGCGAAATTGTGAGACGTCAAAAACGAATATTTCAACTACCAGCAGTGTGGGACTCCCATGGAGGATACCTTTGGACTACCCACTAAACACCTCCCCTGTCAATCTGAGAACCCAGCCTGGAACCGTTTGACACATTACTTCGGGCCAGGTCTCGTTTTGTTACGCCGTGGGGCGCCTTCAAGCTGGGGAGTCCCTTTCCTAGCGGGAGGGGAGGGGGGAAGAGGAATTGCCAGAAGAGCGATCCCCCAGCCCCAGCGCCTCCGGCTGCTGTGAGTCCCTTTTATCTTTTAGGACTGCCCGAGCATAATGTGCCACCTGGTTCCATTTGTCAACCGATTCGAGCATCACCGCAACTATATTATCCGGGGTGAGCTCTCCCGTCTCCCTGTAGAGTTCCCTTCGCAGCCTGGCCCATTTGGTACACGCAAAAAATGTGTGACAGGCATTGTCCTCCTCTCCTGGGCAAAACCGACAATCGGGAGACCGTGACTTGCCGATCTTGTGCAGGTAAGACTGAAAACACCCGTGCCCGCTCAAAAGCTGGGTCAGATAGAAGTCAGTCTCACCATGCCTTCGATTTAGCCACGGTCTCACATCCGGGATGAGGCGCGCAGTCCACCTTCCCTTCGTGCAATTCCTCCAAGACTGCTGCCAATCCTTGAGCGAGCGTTGTCTCTCCTCGCGGACAACCATCTCCCTCGCATCCTCGTTTCGGCGCAGGTAAATAGCGCGGCGCTCTCTAGCAAGGAGGGCGACAGGTATCACGCCTGCAATCACTCTCACCGCCGAGTCGGAGACTGTTGGATACGAAGATGCAATTCTCAGTGCTCCTCTTCTCTGTACCTGTGCCAATCGTTTTCGGTATACCTCCTTGCTGAGAGCGTCGCCCCATACCTCTGCTCCGTACAGTAGCACTGACCCTACAGCACTCATCAAGAGGCGTCTTCTTGATGGGCTGGGTCCCCCTACGTTGGCCATAAGTCGACTCAGGGCCGATATTCCCGAAGCAGCCTTCTCAGCCGTTGCCCTGATTTGCTCAGAGAAACTCATCTTCGAGTCGATCAGTAGCCCCAGGTACTTCACCGCTGGCTTCGATTCGATCTGTATATGTCCAATACTGATCATCCTTACTCTAGGGATTCTCTTTTTTGTCAAGATGACCACTTCGGTTTTCTCCAGTGCTAAACTCAGCCCGCGAGCAGTCATCCAGTCCCTCACTCGGCGCATTAGCATACCTAGCCTAAGTTGCGCTTGTTCAACGGTGCGTCCGGCGACCAGAGCCGCAACATCATCCGCATAGCCGACCAAGCGCGACTCATCTGGCATCTCAAGTCTCAGTAGCCCGTCGTAAGACACGTTCCACAGGTCCGGACCAAGGATAGATCCCTGGGCAACACCCGATGTAATTTCCATCCTTCGTTGGCCCTGTGTCGTGTCGTAGAGTAGGCTTCGGTCCTTTAGGTAGCTCCTCAAAAGCCGCATTAGATATTCTGGAACTTGAAATGAGTTTTCCAGCGTGTCCAGAATATCCACCCATCTAGCGGAGTTGAAGGCATTCCTGACGTCGAGTGTCACCAACAGGATGATCCGTCGCTTGGTGCGACTATATGCCTCTGCCTTTTGACCGCGTTCACCACCTCTGCAATCGCATCAATGGTGGAACGTCCTGCTCTAAAGCCGTACTGCGGAGGAGATAGGTCCCCAGCAGCACGAATCGCGTCAGTGAGTCTTCCCATCGCGTCAGTGAGTCTTCCCTTGATGAGTTTCTCTAGCACTTTCCCAGCCGTGTCTAGCATGCATAACGGGCGGTATGCAGACGGCGATTCGGGATTTCCCTTCCCCTTGCTGACCAGCACGAGCCTCGCCACCTTCCATCGTACCGGGAAAACCCCGTCCCGTAGGCAAGCGTTGAATGTGCTGAGCAGCAAGTCAGGACAATGGTGATAGACGAGCTGCAACACCTCAGCTGGAACACCATCTGGACCTGGAGCATTCCTCGCTTTCAGGGAGAGGACTGCCTCCTCCAGTTCCAGCTGTGTGAAGAGTGGGCACTCGACTGCTGTTTCGCCATGGACAGCGTCAACACGGACGGGATGGGCGGGGAAGAGTCCCCGCACTATCGCGTCCATCTTTTCCGCGTCATGTACACAAGGCTTCCGTAGGGCACCAAGTTTCCCCATGACCAGCTTGTAGCCAAGGCCCCACGGATCCCTATTTACATCGTCCACGAGGTGTTGCCAGCAACGGGCCTTGCTCTTATTAATAAGCCTGCGAAGATATTTCCTGCCGGACCTGTATGCTGCTAGCCTAGTGTCTGCCTCCTCCCGTGTTCGCGCCCGCTGGGCCTCTCGCCGAAGTTTGTGACACTCGCTTCTTTGTTCGGCGATCTCGTTTGACCACCAGTATACTGGAGGCTTACCATGTCGGGGTCTCCGACGGGGCATGGAAGACTCGCAAGAAGCTATGATGGTACTCATAGTTGAGTTCACCAAGTCCTTGGCTGTAGGCCCTCCACTCCCTGGCGGAGCTCCCAGCAACGGTGCGCCTGCCGTAAGCGCGTCAGCGAACCTCTCAACGTCCATCCTCCCAGTCCTCCATCCGAGGATTGAAGTTTGGGCATATGCACGCAGAGTGGCACCGTCGTGAATCTCAACCGCTATATACTGGTGATCACTAGCCGAGTAGTCCTCTAGTACTCGCCAGTTGTGTACTCTAGGTACCAGGGACTCCGAAGCGAGTGTCACATCGGGTATGGTTCCTACGCAACCCCAGCGGCGGAAAGTAGGGGTGTTACCAGTATTTAGGACAAAAGCGCTGTTCTGGCCGCCATGTCCAAGATTTGCTTTCCCCTTGGGTCGGATTGTGGCATACCCCATTCAATGGCTCTAGCGTTGAAGTCTCCCCCGACCAGCATGTGGCCCTCTGTGTTCAAGACAGCGTCCTCCAGGGCATCGAGTTTGGTTCGAAAAGATCGCACTGCCTCGTTAGGCGTCAGATAAACACTGAAATATGTTATCCCTGAACACCGCACCCACACAAAACCATCCCCGCGTCCATGGCCCTGCACCTGAAGGCGGGCGCTGTCTCGAACCCAGATGGCCGAGGTACCAGATTTGTCAGGGTACCACGCTTGCGAGTCCTTGTTATGATGTTGCTCGCTCAGCAACAGGAGGTCAGCTTTCTTATCCCTCGCAAACTGCTCAAGTAGGTCCTGCGCGTTTGTGCTTCGGTGCAAATTGACCTGCAGGATACGGATCATTTGAGTATCGATTCGGCTTTAGTTAGGGCCTCCTTGAAAACCCAGCATCTCCCTGTCCCCGGCTCATGTTTGAGGTCGCCGGGTGCTAGCTTAGCATCCTTGCAAAGAATGCATTTTGCCTCGTTCGTGCACTCCTTCCTTTTGTGCCCCGTTTCACCACATTTGTAGCACAGAGATCTCCTGTCGGGTCCCCTACAGCCATACGCGGTGTGTCCGTATTCGAAGCATCTGAAGCAGCGGATAGGGATCGCTCTTCTCCGTATCCTGCAGATCACCCAACGTATCTTAATTTTGCCCTTTGCCAGGATTTGCTGGGCGTCTTTATCAGCTAGTTCGACAATAGTCATGCGTTGCCCCCTTGTGTTTTCACGTGTCAATCTTGCCTTGACTTCACTTAAGCTGGGGAACTCCCTCCTAATGGCATCCTCTACTTCAGCTTTGTCCGTGACGCAGTCGAGGTCCCTGATTTCCAGGGTGGCCATTGGTTCGAGCGAGGCAACCGTTGCCGCATCTCCAAGAACCTTTTGAACCGCGTCACGGAATGTATCTTTGTTTGTGGCCTCTGGCCCGAATTCCACCAGCAAGCCACCGGTCCGGGTTGGTCGAACTGCTTTGATGGCAGTTTTGGTGTCGTCTGGCTTGACCGCTCCTTTAATTTCACGGAGGACATCTGCGTAGGTTCGGCCCTTAGTGGGTTTAATAAGCAGTGCCTCTCGCAAGGGTTTGCGGCGCGGTTTGCTTTTTGTTTTCTGCGGTATATCGGGGGGTTCTTTGTTCTTCTTTTCGTGGTTGAGCTCTTTGTCTGTTTTTTCTAGGAGAAGCTTTTTGGCCGCTTTTTTCGCTGCCTTGTTTCGCGCCACATGAAGCTCCTCGCCTGGAGTGTCAACTTCGTTTATGGTCTCGTCCTTCCTCCTTTTCTCACGGTCGCCTTCAATTGGGCTACCGGCCATTCTTTTGCTGCTGCTAGGACCCACTGATGCCTCGAGGGAGAGTGTGTCTTTTTGGTGCTTTTCGGTTGCAAGCCACCTCCGGTAGTGCGTTATGCGGCCAAAAAGCTGCTGCAGTTCAAGAATGCCATTCTTGACACTCTTGCCTATGTTTTTCTGCACTTCGCAGGCAGCCCTCAGTTGTTTGACGATATTCCCCGCTTTCCGAGTAAGCCGCTCCTCTTCGGCGCGGTCAAGGGCGATTGTGTTATTTGGCGCCACCTCTTGGGAGAGGCCCCCGTTTCCTGGCCCTTTTGCTTCTATCGCTTGGGTCGCGTTTGAAGTGGCGTCGGCCAACGGCAAAACTTCTCCCTCCCCCAGTCTTACACTGGCCTCTGTTGGTGTCGCAGCTTGATCCGGATTGTGTACGTCTTGCACAGGACGCTCCGGGGTGCGCATAGTCCTTCTACTGCGCCCAAAGGCCGCAATGATGCCAGGTTGCACAACGCACTCTGCCTTCTTTCGTTCGTTAGTCCGTCTGTGGTCTGTATCCGATGATTTAACCTGTGATGTTGACTTTGACAGTGTTTCTAGGGTTTGCTGCCTCCCCCCGCAATTGGTGACTTGTTTTATCGGTGTTCTTGCCAACAGCGGTTTTTGCCTGAAAGGGTTCTCCGTGCTAGCGTCCTGTTTGCTTGTGGTTTCATTTGCTGGATGTTTTTGATCTGTTGATTTTATTTGCTCCATTTTATTGGGTCCCCCCTCGGAGCCACTATCTCCGTTCGTGTGTGTAGTCGCCTTTTTGGTCCCATGGTTATCTTTGCAGAGCAGGGAGGCCATGCGAGGGTTGGCACAAGCCCTTATGGGAACAAGTGCTCAGAGCCAGACCAGCGCTAATCGGGAGTCCGTCTCAACCGAACCTACACCACCAACCCAATGGTGCGAACTTCGAACGTACTCCGAGGCCTGCCAAGGTTTTACCGGGACGGAGACGGTATGATAGTTGAATTGGAGCCGTTCACACACGAGTTTCACCTCGGCGCTACTGTGCAAAGCAACTAGGTCCAAACCATCACATCTGCCAGCCCAAAGCGTCAATTCCAGTTCGTTGTCCACCTTTAGCACCGGTCCAACAACCGACCCAACAGCGACAAATTAAATCGCCAACCCCTCCACCTTTAACACCTACTGATAAATTAGATGATAATATTCAGGAAGAAGAAACAAAAGTATCAGCTGAAGCAACAACATCCATTGCAGCAGCCACATGAAAATGGACAGAAAAAATCGCGAATCGAGGAGAGTGTTGGAATGAACGGGAAAAAATTGAGATGGTCCACGGTCGGCGCGTTGACATCGGAGATACTAGTACGAACATAACAATCCATGAAAATATTTTCGCGCTTCGGGGAAAATTTGCAAAGTAATATTAATTCGATTGGTTTTTATTGTTGATCATATTCATTCGATTGTGAACTGAAGTGACGTCATGCATATTCGGAATCAAGTTCATCATAGCCATACATAATTGCATGATGGATAACTGAAATGGGGTGGTAAACGGGATTCGGATGAAGTGGAAGTGAACGTGAGGGCGCTTAAGAATTAGCCGTGAAAATTTCGAGACAAGCGATTGTCGCATTGACCGTTTCCGGGCAGTTTTTGATTCTGTTGGGGTGGATCGTGAAGGTCGAGAGGAGAAAATTGTGATGCCCGGTCCGGATATACATGAAATAAATGTACTATAGTGTGTTTGTTAACGATTGACTCAGCGACGGCATACTTATTTCTACTGAAGACATCTATACACGCGAAAACAGTATTTTATAGAGTTCGCACATCATTTTTTAACCTGAAGTGCTAAAATAAATGCCGTGTCTTGTAATATTCGAGAGAAATGTGGTTGTAAGAAAAAGAAATGTGGGCAATTGAATACGCTTCCCAATCGAAAAATCATACGAGTGAAGTGAAATTTAAAATATATGTTATATTCCTCTCTTGACTTAACAAGAATATTTATCAATCGAGTCGCTTCAATGCCAAAAGAACAAATCAAATGAGTTAGCGCACGATACGTTTTGGAGTGCCGTAAAATTACATTTCATTGCAGTTTGAGAATTCGGGCATGCTGTAGTTCGATCTTTCCTTGAAAATAATCACATTGACGAACTGTTAAATTTATTGGATGATCGATAAAACTATGATGTATTTTTGGATCATCATGCAGCAAATCTTTTGTTGGATGAATTAGTCGAGCATAAGGATTTCTATGCAGCAGCAAGAATTTAGCCACGTGGTGTTCAAGCAGAGGAAGGACAGAATATTAAGGCCACTTAAAATAATTAATAAAAGTTTAGCTTCCAGGACTGCACCCCATCTACGAGTGGTCGTCGAGGAGGATGGGTAGGTACCCTCTTTTTTTTCTTTGCATTAATTTATATAATTTTAAATATTCAAATTGAATTTTTTTAAAACACACATTTTCCAATCCCGAACGCTCCCTGGAAGTCGGCAACCTCGATGCTGTCTAGAGCCCTCGTCGTAGTACGTTGAACGTTTTCCAGAGTCCCGACCCGCGTCCCGTTAAGGTGTCTCTTGATCTTGGGGAACAGAAAAAAGTCCGCTGGTGCCATATCCGGACTGTAAGGAGGGTGTGGCAACGTTGCCCTCGACTGTTTGGCCAAATGCTCGGTGACGAGCAGGCAGGTGTGCGACGGAGCATTGTCGTGATGGAGGATCCACAAATCGGCAATCTCCGGACGGACTCGGCGAACCCGGGCGGTAAGTCGACGGAGCACCTCTCTGTAGTACTGGCCGTTTACAGTTTGGCCGGGTGGCACAAACTCTTTGTGACCAATGCCTTTCACGTCAAAGAAAGCAATGAGCATCGACTTCACCTTCGATTTGCTCATGCGCGCTTTTTTCGGTCGTGGTGACGCCGGTGTGTGCCACTCCGAACTCTGCCGCTTCGTCTCAGGATCGTATTCGAAAACCCA
>OZ017739.1:244595801-244613301 GCA_963969285.1 Odontomyia ornata
AGGCGAACTTGGGGTTGACCTCGTCATTACCCAACGAAGTTCATGGCCCACAAATGTAAGAGGGGCAACCGGGTGGTGGTGGAGCCCCTTCATACCCACCCAACTGGAATAAATCCAAAGATAGCTTGTTGAAGTGGCCAGGTATTCCTCTTCTGAGTGGAAAACTCATACAACTTGAATTGTATGAACCTTCCCATCAGAAGGGGAGTACCCCGGTGACCAATTTATGTCATAGAATTATACAATTGGATTGCATAAATCTATGCCATAAAAAGGCACTCTGCTTGGGCCACTCAACCCATTACGTCACCTGAAACTGAAAAGGAATTAGTTTGTACACGGTGGCTGGCTCATGTTTTGAGGTGGAAGCCTGCCACCGTACCGGGTCCAATACTCGGTTAGATAAAACGAAAGGGAAAGACCGACGGTTAACGTTTAATAATTCATGTTTTTATTTCAACTACTGTAACAATTGTTTGGTTTATAATTAATCGCATGGATGTTATAATGCACATGTGTTGTGTGTAACATTTACTTTAATTCAAGACACCTCCCTCAATATATCTACAAATGTTCATTGATTTAATTTACTTTACTCTAGTAAGCCATCATTTTGCTTTCGTTTCGTTTGGTAATAAACATATTTTTAATAATATATACACAAAGAAATTAAAATGGTACTTACATAGCCTTTTCCGACGACGAGCGCTCGTTGACGAAGCCGGGGTGTAAGTCCTAGAAATGTTTTGTTTAAAAACAAAATTTACAAATTCATGCAGCGAAAGTAAAGGAGGTTCGAATACAGATCCCATGCAATGGTCTCGAGTTACACGACATTAAGGTTGACCAATTCTCTAAACGACTGTTCTCTTCTGACTTATGTTTTTGCTCCTTCACGTCCGACGATACGCGATACGTGCCCTGTGTGGGAAATACTTTCTTTTCCGATTTCTCGACACTTGCAGAATATAATTCGTCACTTGAGATTTCAGAGTTCTATTGTATCTTCGAACTGTGACTTTGTCAGTACCACGAATTTCACTGGCTTCGATGTAAACTACGCTCGGAAACACTGATCGCGACAAAAAAAACGACGAACTCGGCATGAAATTGGGCCCTTTACTGGCGGACGAAATTCAAATTTTAAATAATACCAATATTTCACGATTACTAGTTTCGATCAATTCATTTACTTTCGTCTTTCAAATCAGATTTTAAAATAATATATGAATCTCAACAAAACTAATTCAAGGAAACAACCATTTGCATTTTTTTCTCGCTACACTTCTCAAAAAATGAACTTCTTTCATTCCCTATCCTACACTTCGTGTTAATTAATTGAATTTAAAGTGTCGTGCTACACATTCTACTTTAAAAATAGAAACTCCTAGCTTGCTTCGAACCTTCTCCTTCATTCGGTCTGTTTGCGTATTCTCTTTCTTCCACTTCCAAAACACAAAATTTCAATGTTTTTCTTTAACTTAGTTCGATTTGATCTCATGGCACAATTTAAATTTGTAAGAGCCGAACAAACGGAACAAAATTTCGATTAGTTTCAACCATTCAAACCGAATGCCGGCTAGAATTTTTAACATTTTCGCGAAAAGCATAAGGGACTATCATTCCGCTTAGTTGAGAAAAAACGCGCCGCGATCAGCCCAGCCACCTCACTCGCTTGTTCAATTCCGACTCCCTAATCCAGAACTTCGAATTTCTTCGTGGTTGCGTTGTTTGCTGACATGCTGACAATGTCTCAGTTTCACAGAACAACGGCTTGAAAATCGTTACCAATCCAGCCATATTCCCTAACAACATTGCATTCCGACATGCACACTAAAAAACTTATGGTATTTCATTTGGAACAAATTCATTTGGTTTGGATATCCGCACACTCTTGCAAAAATGAGGCCCCAATTAAAGTGAATCACACTTCACCGTAAATGTAGTCACGACTTTCCCACAATTTTTCCCGACAGAATTTACACACTGAATATTATCTATGCGACCCATTTCAAGCAACGATTTCTTTCTCTCTTTCTCTTCGTCTTCCGTCCCGTACACTCCTAGAACACTTAACTCCTCGCATCGGCACCATACCAGCGGACGTCTCTACATCACTCTCTTGCCTTCGCCTAGTGTGTACCGTACGTACGGGACGGTTGAGGTATTCTAATGTCGGACCATACGAAGAACAGGAACATTATTTTTCACGATAATTAAAACTATTAGCGAGAGCCTTTTAATGATAAATGTGAGTAAACTTTCGAAACACATTCGCACGGAAAGTCTTCTAAACCGCAGTCAAAACAAAACGCGACCATAGAATTAAAATCCCGCAGACACCACGCTCAAAAGCAGTGGCTGTTCGTTTCGTACTCCCTGCCGGCCGGTGCACTTTTCGTCGCCGCGTCTGTAATAGATCCGACCCGCTCGACCTCTCAAACTCGACTCCTCGATCTTTAGCTGCTTGTTGAAGACGAAGTAATTGTTGCGGTTGCTCTTTAATACTCTGAATATTTCGATTTGATGCTTCTAATTTGGCTTGAAGCTCTTCGTATGTTGGAGTGTTTGGTATGCTTGCTGAATGAATACTTGTAACTGGATCAGCTCGTGTATCATTAGCCTTGTTAAGGTTTTTTGAAGTAAGTGCAAGAAAATATTGAATGAAATTCAATCGTTGCTCCCACGTGAGCTCACTATCGAGATTGGCTAAAGTCTGATTGGTATCAGACTGATGATGATGATGATGCTGATCGTGTTGTTGATTATGACTAGCTGTTGAGTTAAAATTTGCCGCGTTTAGTTGATAATGTTGGGATCGTGGATTTATTGGCGCATAATTGTCTTCGTGCAGGGTTGAATTAGGCGTTGTAGGAATCACAACACCGATAGCTTGGGAACTTAAACCTGATGCACTATTACTTGAATAGTTTATAGGATGTATGTTGCTTATGTTGGAGGATGTAATGGTTGTTTGAATATCGCCGTTGTAATCTCTGTTTGGAGAGCTGCGGCGCGGTAATGGTCTCACCGGCCAACAGTATCTCTGATTCTCGTGTAAGTTTAAATTATCTAATTCATAGCACGTGGTATCCAACTGTTCTGTATGCGGCTGCTCGTTGCTGTTAGATCGCTTTGATGTAGTCGCATTTGTCGTAGATGATTCAGCCACCGATAATAAATAGTCATTGAATTCGTTTAACTCTCTTCTTGTTGGAGCGACAATTTCAGTGTTTTTTGCGATGAGCCTGATATGGAATGTGGATTTTTGTTTGAGCTCGATGACTTATTTTTCATGCGAAAACAGAGCGAGTGTTGCGATGGGGAAGGTGACTGAATGGCGACCCTTGTTAAATTGAGTTTGTGCTGTGTGCCGGTGGCAGCGCTGGCTTTTAGAGCCATAGCTCCTCGGTTATTACAATCTATCGTCTTGTTTGAGTAGTGGTTCCGTGGCGATGTAAAGATACGACAGATTCGTGTTTTTTACTGTGTCTTGCATCAACCGTATGGGTTTAATGTAGGTTGACTGCACATGTACGGTTTCCATAATTTGAGAGTTAGCGCGAATTATGGCGGTTGAACTCTTGATGCTGCAATGAGAGCCCATTTCTATTATACCCACTCCTTGGATTTTAACATCTTGTCGATGTCCACTGCATGTTATGGCGATTGATTGCTTTTTAGAGGATAAAAATAGCCAGTTGTTAGCTCGGGTTAGCTGCTTCCATAGCAAATCCTTCACGTGTAGTCTGTTGGGTGGGCATGAGATCTTATTGGTTCGCTCGAAAATCTCGTCTAAGATGCAATTAGGATGCTCGCTAATACTCTGGAGTATGCTGACTGAGCAATGACGCCTGTTGTTTGAAACTGTTTCACATTGGTCAAATTGTTTAGGGCTCAGTTCAAAATACAGTTGGTCATCGTAATTTACTCCAAAATAATTCGTGGAGACGTCAGGGACTGAGTAATTTCCATCGTTTAAACTATGTGGGATGCCTGTACAATGTAGAAGCTCGAAGTTCCTTTGTTCGACTATTGGGAAGAACCCTGATATGAGTATGCCGTTTTGTGTTTTTGTAATTTGTGTCCTCTGTATCTCCCTTGGCTCGATAAATAACCCCTTTCCTAACTTTGACTGTACCAGTGCCAGTGTTTTATGCATGGTGGTTGGTGAGCATATTTCTGCAAGACTTCCAATTCCTGATTGAATTTTATATAAGCCATTGTAACGATTCTGAATCTGTTCTAGCCATTCAAACGCTAATTGATATGTGGTTAGGAAATCAAGGCTGATTCGGTTCTGGTCGATGGAATTGTACCATGAGGACATTTTTGTCAATGTTTTGGACACGTGATTGAATTTCTCAATGATGGCATTTAGTTTGGTTGTCAGTGCATGTTGAGTATCGTTGACTCTAGCAGTCGTGGTTAATAGCAAATGTCCTTGATGTTGCATGGTGTTAATAAGGTGTTTCTGGTTTTCATCTAAGTTGTCGATATCTGTGTAGACTTCATCGTTCACTCCGAATATTCCTTGCAGGATGTTTCCCAGAATTCCACGCCGTGATCGATTTTGAATCCATGAGGTGATTGACTCAAAGGTACTATTGACTCCCTGATTCAGTCGCTCCACTAGCTCCTTGCATCGTGTATCCTGATGAAGTCGAACACCTTGTTCGCAAATGTACGATGTGTTCTGACGTACTTGTTGAAGATTGGAAAGATCTTGTTTGATTTCTTCAGGTGAAATGTGAATATCCATTCGTATTTGTCCTTTCATCAAGTGTACTTGACCGATATGCTCTATGTACAGACCAGACTCAGGGTGTTTTATAGTAAAATTTGCCTTAGTTCGTGTTACGCAAACTAGAACTGCCAGTAAGCAAACCATGAGTTTCGATAGAGTTGATGATTTCTTCGAAATGCCAGTTTTTCGCTCTCTAGTAGTACAGTGAGGATCGATAGTGGAGTTTTCAGATGTTTTAGGCTCCTTGTGTCCCTCATCTATTGGTAGTGGACAGATTTTTGATATGGGTCGCTTCATAGTTCTGTCACTTGTCTTTATTGTTACAACCCTCGTTAACCCATCCTCTCCGGGATGGAGAGCCAAAATTCTGCCCAGAAGCCATTGAATAGCGGCACAATTTTCAAGTTTGACGAGCACGAGGTCCTTAACCTTTATGTTTCGGTTTTCGGTAAGCCACTTTGCACGTTGTTGTAGCTGCGTAAGGTATTCTGAGCTCCATCGTTGCCAAAATTGTTGTTTCAATTTCTGAACGAGTTGCCATTTCTTAGTTGGGTTATCTTGTGTATTTTCATCAGGTAATTCGAATAGGTTTTCTCCAGTTAGGAAATGTCCAGGGGTTAAAGCGTTTAGATCGTTCGAGTCAGTGCTTATTGGTGTCAATGGTCGCGAGTTTAAGCAGGCTTCGATCTGGGCAAGCAACGACATTAAGTAAATGTGATCCTATTACTTTCGTCAAATGCCGCTTCATTGATTTCACCGCTGCCTCCCAAATTCCTCCAAAGTGCGGACTTCCCGGTGGGATGAATTTCCAATCGCAGTTATTGATAATGAGTGTTTGTTGTGCTTCCTTAATCATCTCTTTGGCGACTGCTTTTAGCAGTTTATTTGCTCCGACGAAGTTAGTACCATTGTCGCTTATCAATGTGTGACACATGCCCCTTCTTGCAATGAATCTTCTTATTGCCGCGATGCAAGCCTTTGCCGTTAAGTCACTCACTAACTACTGCCTTTGTTGAATGACATACGAAGACGGCAATATACGCTTTTGTTGTTTTGCTGCCTCTACCACTACTCCATTTAATGGAAATGGGTCCAGCATAATCAATTCCCGTGCGAGCAAATGGCTTGCCTGGTTGAACTCGTTCATATGGTAACTGACCCATTAGCTGCTGGCTTGGCTTCGCGTTGACTTTAAAACATGTGACGCATTTTCTAGTTAATGCCTTAACTGCTGTTGCTCCGTCTATTATCCAAAATTTCGTTCGGATTGTAGCGTGAACCAGCTGTTGACCTCCATGCAACGTAAGATGATGGTAGTGTTTGATAATTAGGTTTGCTAAGTGTCCCCTAGGTAAAATAATTTGGTGCTTAGTGTCATAGCTCAATGCACTCTGTTGAGTCCTTCCACCTACTCTCAGCAGTCCTTCCGAATCCAAGAATGGTCGCTGCCTTATAAGGCGACTTGACTTACGCAGAGGCTTGTGATTCTCCAGTTGCTCAATTTCATCTGAGAATGCTTCTCGTTGAGCTATGCGAACGCAGATGATTTCCGCTTCCTTTATTTCGTCGCTGGTCAAGAACGTACTACTATTTTTGGTTTTCCATCTACGACAATACGCAGTTACTCGAGCTAACTTTGTAAAAGATGAGAATCTTTGGAAGATGTCGGGCGTTTGCTCAGGTGTGATGGTTTGAGCTGAGACACTCGTCAAACACGCGTCGTTGGTTCGCCTTTCGATGTCAATCATAGCACTGTTGGTAAACGAATTCCCTTTTGGCCATTTACTGGGGTCTTCACTCAACCAGTCTGGCCCATTCCACCACAACTTGTCGTTGACAAGAGCCTGAGGCAGTGCTCCACGGGATGCGATATCTGCAGGATTTGATTTGCTACCCACATGTCGCCACTGTTTTGGCTCAGTGCTTGATCTCTCCAACTCTATTCGCTACGAAGACTTTCCATTTGGTTGCCGGTTGACGTAACCATTGCAACACAATTGTAGAGTCAGTCCAGTAGTACGGTCTGAGACAATCCCATCCATGCGCTTTCAGAGTGCTGTTCATAAGTTCGCATAACAAGGCTGCACCACACAGTTCGAGACGTGGTATTGATCGTACTTTCAAGGAGACCACTTTTGATTTCGCTGTTATAAGTTTAACGAGTGATTTTCCACCATTCTCTTGAACACGCAAGTAGATAGTTGCTGCATATGCCGATTCGGATGCATCACAAAATCCATGAACCTGGATCGACTCGATGCTGGTATAATTTAGCCAGCGGGGAATCGAAATTTCTTCGATTGCCGACAATTGGGCACGAAAATTCCGCCATTTTCCCGAGAGTTGATTTGGTACGGGCTCGTCCCATTCCGTTCCTTCAAGCCACAGTTGTTGCATGATGATTTTGCCAAAAATGATGCAGGGCAGCAACCATCCTACTGGGTCAAAGAATTTGGCTATCTCTGACAGAAGCTGTCGTTTAGTTGGTGGGTCATCGGTCATTGGTTCAAGGTTTACTTTGAATGAAAATGATTCTCTGGCTGGATGCCATCGCAAACCAAGTGTCTTAATATGAGCATCCTCGTGAATATTAAGCGGTACATTTGTTTCTCGGTCAGAAACGGGAACTGCATTCAAAAGAGTGTCGTCATTACCAGTCCACTTCCGCAAGTTGAAACCTCCTTTGTGGAGTACTGTGATTAAGTCTTGTTGAAGGCATTTCACTTGATCAATCGTGTCTCCACCGGTAAGTACATCGTCTACGTAGAAATCGTGTTTTATCGAATGGCACGCCTGGGGATGAAACAACTTCTCGTCATCAGCGAGTTGATGTAACGTCCGCATGGCCAGGAATGGAGCACTAGCTGTTCCATACGTAACTGTTGTCAATTTGTAGTGTTTCATTGGATGCGAAGGATGGTTTCGCCACAAAATTCGTTGATAATCTTGGTCTCTGGGGTCTATGATTATTTGTCTGTACATCTTTTCGATGTCGGGTGCTACAACATATTTGTATGTCCTCCACTTCATCAATATGTGAATGATGTTATTTTGATAGCTCGGCCCAGTTAAGAGTGTGTCGTTGAGTGATTTCCCTGATGGCGTTTTTGCAGACGCGTTGAAGACTACTCTCAGTTTCGTAGTTGTGCTCTCTGCCTTAACCACAGCGTGATGCGGCAAATAGTAACTGTACTTCGAGTGTTTCTCTTGAGCAGGTACCTCTACCGTATGTCCTAGTCTCCTGTACTCTTCCATGAACTCTATATATTGCTGCCGTAGCTTTCCGTCATTGGCTAGTTTCCTTTCTAGCTGTGAAAACCTAATATGAGCGTTTCGTTGAGAATTGCGTAGAGTTTTTGCAGGCTCAACATTCTCCTTGAATGGAAGCCTCACGATATATCTTCCAAAGTCGTCTCGTCTGGTTGTTTTCTGGTACCATTCCGCAGCAGCAGTTTCTTCAGGCTTTAGGATAGGATCGACTGGAGCCTCTGTAAGATCCCAGAACCGTTTCACAAGTTGGTCTGTTTCTTCTTCAATACTGACCAATGATACAATTCCTGCCAAAGAATTTGAAGTTGCTGCCATGGATGTCGGTCCGAGTAAAATCCATCCGAATACAGTATTGACAGCGCAAGGTGATCCTTTCTTGAATCCCGGCAGAACTACAGAATTGTAAACATCTGCACCAAGCAACATATCAATACGTGAAGGTGTGCCACATAACGGGTCCGCTAAGTCAGCACGTGACAATGTCTTTGGAAGCTTCACTATAGTGTCGATTGAAGGACATATATTAGTAATGTTGGGTATCACCAAAGCTGATACAGTGAACACGCTATCTCCACATCTTGGGTTGATATTCAGCAGCACGCTTCCCTTTGTTTGAAACTTTGAGGTTGCTCCTAGACCACATATCGTAACTTTAGCGTATTCGCGTTTCAGTCCGAGCAGTTGAGCAGCTGATTCCGTGATGAATGTCCGTTGTGAACCAGAATCAACAAGTGCTCTTAATGTTACCAACTCCGATGAAGCGTTTTCCACCTTGATTCGGGCTGTCGCCAATAGCACTTGCTGGCAAAGATAAATTTCTTCGGCAAAAAGTGAATTTGTTGATGGTGTAAATGGTTTAGCGTCGCTAGATAATACTGCAGACGTTCTCTTATTGCTGTCGTGGAGCAATGTATGGTGCTGTTTGGAGCAGGTTCGACATCTGGATTTAGATGGACATTTACTGATGACATGTCCTATCCTTAAGCAATTAAAGCACAATTTATTTCGTTTCACAGCCTCTTGTCGCTGTTCCAACTTTAATGCCTTGAAGGTATCGCATTGATTTATGTGATGACTTTTGCTGCAAATGTCGCAAGTCGTTACGTCACGAACCGTGAGTGCATCCACTTTTTGGGGTTTCTTAGGACCATTCAACGCTTCTAATGTCCTGAAACGGCTTGTTATAAAGTCTATGAACGTTGCTAGAGTTGGTATCTCTGATGATGCTCCAATGGACGTCTCCCATAATCTTCTTGTTTCATGGTCTAGTCTTTGTGTAACTGAATAAATTATCAGTATATCCCAATGCTCCGTGTTTACACCAATGCTCTTCATATTGGCAATGAGCTCAGCCGTAGTGTCCATGAATTGCTTAATGTTAAAGTCGCGTTCCTCCTTAACTGCCGGTAGTTTGTGGAACGTATGTAGATAGCTCCACGCGATGGATCGTTTGTTGTCGTATCGTTTACGAAGCATTTCCAATGCTGCCTCGTAATTCTCGCTGTTGATGTCCATATGCTGGATGACACGTGTCGCCTCTGCAGATAATGACTCATTATTGTGCACCATTGACGTGAACAAATCGATGAACATCCGCCATTGTCTGTAACTCCCGTCGAACTTGGGAATTACCAAACGCTCAAGCTGAACCTTTGTAGTTCCAGATGCAGGTTTCTCAGTAATACGGATGCTCGATTCACCCTGATGTTGCCTGATGCCACCTTTGAACGCCCCTAGCAGGTCCAAATATTGGTTCTCGCTGGTCTCGAAATCTTCAAGATACGAGTTGCGTCGCGCAGGATTGTCGGCCGTCTCGTCGAGCATGAGAGTATGATGCTCCTGACATGCTGTCCATAACTCCTGCAGTCGTTGCAGCCTTGCCTCAAAATAGCCAAGATTATGACGATCCTTGCTATCCTTCCCGAAGTTTTTCTTCAGCCTCGCAATGTTGCAAAAATGGTCGTATTGTGTGACCGTAGTCGATGAAGTTTCCTTATCATCTTTCGTGGCAGCAGATGCAGTTGTGGATTTGTCGCCCCTTGTTTCCGGCATATTGGCAAAGACCCTCCTCAGGATGTAGTTCAGCACAGGTGTTGATTACTTTCAGATTCTTATAACAGCGGAGCCAAAAACTCGTCTGCACCAACTTGTATAAAGTAATTCAACGGTGGAGATTTTGAGCAATGGTTGCGCTAAGAATCGATTTTATCAAATATCACCAGAACCAAATCATTATTGTCTCCGATGCTTTGCCACTAAATAATTTGTATCCGGATCCACAAATATCCAATTCGTAATCCGGCTCGACGGACCAAAAATGTTGAGAAACTAATACTTGTTCCTCAAACTGTGAAAGTCACAAATAAAAATAACACGCTTTGAAAGGTCACGAATAAAACACGCACTGATCTGATTCCAAAACTGAACTCCTTTATTCAACATTCAATTGTATTTATATTCTAAAACAACATGCTCATCAATTATGTTAACCAGAACAGAGTTCAATTATCGAGCAAAGAATGTGCTTACTGTTGCACATATGTGTACATGTTTTAAATAATTGAACGATGTTCGATGAAGACAAAAAATGCTGACTATTTTGAAATATGGAGAAGCAAGCAAATTACATAGTTCAATGAATCAAGAGGTTAATGTTTTCAATAATGAATGCTTTGCTGTATAATTAATTTTATGGATAATTTTATCTCTATGGGATTTACGTAAAATTCCTGTATTTAAGTAAATAGTAAATAAAATATATACACATATATATATATATATATATATATATATATATATATATATATATATATATATATATATATATATATATATATATATACTCGTATATATATATTTATATATATATATAAATACACACACACACACACACACACACACACACACACACGCACACACACACATATATATATATATATATATATATATATATATATATATATATATATATTTATATATATAAATATACATATATATATATATATATATATATATATATATATATATATATATATATATATATATATATATATACAGGGTGGGCCATAAGGGTGTTGGCGGTTTAAATATTCGATTTAAAAAAAACTACGAAACATAAAACAAATATATTTGTATTGTTAAAAAGTAGAAGCATAGGAATTTTTAAGACTTAAAAGTAATGTTGTCCAAATGGCTTCCCTCGGCTGCTTGGCACTCTTGGAACCGAAGTCGCAAATTTTGGAAAACTCGTTGAAAAGTTGTTCTCGGTATTTTGTTACTTTCCTGAATAATATTCCTCTTCAGCTGCTCTAAATTGGTCGGATTATTCTCGTAAACTACCGATTTGAGGTAGCCCCATAGAAAATAATCGCATGGAGAGAGATCAGGGCTACGTGGGGGCCATTCAATATCCCCCCTTTTCGAGATGAGTTTTCCGGGAAAAACATTTTTCAGCAGCTCTATGGATACCCTAGCCGTATGACATGTGGCCCCATCCTGTTGAAACCACATCCTCGAGGTATTGCCTTGAAGTTCTTGAAGCTGGCACCAAAAAGTCTGTTAACCAACACTGATATGGCCCACCCTGTATATTTATGTATAAACACATATATATATATATATATATATATATATATATATATATATATATATATATATATATATATATATATATACATACATATATATATATATATATATATATATATATATATATATATATATATATATATATATATATATATATATATGGCGCGCATGTATGTTTTGAAGGATATATATATATATATATATATATATATATATATATATATATATATATATATATATATATATATATATATATATATATATATATATGGCGCGCATGTATGTTTTGAAGGTCGTGGTTTGAGTATGTGATAGCTGAGTCCCTTACGAACAGTGTGGCATAGTTTTCCTCGCGAGTGCATATTTCACGCACGTGCTACGACCATGAGTAAACGTCAAGTACCGACCGCCGTTGCACAACGTATTGTCATTCGTTTTTTGGTGAGGGAAGGCGTTAAAAACACGGAAATTTTTCTGCGTTTGCAAAATCAGTCCATTTTTCCTTAATTTAATTTCATCAGCGGTGATACTGCCGATGTCATCACGGCAGAGCGTGGTTTTGGGCTGATACCCACATTTCAGGCTTTTCAATACTTTGTATGCTTATGTTGTTGCTCGCTAGGCTTACATCTATACTTCTCAATTGGTCGTCATAGTAGTTTCTTTTATTAATCCTAATTATCTTATTCGCTAATCTTCTGGGATTTTCATAGTGTTCTGTCTTTGTCCTGGTTTTCCTACCTACGTATTCTTTATACGCCTGATTCTTTTTATCTAACGCATTCTGGCACTCATCATCGAACCAATCATTCATCTTGCGCCGGGCTTGATGACCGATCGTCTGTTCTGTCACGGTTCTAATAGCCGCTTTCACTTCAATCCATAGCTCGTCGCTTGTTTTTAGCGATGTATCAGAAAGGATAGGAGCTAGCTGCTTGTTGACGGCCTCCGCGAAATTTTTTGCCATTTGGAGCCTTATAATGTTGAATTTCTGCGGAGGTCTTTAACGATGCGTCTGATAAGATGGGAGCCTGCTGATTGTCGAGTGTCTCCGTGAAATTTTTGGCCACAGACGCCGTTCGGAGCCTTTCCATGTCAAATTTTTGTAGCGGACTGGTTTTCGCCGAATATGCCTTTGACATACGACATCGACAGGTTAATTTGATCAAGTAACGTTCTGAGTTACAATTGGCTCATCAGTATGAACGGAAATCAAGTATGCTCGAGGCCCAACGTTGTAGGATCAGAACATAATCGATCAAGTTTTGAGTGTTGCCATCCGGTGATACCCAGGTCATTTTATGAATGCGTCGTTGTGGGAAGCAAGTCGAACGTACGACTAGATTTCTGCTACATAGAAAGTTAATCAGGCGCTGGCCGTTGTCATTTGTTTCATCGTGAAGGCTATATCCTCCAGTCGTTCCTCGATGAGATAGCTCATTGCCAACTTTACCGTTGAAATCAGCAAAAATTATTTTCGTGTGGTTAGTAGTCTTTCCAGGTGATTGTAGTACGTTTCTTTCGTTTCTTCGTCCTTTCCTTCGGTCGCCGTGAACAT
Organism: Odontomyia ornata; assembly: GCA_963969285.1. NCBI lineage: Eukaryota > Metazoa > Arthropoda > Insecta > Diptera > Stratiomyidae > Odontomyia > Odontomyia ornata. The sequence goes on from OZ017739.1 coordinate 244,608,965, forward strand.
TGATCAGCCAGATTTTGAAGGTTTTCGCTTTTATACGGATCGCACACAACCGTTCATTGACTGCCTTAAAATAAATAACGTGCGATTTGAACTCCCTATCCACAACAAAGGCCACTCCAAATTCTCTTTTTCCAGCAGACTTCCACTTTAAATATTGTGTGCAATCTCATGTCGTGAATGTCGTTTCCAGCCCAGTTCGTTCCCTGGAGTGCCAGTATTTTAATTTATATCAACTGGCCTGTTGTAAAAGGTCCTTAAAAGCGCGGGCAATGAGTCGACCAGTCTTTCCAGGTGATTGTAAAACGATTCCTTCGTTTCTTCGTCCTTTTCTTCGGTCGGGGCGTAAAAATTAATCAGTCAGATTTTGAAGAATTTCGCTTTATACGGATCGCACACAACCGTTCATTGACTGCCTTAAAATCAATAACGTGCAATTTGAACTCCCTATCCACAGTGAAGGCCACTCCAAATTCTCGTTTTCCAGTAGGCTTCCCACTTTTAAATATTGTGTGCAATCTCATGTCTTGAATGTCGTTTCCAGTCCAATTCGTTTCCTGGAGTGCCAGTATTTTTAATTGATATTGACTGGCCTGTTGTAAAAGGCCCTTAAAAGCGCCAGGGTAATTGAGTGATCTGACATTCCAGGATCCAATGCCATAGTCCTTTTTTCGTTTGCGAGGTCATTCAAGTCAAGTCAAGTCAAAAGCGCTTTATTTAATACCAATCGTTATAAATTTTTAAAAGAACATAAAGCAAATTCCAAACAATAAAACTATAAAAAACTTAATGGCCCGAATGGCTCTCTAAATTTATACGTTATCAGTTAAACACATTTAATGAAAAAATTACACTTGCAAATTTAAATTAATTAAGATTATTAGATATTTTTTGATTCAATTGGAAAAAGGAGAAAAAACCAACCAGCATTATTCAAAAATTACATATACTACTAACACAACAATGAACTTATATCCTATACCTAATATGTTACACCCTAATTCTAAATAAGTTCAATCAAAAAAAAGAAACGTTACCTTATATTGAAAACTATACCTAATTTATAATACAAATGAACAACAATACTAGATGTAGCAATAAGGAGATGAATCTAAAAAACTAAGTAACGAGAAAAAGCACAAAAACAGAAAATAAACACGAATAATTTAGACATTGTCATTCAGCCACCAAAACCTAGATTGTTCCATCTCAGCTCGACCAGCCTCAACGAATCTAGCAAATGAGTATCTCCATTGGAATTGTTGGTCTCGTGAACTCAGATTCGGAGGATATTTTATCTTCTTATCGGTGGCCCGTCGGTATATGTGATATATGATTGGGACGCCGTCAGAATCAAAAACATATCGATTCATGTCCAAATACACGAATGCTTCTGGAGGAACGAAGCCAGTAGTGAGGCAAGTCACAATATACCCGTCTGTAGGGTGGAACGGCTGTGAAATCCAAGGGTTTTCACTCACAGTTACAGATCTTGCGATATGATTCCGAAGAAGTTTCAATATGAAGATATCGACTCTTGTCACTTGAGCGGTTTGATAAATTTTTCTATTCGATATATAGTGCTTCAAATCCGTCTCAGGCTTTCTGTACAAACCAGTACATGCACGAAGACATTTCCATTCGAAAACTCTTAATCTTTCCATTGTACTAGCACTCTGGTTGTACCAGATCTGGCATCCGTATGTCAAAACTGGCCTAACCAGGGTCTTGTAACAAATAACTTTGACTTTTTGATCAATGTACCTGGAATGAAAGAGTCGCCGAAGGGCCATGACTACTTTTAGTGCTTTACTAAGCATGATTTTGACATGTTCAGTATAGTACAGATACTGATCGAGATAAACACCGAGGTATCGAACACAGGATTTATGTGGAACCCGTTCTGAACTACCCTCACCAGCCATAATGTGGAAATCCTTCCAATTACGTTTCAGGTCTTGCAGCGTTGTCCGAAACAAAATTGTTTCGCACTTCTGCGCATTGATTTTCATTCGCCAATTGTCGGTGTAGAGCTGCACATCATTAAACATTTTTTGAAGATTGCTCTGAACTATTGTAGCTTTTCGGTCTGCCGTATCGATGATCAGATCATCAGCAAACGCTACCAATGATCGCGTTGGCGAGACATTAAAATCAAAGCTGTTCAATAGCTTGCGAATGAATATTGAGAAAAGCAGGGGCGCAGTAACTGTTCCCTGCTGTAGACCATTCAAGACCTTGAATTCGCGCATTGTTGTCAGATTTCCATCAGTTACAACAAATGATTTCCCGTATAACATATTACACATCATGGCGACAAGGTGTCTGGGGAACCTGTCCTGAAGAAGTTTGAAAACTAGTCCATCTAACAACACCGTATCGAAGGCTTTCTCCATATCAATGAGACATGCTCCAACACATTCTTTGTTGTTTAGTTTCCAACAGATGTCTGAGGTTACTTTCGTTATTGCATGTATGGTCGAATGCCCGGCACGAAAACCAAATTGGCAATTCGGCATCAACTCATATTTCTCAATGTGGGCGTTTAATGCTCTGTTGAGTATCACTTCAAACACCTTGCTGATGTTAGGCAGCAAGCTGATTGGGCGATAGCTTTTAGGGCATGAAGATTCTTTTCCTTTCTTCAAGATCCCACTCATTTGGGAAATATGAATTGTTCAACATGTTGTTGAACAACATGCAATAATATATTTGGAATACCGTCAGTACCACATGATTTTTTGTTGTTTATTCTGCGAAATATGAAACACAAGTCTTCATAGCTGACAAAATAATCAATAAGATTCAAGCTCGGTATGAGGTCAAATGTTAATGTTTCATCGAAATGAAGAATTGATTGGCCGTTCAGGCTTGATATGAAGTCGGAAACTTTTGCTTCAACGACCTCCGAAAATATTTCATACCTTCTCTCTGGGTTTGGCAGATGAACCAATTCTAAATGTGTTCCAATCAGTTTCTGCAATCCATCACATATAATCCTGTTACCATTTCTATCCGGAGTCGTACTATCAATTTCGATACCAGCCCTATCGAGAAGATTTATCTCATCACTAGTGACTTCAAGATTCGATACCTTCACTCGAGACTTCCTGCGGAATAAGCTATTCACTTTCACGAAAACGCCATCTGGGTCCTGTGGGCTAATACCCCTCAGTTTTTCCACCCATTGATTGCTGACCTCACTACTGAAGTATAAACGGATTTAGTTCCGGACATTCTTCAGGTGTAATTTCAACAAAGCCAACGAGGGATGGTTGTAGTCCAAACATCGTCGATAAATATTGTTGACGCGGGTGAGAAGAAGGCTTTTCAATCTTTTCAACCTTGCGATGGTTGGTGTTTCATATCCTTCCATATTGTTTCGATGTTTTATCTTAGGAACTACTTTCTCAATCGTTTCCAACGTCAGCTTCTCTAACTTCGACAAATAGAGATCTATTTCATCGTCAGTTAGATTTCTGTTATTAGGAACCATTGAGCAAGCATTGCCATCATCAGAAGGAGGACATTGCTTCTGGTACTCCCGATTAAACTTCTTTTGAAACTTTCCCCAGTCTGTTTTTTTGAAATTCAACCGATGGTTTTCATGTTGAACTGGAATGAGGAAGAAATCATCCCTTTGATGATTGATTTCCATTACGATTGCGTTATGGTCGCTATCGTAAGGAAGCACCTGCAGTTTCCGTTGAGGACTATTAAAGCTGAATTCAAGTCTTGCGTCAGCAATGCAGAGGTCCAAATATGAATTTGTCCTAGGATATGTTGGGAACTCCGACCCATATAGGTTGCACCTGTATTCAATTTGGTTCTCTGTTATCCATGATTTCAGGATTACACCTCTTGGATAATTGGTGGCGTTTAGCCATGATGTATGCTTGGCATTCAGGTCACCGGCAAAAATATAATAATTATGCAGCCTGTTCAATTCGAGTATTTCAAACAAGGAATTGAGTTCTTCCTTGAACTTGAGAACATTTTGACCAGTTGCATAGGCAGAGATAACGAAGAGGTTATCCCCACCTGGCAGTGCAATTTTGATGACGGACACTTCAAGAAATTCAAAGTTTTTGAATTCGACTTTTTCAATATTTTGGAAACAATAGGGTCTTCTAACCAATATCCCGGTGCCACCTCCCATATCACCTATTACCCTATCGTTTCTTACGAATGCAAAATCTTTGAATTCCATGGAATGCCATGAATTGAGGTGGGTTTCAGTGAGAAGTATGATGTCAGGCTTTTGCTTAGCAATAAACTCAAGGAGATAATCACGTCGATGTATAGCAACGATAGAGTTGACGTTGATCGATATGAGGCGA
>OZ017739.1:244620801-244765801 GCA_963969285.1 Odontomyia ornata
AAAAGAATGGCCGGTAGCCCAATTGAAGGCGACCGTGAGAAAAGGAGGAAGGACGAGACCATAAACGAAGTTGACACTCCAGGCGAGGAGTTTCATGTGGTGCGAAACAAGGCAGCGAAAAAAGCGGCCAAAAAGCTACTCCTAGAAAAAACAGACAAAGAGCTCAACCACGAAAAGAACAAAGAACCCCCCGATATACCGCAGAAAACAAAAAGCAAACCGCGGCGCAAACCCTTGCGAGAGGCACTGCTTATCAAACCCACTAAGGGCCGAACCTACGCAGATGTCCTCCGTGAAATTAAAGGAGCGGTCAAGCCAGACGACACCAAAACTGCCATCAAAGCAGTTCGACCAACCCGGACCGGTGGCATGCTGGTGGAATTCGGGCCAGAGGCCACAAACAAAGATGCATTCCGTGACGCGGTTCAAAAGGTTCTTGGAGATGCGGCAACGGTTACCTCGCTCGAACCAATGGCCACCCTGGAAATCAGGGACCTCGACTGCGTCACGGACAAAGCTGAAGTAGGGGATGCCATTAGGAGGGAGTTCCCCAGCTTAAGTGAAGTCAAGGCAAGATTGACACGTGAAAACACAAGGGGGCAACGCATGACTATTGTCGAACTAGCTGATAAAGACGCCCAGCAAATCCTGGCGAAGGGCAAAATTAAGATAGGTTGGGTGATCTGCAGGATACGGAGAAGAGCGATCCCTATCCGCTGCTTCAGATGCTTCGAATACGGACACACCGCGTATGGCTGTAGGGGACCCGACAGGAGATCTCTGTGCTACAAATGTGGTGAAACGGGGCACAAAAGGAAGGAGTGCACGAACGAGGCAAAATGCATTCTTTGCAAGGATGCTAAGCTAGCACCCGGCGACCTCAAACATGAGCCGGGGACAGGGAGATGCTGGGTTTTCAAGGAGGCCCTAACTAAAGCCGAATCGATACTCAAATGATCCGTATCCTGCAGGTCAATTTGCACCGAAACACAAACGCGCAGGACCTACTTGCGCAGTTTGCGAGGGATAAGAAAGCTGACCTCCTGTTGCTGAGCGAGCAACATCATAACAAGGACTCGCAAGCGTGGTACCCTGACAAATCTAGTACCTCGGCCATCTGGGTTCGAGACAGCGCCCGCCTTCAGGTGCAGGGCCATGGACGCGGGGATGGTTTTGTGTGGGTGCGGTGTTCAGTGATAACATATTTCAGTGTTTATCTGACGCCTAACGAGGCAATGCGATCTTTTCGAACCAAACTCGATGCCCTGGAGGACGCTGTCTCGAACACAGAGGGCCACATGCTGGTAAGGGGAGACATCAACGCTAGAGCCATTGAATGGGGTATGCCACAATCCGACCCAAGGGGAAAGCAAATCTTGGACATGGTGGCCAGAACAGCGCTTTTTGTCCTAAATACTGGTAACACCCCTACTTTCCGCCGCTGGGGTTGCGTAGGAACCATACCCGATGTGACACTCGCTTCGGAGTCCCTGGTACCTAGAGTACACAACTGGCGAGTACTAGAGGACTACTCGGCTAGTGATCACCAGTATATAGCGGTTGAGATTCACGACGGTGCCACTCTGCGTGCATACGCCCAAACTTCAATCCTCGGATGGAGGACTGGGAGGATGGACGTTGAGAGGTTTGCTGACGCGCTTACGGCAGGCGCACCGTTGCTGGGAGCTCCGCCAGGGAGTGGAGGGCCTACAGCCAAGGACTTGGTGAACTCAACTATGAGTACCATCATAACTGCTTGCGAGTCTTCCATGCCCCGTCGGAGACCCCGACACGGTAAGCCTCCAGTATACTGGTGGTCAAACAAGATCGCCGAACAAAGAAGCGAGTGTCACAAACTTCGGCGAGAGGCCCAGCGGGCGCGAACACGGGAGGAGGCAGACACTAGGCTAGCAGCATACAGGTCCGGCAGGAAATATCTTCGCAGACTTATTAACAAGAGCAAGGCCCGATGCTGGCAAGATCTCGTGGACGATGTAAATAGGGATCCGTGGGGCCTTGGCTACAAGCTGGTCATGGGGAAATTTGGTGTCCTACGGAAGCCTTGTGTACATGACGCGGAAAAGATGGACGCGATAGTGCGGGGACTCTTCCCCGCACATCCCGTCCGTGTTGACGCTGTCCATGGCGAAACACCAGTCGAGTGCCCACTCTTCACACAGCTGGAACTGGAGGAGGCAGTCCTCTCCCTGAAAGCGAGGAAGGCTCCAGGTCCAGATGGTGTTCCAGCTGAGATTTTGCAGCTCGTCTATCATCATTGTCCTGACTTGCTGCTCAGCACATTCAACGCTTGCCTACGGGACGGGGTTTTCCCGGTACGATGGAAGGTGGCGAGGCTCGTGCTGATCAGCAAGGGGAAGGGAAATCCCGAATCGCCGTCTGCATACCGCCCGTTATGCATGCTAGACACGGCTGGGAAGGTGCTAGAGAAACTCATCAAGGGAAGACTCACTGACGCGATTCGTGCTGCTGGGGACCTATCTCCTCCGCAGTACGGCTTTAAAGCAGGACGTTCTACCATTGATGCGATTGCAGAGGTAGTGAACGCGGTCCAAAAGGCAGAGGCATATAGTCGCACCAAGCGACGGATCGTCCTGTTGGTGAACCTCGACGTCAGGAATGCCTTCAACTCCGCTAGATGGGTGGATATTCTGGACACGCTGGAAAACTCTTTTCAAGTTCCAGAATATCTAATGCGGCTTTTGAGGAGCTACCTAAAGGACCGAAGCCTACTCTACGACACGACACAGGGCCAACGAAGGATGGAAATTACATCGGGTGTTGCCCAGGGATCTATCCTTGGTCCGGACCTGTAGAACGTGTCTTACGACGGGCTACTGAGACTTGAGATGCCAGATGAGTCGCGCTTGGTCGGATATGCGGATGATGTTGCGGCTCTGGTCGCCGGACGCACCGTTGAACAAGCGCAACTTAGGCTAGGTATGCTAATGCGCCGAGTGAGGGACTGGATGACTGCTCGCGGGCTGAGTTTAGCACTGGAGAAAACCGAAGTGGTCATCTTGACAAAAAAGAGAATCCCTAGAGTAAGGATGATCAGTATTGGAGATATACAAATCGAATCGAAGCCAGCGGTGAAGTATCTGGGGCTGCTGATCGACTCGAAGATGAGTTTCTCTGAGTAAATCAGGGCAACGGCTGAGAAGGCTGCTTCGGGAATATCGGCCCTGAGTCGACTTATGGCCAACGTAGGGGGACCCAGCCCATCAAGAAGACGCCTCTTGATGAGTGCTGTAGGGTCAGTGCTACTGTACGGAGCAGAGGTATGGGGCGACGCTCTCAGCAAGGAGGTATACCGAAAACGATTGGCACAGGTACAGAGAAGAGGAGCACTGAGAATTGCATCTTCGTATCCAACAGTCTCCGACACGGCGGTGAGAGTGATTGCAGGCGTGATACCTGTCGCCCTCCTTGCTAGAGAGAGCCGCGCTATTTACCTGCGCCGAAACGAGGATGCGAGGGAGATGGTTGTCCGCGAGGAGAGACAACGCTCGCTCAAGGATTGGCAGCAGTCTTGGAGGAATTGCACGAAGGGAAGGTGGACTGCGCGCCTCATCCCGGATGTGAGACCGTGGCTAAATCGAAGGCATGGTGAGACTGACTTCTATCTGAACCAGCTTTTGAGCGGGCACGGGTGTTTTCAGTCTTACCTGCACAAGATCGGTAAGTCACGGTCTCTCGATTGTCGGTTTTGCCCAGGAGAGGAGGACAATGCCTGTCACACATTTTTTGCGTGTACCAAATGGGCTAGGCTGTGAAGGGAACTCTACAGGGAGACGGGGGAGCTCACCCCGAATAATATAGTTGCGGTGATGCTCGAATCGGTAGACAAATGGAACCAGGTGGCACATTATGCTCGGGCAGTCCTAAAATATAAAAGGGACTCACAGCAGCCGGAGGTGCTGGGGCTGGGGGATCGCTCTTCTGGCATTTCCTCTTCCCCTCTCTCCTCCCGCTAGGAAAGGGACTCCCCAGCTTGAAGGCGCCCCACGGCGTAACAATAATGTGTCAAACGGTTCCAGGCTAGGTTCTCAGATTGACAGGGGTTGTGTTTAGTGGGTAGTCCAAGGGTATCCTCCATGGGAGTCCCACACTGCCAGACTCGGCGGGCGTAAATGCCTTCACCTCCCTACCACAAAAAAAAAAAATACTGCACTACAAAAGCGTCAAATAATTATGGCACATTAAATTTTTATTATGTATAAAACAATCTGGTGGGTAATATATTTACATAGATATATGTATGTATTAATACATTTAAAAATTTCGAAATTTTAGTTTGCCGCTGTCTATTCTCCAAACTTTTAACTAACGCTCTTTCTCTTAATGTGTGATATTTGGTTAAAACGAACTAATTCGCTTTCTGCTCAATCGATAGCTTTGTTGAAAATTTCAATCACTTCCTTTGCTTTAATGTTTGGTCTTTTTTCTTCTATTATTATTTGAGCTTCTGAAACATTTTCTTTGCAAATTTCTACTTAATTTGTATCCTCTACTGGGACATCAGTGTTCCATTCCTTAATATCGTCAACGGTGAAAAAATCCTTAAAATAAATTATGCATACATATTATAATTCAGGCATAATATGTAATAAACAATTCAACATACTGCTTGATATAGAGTTTCAAGTAGCGGAATAGTTTCTGTTACGGGAGCCTGTATCTCATCATTAACCAACATACGATCCCTTAGAATATTTAGGGGCAAATCATCATCATCCTCAACAGCTGTGTCTTTCAAATCTCTGAGTAACGGATTCCAGCATTTAGCAATAGTCTTCATGTCAACCTGATTCCATGCGTGGGAGATTTTTCCTGTAGAAATGTTTAGTTAATCTTATAACATTCTGATCCATTGGTTGGATCAAAGATGTGACACTTGGTGGCATGAATATTGTTGAAATGCTTCCATCTGCTGTCTTTAACTCACTTTTGGGTGGGTGAGCCGGAGCGTTATCCAAGTGGAGAATGGCTTTCATTGGAATACTCAAATTTTTTTAAATTTCTGTACCTATAAAAGACGAGATAAGAATCAATCTATTCTAATGCTAATATAAATTCTCACATATGGAACAAAGTGGTTAAATGGTTAAATGTTGCTGCAGTCATCCATCCTCTTTTAGAATTTTTAGAAATCAAAGCACAAACAAAATTTTTATATGCTCATGGAATTTTGGCATGCCCAATGACAAGCGGCTTTAGCTTATGGTTACTCATTCCATTTGATCATGACTAAAACGTTAGCCACTGCTTCTCACATGCAGTTTTTTCAAATGATGCTTCCAAAATAGGCTACTTTCGTCTGCATTGTATATGTGCTCCGGTAAAAGCTCCATATCTTGCATTTTCGTATGCAAGTATCGTTTGAACGGTTCAACGAACTCAGGTCTAGCTGATCGTTTTTCTCCTGTTATTTTCAAAAAATGTACGCCATATCGTGTTTTAAATCTTCGTAACCAATCCTCACTTGCATTACAGGAGGCGTCAGTTTCTTTCAAAGCTTTCAGTAATTGCCTTGCGTTTTCTTTCATTATCTCACCGTTTATTGGGCAATTTTTATTACGCTGTTCCAAAAACCAATGACACAACTGTTTTTCCATAATTGGCAATTAAGCTTTTTTTAAAGTTCTTCTCTTCCTGGTCCTGAATAAGTATTTCTTCTCCTTAGGATCGCGAGAAAATTAGCTGCCCTGTAGTAATCGAGCAGACGCCTAGGTAAACTGCTCGAGAGACCTGCACGAAAAGAAACCATTTCATAATAATAACGCAATAAACGCGGAACAATTTGATACGCAACTTATTAATATTATTATTACTAACATGAAATAAACCTCCACTAACACCGTTACTATTACCGATAAATAGTTTTCCCGATCCCTACTCTATGAGTCTACAAGAAAATTACAATTCACTAACAATAATATGGAAAGCAGCAAAATTACAAATTTACTTACACCAGTTAGCCTGAATCGAATTTCTAAATCAGTTCAAAGAAATTAATATTGACAACACCATTGCTACGCGATTTAGCGAAGGAAATTGCAAAATTCCAGTTGGACCCGAATCTTCCGTTACCACCATGGCGAGTACTCGAGCAAGTAGATGAAAAAAGGCTCGTCGTGAAATACAGTGATGGGATTGGGACTTAATCTCGTTTCGGTGGAGTAGGGATTCAGACCAAAAGCTGGACGATGTGGAAGGTTGTCGTGAGCTCGTCTGGTACTTTTAGATCGCACAGTGCAGAAAACTACATACTTTTACTTAATAATGAAAATAAATTTAAGAAATAGCTTCACAAATTCGCCTAAGGTACTAGCGCCACGATATTGTTTACTATTTTGCCGATAGCTGTCTTAATTTTTGACCAAACCGCAGCAATAATGATACGTTCCCAGTAAAATTGCTGTCAACTTTCCGTGGATAACGAAGCAATTTAGTTATTTATAGACTCAAGTGGGGAATGTTTAGTGACTGTTCGAAAATCGAATGCATTTGTTTATGCTCATAGAAAACCGGTAATTTTGTTTGAAATCAACGGATAGTTAATAGATAAGAAATTGAAAAAGAAATTTCCCTTACACGAAATGAGGAAATGTAAAATTTTTTGAAAATTGAATTCATAGGGTGTGACAACTGCTCTAACTCCAGAAAGTGAAATTATGCCACGATTCAAGCTCCAGTAGTGAAAGTGTTTGCGCTTGATTTCTATCGTGGCGCGAGTTGTGAAATTTAATATTTTTCCGAGTGGCTTATTTAGAACATTACTGGCATCTTAATTCTTATGAGCGGAAGAAATCAATAGTATTCAACTTTTAAAAAGTGTAATTCTGCTGCGGTGGAGTATAATTCTGCTGCGGTGGGGGTTTTAATCAAGCGTGACTTAACAAAGTATCAAATATTACGCACAAAAACCAAAACAAACCGCTTGACTAAGAAAAATAATATCTAGCAGAAAGCGCCCATCAACTCAACATACAAAAAAAAAACAAAAAATTAAACAAATTAATACGTACCACATGAAAATGACATACGAAACATACAAGTGCGCATTACCAACATGTGTCGTCACGAGTTGAAAAATAGACAATGCGAGTAAGATGGAATCTCCCAATCGAATTTCATAATAACAGATGTTGGGGTCCCCAGTCGTAGTAAACAATTGAAATGCTGACATGATTTTATGACCGAGGTGGAATGAGGAAAGTAGTGCAAATGTATATTGTGCAGAAAAATAGTATGGAGGTATTGGACGTGCGGTGGTTGAACTTATGGAATTGGATTTTTTTCAGCATGCGGATTACACAACAATTTCTTGTACGAAATTGGGATTTCGGTCAGCAGGGTTGGCGAACCTTATGGAATAATTGGATTAAGGTCTACGCAGCAACGGCTTTTTTACCCAATAAAAGCAACGGTTCGTGATAGAGGAGAGTGCAGTAGTTTCCTACAGTGATAAGTTAGTTTCGGCGTGATCCTACATTGCAGATTTTTCTACGCGCCGGTGTCACTAGACATTGAGCCGAGGACCAGTGCAGTCATTTCTATGAGTTTTTTATGGTTGTCGGTATCACTAGGCATTGAGCCGAGGACACGGTCAGTCATTTCTACGAGTCTTTTATACGCGGCCCTTGTGCTGGGGAAAAGAACCCGCCCCACGACACCACAATACTAGCCTGCCAGCGCATTCACGCATCCTCAGACAAGGCCAATTCCGGCGAGCACTATCTTCAGCAGACCATCGCTGCAGTTTTTAACGGACATTTTGAATCACTTCTTATTCACCACATACTGTCATTTATTTTTCTCTAATTTTTCTATCAAAAATTAGTGTTTTCCTCACGGCACAATTCATCTACAGTTCTTTACCTTTCTCTCACTTTTTTTCAGAAGTTAATGTTTTCTTCACGTCACAATTCTTGTACGGTTATTCAATTTCCCCTAACTTTTTGTTACAAAATTAATGTGAGTGCAGTATTTTTCTACAGTGATTAGTTAGTTTCGGCGTGATCCTGCGTTGCAGATTTTTCTACGCGGCGGTGTCACTAGGCATTGAGCCGAGGACACAGAGCAGTCATTTCTATGAGTCTTTTATACGTGTCGGTATCACTAGGCATTGAGCCGAGGACACGGTCAGTCATTTCTACGCGTCGGTGTCACTAGGCATGGAGCCGAGGATACAGTGCCGTCGTTTCTACGAGTCTTCAATACGCGTCGTTGTCACTAGGCATTGAGCCGAGGAAACAGTGCAGTCATTTCTACGAGTCTTTTATACGCGTCGGTATCACTAGGCATTGAGCTGTGGACACGGTGCAGTCATTTCTACGAGTCTTTTATACACGTCTGTGTCACTAGGCATTAAGCCGAGGACACAGTGCAGTTATTTCCGACGAATTTTTTATACACGTTGGTGTCACTAGGCATTGAGTCGAGGACACGTACTCGCTCTCAGGGTCTGAGGTTGTACGCACACCCGCGGACCCACCGAAACGCATCCCAAGGACTCCTCGCACAGGAAACGGTGCAGTCATTTCTACGAGTCTTTTATACGCGTCGGTATCACTAGGCATTGAGCCGAGGACACAGTGCAGTCATTTCTATGAGTCTTCTATACACGTCAGTGTCACTAGGCATTGAGCCGAGGACACAGTGCAGTCATCTCTACGAATCGTTTATACGCGTCGGTGTCACTAGGCATTGAGCTGAGGATACAATGCAGTCATTTCTACGAGTCTTTTATACGCGTCGGTGTTACTAGGCATTGAGCCGAGGACACAGTGCAGTCATTTCTACGAGTCCTTCATACGCGTCCGTGTCACTAGGAATTGTGCCGAGGACACAGTACAGTCATTTCTACGAATCTTCTATACGCGTCGGTGTCACTAGGCATTGAGCTGAGGACACAGTGCAGTCATTTCTACGAGTCTTTTATACGCGTCGGTGTCACTAGGCATTAAGCCGAGGACACAGTGCTGTCATTTCTACGAGTCTTTTATACACGTCGGTGTCACTAGGCATTGAGCCGAGGACACGTACTCGCTCCCAGGGTCTGTGGTTGTACGCATACCCGCGAAGCCACCGAAACGCGCCTCAAGGACTCCACGCACAGTACGCACGATGGTCACCAAAGCCAGGTGAAGGCTCTCCGGAGGTGCTGGAAAAGGAACCCGACTACTGGCATTGAGAATAAACGCGTAGAAACATAATTGCAATTACCTTGTGAAATATTTTATTACCTTGTGAAATACATTGCAGAATCGTTGCGTACAATTGGTGTTTCATCTGAAAGATGGATGTTAAAGGATTTGGTTGCGTAGGGTAATGTGGAGACCAGGGTACCACTGGAAGAGGCCAGGAGTACACCGGGAATTGATTATAACAATTGGCGCAGCCAGTATTCGGTTCCGAACGACATTGTTAACGGCAATCTAGCGGTATAAGTGTTGAGTTTTGGTTTAGTCAAATTGGGCAAACCAGCGGAATGCAAACTTTTGCCACCACTCTTACCGAGAATACGCTCACCTAAACAGCCAATATTATTAAATGCACTTTTTGGGATAGTGAACATCAGTCGCACCGATCTAAAACATTCCGTGGTAGAATTGGCAAGAACTACGAAAGGAATAATCATTGGACATGCGGATATCCTATAAGCATCAGGTAACGAACGAAAATACCGAGCTTTCGCAATCAAAACGGCAGGAAAGACAAGGATTTGTACTCCGTAGTAGGAAAACGCTATCTACTACCCAAAGTAAGTGCGAAATTTTTCCTTTGGACCTAGATCACACAATAAAATGAGAGCCCGAAACCACAAACAATGAATCTATCCTCGCTCGTACAAAATATATTGACAAATATAAACAGATTCAAAAATTACGGAACTTAACGAAACAATTTAGAAAAGAAATTGGACACTTTGGTGGGGTCTCGTTGAATCAGACCAGTAGCTTCAACCTATCGCAATCTCCGGGGTCGCTGATTACGTTCGGTGGCTGGAGACTATCATTTTAAACGGATTCGTCGTTGATTTCCACGGCGGATACAGTTCTTTCATCCCAAACACAACATATGACGGCAATACAAGTCGAGGTTAAAGGCAAAGCAAAAGCAATGGCTGACTACGCCAAGGTGGCAAAATTGCTGGGACAGATGATTTCTTCATTTTCTGGGGCTCCCAGCCTAACTTCACTGTTAGAGTTACAAATTTCTATAGCCTGCAGTAAGCAAATCTGGCAGTGTCTAACTGCCCAGAAGCGGGTGATGTTTATTGAAATCTTTCCTATAAGACTTAGAGGGAAGCTTACCAGCTTATTTCATAAAAGTTTCCAGCGACTATAGAGGCAGCGAAGGAGTTGTTAACTAGAGTTTACTTGCCGCGGGAGACATACCAAGAATTGGTAAGCGGGCTAGTTGCAACAAACCAAGGCCCTACGGAATCTTTATTGACGTATACATCACGCCTGAAGCAACTTCTTAAAAGATGCCAGGAAGCAGCGTTCATCAAATACAGCTCTGAAGCAAGCAAAGTGGCAAACGAACACCTGGAAAACTTAGCAAAGAACGCTTTCAGGGATGGGGAATCCCCACCTTTGCCAGTATTTACTGACAGTTGAGACGTGTGAAAACCTAGTCACTAAGGGATTGGACATGGAAAAACTCCAACAAACGACTTTTCTTTTCCAAGGTATCAACCCTAGGCATACCCTCAAATGCCGTATGTGATACCCAGTTTAAGTGCTTCCGCACCAACGCAAAATATTTATCCCACACAGCAGACTTCTTATTCACCCAGTCCTTATTTCATGCCCTCACAACCACAAGCAGCCCCAACACCAAGCTGTAATATTCCGGCCTAGGGTAAGGCACGTGGGCTGTATTTTTTCAACAAAGCCGAGAACAATCCCAAACAAGCCGAGCTACCTGGCCTACAATATAATACGCAAGGCGCTGCTAAAGCAGGATCTCACGCTCTCAATGCCGAAGAAAGATCCGCGATAACCCAATTATGCCAGGAATTTAACTATATCTTCTATCTACCAGGGAACAAGCTCAGCTATACTGAGGCAATCTCGCATGAGATCCCGCTAGTCAAAGATCAAGCCCCAATCAATCAAAAAAATATATCGGCTAAGTCAACCACAAAAGGGTATCATAAATGAACAGCTCAACGAAATGGTGGACGATGATATCGTCCAGCTGAGTAAAAGCCTCTGGAACTCGCCCCTCTTGGTAATACCCAAGAAGGCCGGACCCGACGGGAAGAAGAAATGGAGGGTAGTGGTCGATAAATGAGAAAACCATAGGAGACACCTCCCCACTACCTCGCATTGAAGAAATCCATGACCAACTCGGGCATTCCCGATACTTTAGTAGTCTGGACCTGGCCAGTGGATATCACCAGGTATTAGTGCAAGACCACGTTTAGCACAAACTATGGACACTACGAATTTAAGCGTATGCCTTTCGGACTTAAAGGAACATCCGCTGCTTCCAGCGGATGATGAATTACATTTCGACCGGTCTCCAGGGGTTCGACTGTTTCGTCTATTTGCACGACATAGTGGTCTATGGTAAGAACTTGATAGACCATATAAACAAATTGCGGAAAATCTTCATGCGCCCAGATCTCAGCAAAACCGCCTATGTACTGTCCGACGGTTACAATCATTTTTAGGCTTGGTCAATTATTACCGGAAGTTCATTCGCAAATTTCCCAAGCTAGCCAAATCCTTGACCAATCCTCTGCGAAAAGACGTTAAGTTTACATAGGCAAAGAAATGTATGGAAGCTTTTCAGTCACTGAAGAACGCACTGATAGACCTACTTTTGTTGGCATACCTTGATTTTTCGGAACCTTTTAATCTCAGAACGGATGCAAGCCTTTTTCACAACATATAGGGAATAAAGTCCTTTTAAAAATGAGAATCGGAATCACAAATTGGTACAAGTATCGATGGGACCATTCTCGTACGAAGTCAAGAATATTATTCCTCCGATAAACACTACGATTGCGGTAGGAAAGAAACTAGTCAACGTGCATAATAATAGACTCAAGCTTTATTAAGAATAAAACATTCCGAGCCTCTCTACGATCCTTCTATTTTCTTATTTTCTAGTTCTGGCTGCTGATAGTCATTTTATGTCTAATCGGCGCCACTACCTCCTCCACTACGGGCACGAAACCCTATTCAACTCAGGAGCTCGCAAACACGGGGATACTATTCGAAAATGTGGGTAACCTGTTCAGGTACCACAGCACTTGGAACATACTGATGGAGCTAAATTTGGGAGATTCCAAGCGCATTTGGACGGAGCAGAGTCTGCTGAGCATTTAGTTCACTTGTTATGTGCAACAAATAACACTGGTTGTAAGGAGCAACTCCGGTACATCCACATTTTAGTTGAGAGTTTAAAACTCCGCTCAGAGACAATTCAGAAGTCAACCTCAGCGAAAAGAGTCAAAAGATCTTTCTTCGACGGGGTAGGAAGGGCGTTGCATTCTTTATTCGGGACAATGGCCGACGAGAATGAGAAAGAGTTTGATAGCAGAATATCGATGTTGGAGTATAAATGAGACGAGCTAGTCCAACTAGAAAAACCAAGAATCAGTATCGCCAACACATCACTGGACGAGATTCATAAACCTTTAGCAACCGAGCTTAGCAGACAGCAAGAATTAGCTTACCAAATCTGGGATATAACCGATATAACAGACACAATGCTACCTGCCGAAAAGAAAAATTTACTACGGACAACCTTGTTAGCACAAATCATTGAAATTGAGATTAGGCAGCGTACTTTGTTAGACATAATACTTTCTTATTATTAACAGGAGACTCCAAGAAGTATACACCGAACCAGGCAACAAGTGTCCCGAGTTTTGCGAAGAAAATCTCGCGCAAACTGCGGATCTGCAGCACTTCAGAATAGGAACCAAGCAAGTGATTGTCATCAGGCTCCCACTATTTCAAATACCTCTGATGCAGCTACTCCAAATACATCTATTTCCAATAATAACCAATAAATAGTTTTCACTTCTACCCTCCGTGGAATACTCGCACATAGTGAGCAATATCCCAACGCAGCAATTTTTGCTATTGACGGACACACTTAACATCAGGAAAATTAAACAGCCACGAACTGCAGACCTGTACATAGCACCGCTTAACACACCAATTATCAAAGCACCTCCGGCTACCAATGAAATAATTTCACTGCTGTACGATCCCCTCAAAAAGAAAAACACACTCCCCTAAGAATAAGCATCTCTGCAACGGATTCACTAATAAAGCTACTGTTTACAATCTGAAACACCCATTCATATTCTTTCTGGGACCAATATCCCCAGCCATACCCTCAATGGCCTAGGGATACTGACGCTTCACCTACCCTGCAGTGTACAAATAAATGAGTTAATAATCTATTTTGAAGCAGAAAGCACCCATCATTTCAATATAACGCAACCCCCGTGTTAAGGAAAGAACTTATTTTCTCGAGAAGAGTCTTCACCGATCTCGACGTTTAACCTGGTGAATCACCAAATTAAATATAGGGTTTAATTTGTGCTAAGTATTGCACCTAATGCTTAAAGAGGATAGGGATAAATGCACTAAGTGGTACACCTAATGCTTCTGCAATGGGCAGTCGAGGAAACAATTCGTGAAGATAGAATCTTATACACAATAAGTGGAACACCAATTGTCTAATTCTAAGACTTCACAATTGTTAGTCTCGATCTAAGGTATTCGCGCCCCCACAGCAGATTCACTGTAGGAAAATAAATAGGCTTGGTCCACGCTTTGCTTTCGAATACGAAAATTTATTATCATTGAATTTCTTTTATACAATAAACTTGCTTAGTTGCAAACTTAACTTAATTGTCATATAATCAAAATTTGTACTTTAAGCTAAATCAATGAATTTATAAAAAAAATGATTACTGCTGAGTAGTATGATTTTCACGACAACTTGAAAACATGATTTTGTTGATTACATTAATAAGGTGAATGACATGAATTTATGGTGTATTAACAATAATGAAATAGCGAAGTTAATCACATCAATGAAACTGAGAGAAGTTTTTTAACATAATGAAATTTAATAGCAAGAGCAAGTTTAATGACGGCAATGAAATTAAAAGCAGTTTTTAACACCCCGTATTTTCCCGATATCGATTCAAAACTGATGGAAATAGACATGTCATCCTAACCTTTAATCACAGCACCCAGAAGCTGCAACTCATTCCTTCTGAAAATAGGGCTGCTAATTACAAGTCAAATACACGTTCCCTGGATGAAATTTACTCCCATTTAGATAAATTACAATTCACAGAAACCAGTCGCAAGCATGGGCATCTGACTACTACATTCATCAGCATAACAACCATCTCTCTTTTAGCTATAGCCATATACATTATCATTTGGCTAATCAAGGGGAGTCGCGGGATAGTTCAGGCAATAAGGATAACACACAGATCAGCAATCCCACTCCACCAGTCCCAAGGCTAGAATTAATCTCAAATGCCATTACAACTAACGCAAGAGGTACTAGACCAAAGGCCAAAACCGATTTGAAACTTGCAACTCACACACCCACGCCCCACCAGATCTTTCCATGTAATTTAAACAATACCGGGGTAGACCTCTAACAAAATCCAATATTTTGTAAAAATCGAGCTGATTGCCACCTCGATCATACTAAATAAAATCGAGCTCTGCTTATCACGTCGATCCAAAAAATAATAATTTTTAACAATCGAGCTCTAAATAAATATATAAATAAAAATGTAAGGCATTTCGATAATGATAAGCATAAATCGAGCTCTGCTTATCACCTCGATCAAAAATTAAGCATAAATCGAGCTCTGCTTATCACCTCGATTAAAATAATAATTCGTAAAAATTGAGCTCTGGATACATAAATAAATCAAAATTTTGCAAATCGCCGATAATGATACATTAGATAAAAAACGAGCTCTGTTTACCACCTCGATTCAAAAAAAAAAAATTGAAAATTGTAAAAATCAAGCTCTGCATATCACCTCGATCAAAAATAAAAAGTTTGTAACAATCGAACATTACGTTGTAAACACAGAGCTCTGAAAATATAAATATTTAAAAAACTTATAAATCATCTCAGTAATAAGTCTGGAAAGTACATATCCAAATACACAAAAGTAGATAAGTCGAGCTGTGTTACTCACCTCGATAAAATACTCATATAAGTGGTTGTTTATTTTAGTCATCAAATAACAATAAATACATTTGTAAATATTGACCTCTACAAATCAAATCAAAGAAAAGTTATGATTACGCTCCGCTAATCACCTCATTAGCTTATTAAAAAAAATTGTAAATTTAAATGTAAGTCACGATAAAACGTAAATAATTTCAGAAATAATTGGACATAACGAAAAAAAATTTTTTTAAGCATCAAGATCTGCTAGTAGCTTTTCATAAAAAATGAAAACATACATATTTCAATTAAAATAAATCAATACCATAAAAACAAAAATAAAAATTCTTTTACTACAAAAAAAAGATATATATATATGCATTGTAATAGTAGAGATACATGGACATACCATTGTTCTCAGCAAATTAATTGAACCAAACAAAACTTTCAGAAAAAAAAGGACCCCGACTTCGGAATGCCCTAAAAAGGATGAAATAAATTTTATGGAAGCGGTGCCAAATCATTTTTCCCCCATTTTTTTGTGATGGTGTAGATGTTAGAAGTATTTATGTTGCAATGGGGAAATTCATTTGGCTACGCTTCTATAAAGTTTATTTCATCCTTTTTAGGGCATTCTGAAGTCGGTTTTCTTTTATTTCTAAAAGTTTTTTATTTCACCCTTTTTAATGGCAAATTTGTTCATTTCAAACCATTCAAAACTCAGTTTCTTGAATACATTGTATCATGTTCTCGTATATTAAAATATAATTTTTTAACTGCAATGCAAAAACCACTACGGCGAAAATCTGCAGCGTTCATAGGAATCGAATTTAACTCTGGTACATTTAATCCATGATCTCATCAACGTCTACCTTGATTTTAGATTACATAATAATCCAATATGAATTGTAGCTTTGAGAAATTATCGAATTTTGAACATTGCCTAGCCGCCATTTTTATATTCTGACCTGACCCTGAAGTGCTTTTTTATTGTTCAACTTTTTTCGACCTTTCAGTTCGACTTTGGATTTTTTATTGTGAGCTTTATCACACAATTGAATAAATCTTTGTACTAGAATAGAAATATTGCTGAAAATTTGGCGAAAATTGAAGCAAAAGCACACACATACACACACATAGCCACACACACACACACACACACACACACACACACACACACACACATATATATATATATATATATATATATATATATATATATATATATATATATATATATATATATATATATATATATATATATATATACTCGTATATATATATATATATATATATATATATATATATATATATATATATATATACATATATATATACTCGTATATATATATATATATATATATATATATATATATATATATATATACATATATATATACTCGTATATATATATATATATATATATATATATATATATATATATATATATATATATATATATATATATACATATATATACTCGTATATATATATATATATATATATATATATATATATATATATATATATATATATATATATATATATATTTAATATATATATACATATATATATATATATATAAATATATATATATATATATATATATATATATATATATATATATATATATATATATATATATATATATATATATGTATATATATATTGTTGCATGTACAAATAATTCTGCGAGCTACTGTCGCAATTGTTTTCACAACAATGAAGAACACGAATTTACTCGAAACCACGAGAACCCAACAAGCATGAACAACATCTGAAAGTGAGTCACTGCTCCATTCATTGACTGGTGGAAAGCAGTTCCACAAGTACCTATATGGCCAGAAATTTGTTCTTCGAACGGACCATGCATCATTGAGGTGGCTGCTCAACTTCAAAAACCCCGAGGGACAAGTTGCGAGATGGATCGAAAGATTGCAGTCATACGACTACGAAATTGTTCATCGGAAGGGCGGAGCTCATGGAAATGCTGACGCCCTATCCCGCCGTCCATGTCCAGATAACTGCAAGCATTGCCGACGGATTGAGGAAAAGGAACCGCCCGTTGATCTGCGATTGATAACGGCCAAATTCGATGAAGGTTGGTCACCAGAGGAGATTCGAAATGCCCAGTTAGCCGATGAAGACATCGGACCATTGCTCGAATGGAAGGAGACGACTGGGCGGCCTGAGTGGAAGGACGTTTCGATGCATGGCGCAACCCTAAAAAGCTATTGGGCACAATGGAACTCCCTTCAGGTGGAGCGTGGCGTACTCAAGCGGAAATGGGAAACGGCGGATGGCAGCTCCTATAGGATGCAAACTTTACTACCCAAAAGCCGAATCCACGATGTGGTTAAGGAAATGCATGAAGGATCCTCGGGAGGCCACCTCGGTGTTAACAAGACCTTAGCGAAATTGCGGGAAAGGTTTTACTGGCTCCATGCTCGAGAAGACGTAGAGGACTGGTGCCGCAGATGCACGATTTGCGCTTCCGTCAAAGGCCCAAAGCGACAACTGAGAGGACAAATGCAAACCTATAACGTGGGGGTACCGTTTGAAAGGATTGCTGTTGACATCGCAGGTCCCTTTCCTGAATCTGAATGGGGAAATCGATACACGCTGGTTGTAGCCGATTATTTCAGCAAGTGGCCCGAGGTCTACCCCATTCCCAACCAGGAAGCAACTACTGTAGCTGAACAGCTAGTGTTAAATTGGGTCAGTAGGTACGGTGTACCTTGCGAACTACATTCGGATCAAGGCCGAAACTTTGAGTCACTAGTTTTTAGCGAAATGTGCGAGCAGCTGGGAATACGGAAAACGAGGACAACACCGCTGCATCCCCAATCCGATGGAATGGTCGAATGTTTCAACGACACGCTCAATAAACACCTGGCCAAAATGGTTGACGAGAACCAAAGGGACTGGGACCGACATATCCCACTATTTTTAATGGCGTACAGAGCTGCCGAACATGCATCGACGGGCCAAGCCCCAGCCAAAGTCATTTTTGGAAAGACTATTCGTCTGCCAGCCGATATAAAGTTCGGAACACCCCCTGAGAAACCCCAAACGATCTCGGAGTACGCAAGTGAGCTAAGACAACGGTTGAACCAGATACATCGGACAGTGCGAAAGCACCTCGAATCGGCAACTGACCGGATGAAGACCAGGTATGATCTAAAGGCAAATTCTACTGGCTTCCAGCAAGATGGCTTGGTGTGGCTATATAACCCGCAACGGCGAAAGGGTAGGTCTCCACAGTTGCAACATTATTGGGAGGGACCATACCGAGTTACAAAGCGAATCAACGACGTCGTATACCGAATACAAGAACATCGTAAGCCGAGAGCCAAAATGAAAATCGTGCATCTGGACCGTCTTGCCCCATATTACATCCAGGGAGAATTGACTACAACTGGCGACACATCTTTTCGGGGCGAAAAGAACTGAGGTGGGGGCAGTGTTACATGTACAAATAATTCTGCGAGCTACTGTCGCAATTGTTTTCACAACAATGAAGAACACGAATTTACTCGAAACCACGAGAACCCAACAAGCATGAACAACATCTGAAAGTGAGTCACTGCTCCATTCATTGACTGGTGGAATGTTCCCGCTACTTCACCAATGTACGAGAACTGAGTTGAATGATAAGAGACCCTATATAAAGGCGAGCTGAATGAATGGGGAGATCATTCATTCGACCGCGATAAGAACTGCGATTGTGTGTGGGAAGCGATATTATTCGAGTAGTAGAAAAGTGATTTTCGTTATAGTGAAGTGATTTAGAAGACAATTACGATAAGAAATTTATGGACGTGTTAGATTTTCAATAGTGAAAATTAAAATTAGTGAAAGTGTTAAATTGATCATTGTGCACTTTTGTAATTAAATAAACTCTCTTGATTTAATTTAAAAGACATTGCGTTTTCACTTTCCCGGAACATTAAAATTATTGGCCGCGAACCAAAAACACGCGACGATATATATATATATATATATATATATATATATATATATATATATATATATATATATATATATATATATATATATATATATATATATATAAATATATATATATATATATATATATATATATATATATATATATATATATATATATATATATCTATACATATATATCTATATATATGTGTATATTATATATATATATATATATATATATATATATATATATATATATATATATATATATGTATGTATTCAATATATATATATATATATATATATATATATATATATTGAATACATATATATATATATATATATATATATATATATATATATATATATATATATATATACATATATATATATATATATATATATATATATATATATATATATATATATATATATACGAGTATATATATAGATATATATATATATATATATATATATATATATATATATATATATATATATATATATATACAGATGTATGTCTATATATATATACATATAAATATGTATATATATATATATATATATATATATATATATATATATATATATATATATATATATATATCTATATATATATATACATATATATAAATATATATATATATATATATATATATATATATATATATATATATATATATGTATATATATATATGTTAAAATATATATATATATATATATATATATATATATATATATATATATATATATATATATAGATATATATATATATATATATATATATATATATATATATATATATATATATATATATATATATATATATGAAGTGCTTTTTTATTGTTAAACTTTTTTCGACCTTTCAGTTCGACTTTGGATTTTTTATTGTGAGCTTTATCACACAATTGAATAAATCTTTGTACTAGAACAGAAATATTGCTGAAAATTTGGCGAGAATTGAAGCAAAAGCACACACATACACACACATAGCCATATACACACACAAACACACACACACACACACACATATATATATATATATATATATATATATATATATATATATATATATATATATATATATATATATATATATATATATATATGTATGTATTTATACATGTAAACATAAAATTCACTCCGCAATCAATCTCATGAAATTTACGTTCACGTTTATTCGATACCCATCGCCCTCGTTTTCAGTTAACTATGGCACCTAATTTTCATGAAAGTTTCAAGAAAATCATACCATATAGTTCAATGAAAACACGGCTATGCATTTTCATCTTCATCTGTACAGATATGATCAATTATAGCAGGAAACGTATCTTTTTTTAGGTTGCGATTCTCGCAAGTTTTTAGTATGGAAATCACTAATTTTAGATTTCTGGGCATATTTTGTAATGTATATATAATATTAACACGAAAGTAACAAGTCGACTATAATTTGCAATTACTCAATCCTTATTATTTCTTCGGGGAATTTTATAATCCTATATGTAACTTTTACGTCTAAGGATGTAAGAAGGATTCTATACCAAGTTCATTGGTAAGCAAAAGTGAATGCGGAAGAGAAATGCATCCTGAAAGGTTCCCTTTAACTATTGTTGAATTGTATTTATGCCACATTTAGAATTAATTTATTGGTTACTTCCAGTTTATGCAGAAAATTAACGATACTGAACATTTTTATCATCCGTCACCAAAGGACTCGCTATCTCCAACAAATCCCTGCAGAGTGCCAACTAATTGGCACTTTTCGTACGAAATATCATTTAAATACAATTTCTCGAAATCAACGTATCATATTTAACTGTTAATATCTACAGAGTCCTTGGAAGGATTTCAATTCTGTTCCGATACATTTTAGATCAATATGTTGTCCGTCATTTGAAACCTCTACAATCAAAATCCTTACGCGCGTCGATCAGTTATGCTGAAAAATCCGGGTGAAAGTCAGAATCTTTTTAGTTTTAACAGTAAAAGTCCTTTACCGTTACTTGAAT
Source organism: Odontomyia ornata (assembly GCA_963969285.1). Lineage (NCBI taxonomy): Eukaryota > Metazoa > Arthropoda > Insecta > Diptera > Stratiomyidae > Odontomyia > Odontomyia ornata. Next base: position 244,641,972 of record OZ017739.1, read on the forward strand.
TTCTTATCCTTTAAACGGGACCTAACTGGAAGAAAGACGTATCATTTGCCAAAAAAAGGACTCTTCTGTCTATCTCCGTTTCAAAGTTATGCGTGAACATACAAAAAAAAGCAAAAAAAAATATACGCGATGAATTGATAACCATCTTTCTTTTGGAAGTCGGTTAAAAATCATATATTATAAAAACAAATTCAAAAAAAATGCTATTTAAACCTAGCTATTAATTATCAATGCACAAATACTATGTATGCACTTAATACCTTGAATGTGCTGAGCAGCAAGTCAGGACAATGGTGATAGACGAGCTGCAACACCTCAGCTGGAACACCATCTGGACCTGGAGCATTCCTCGCTTTCAGGGAGAGGACTGCCTCCTCCAGTTCCAGCTGTGTGAAGAGTGGGCACTCGACTGCTGTTTCACCATGGATAGCGTCAACACGGACGGGATGGGCGGGGAAGAGTCCCCGCACTATCGCGTCCATCTTTTCCGCGTCATGTATACAAGGCTTCCGTAGGGCACCAAGTTTCCCCATGACCAGCTTGTAGCCAAGGCCCCACGGATCCCTATTTACATCGTCCACGAGGTCTTGCCAGCATCGGGCCTTGCTCTTGTTAATAAGCCTGCGAAGATATTTCCTGCCGGACCTGTATGCTGCTAGCCTAGTGTCTGCCTCCTCCCGCGTTCGCGCCCGCTGGGCCTCTCGCCGAAGTTTGTGACACTCGCTTCTTTGTTCGGCGTTCTCGTTTGACCACCAGTATACTGGAGGCTTACCGTGTCGGGGTCTCCGACGGGGCATGGAAGACTCGCAAGCAGCTATGATGGTACTCATAGTTGAGTTCACCAAGTCCTTGGCTGTAGGCCCTCCACTCCCTGGCGGAGCTCCCAGCAACGGTGCGCCTGCCGTAAGCGCGTCAGCGAACCTCTCAACGTCCATCATCCCAGTCCTCCATCCGAGGATTGAAGTTTGGGCATATGCACGCAGAGTGGCACTGTCGTGAATCTCAACCGCTATATACTGGTGATCACTAGCCGAGTAGTCCTCTAGTACTCGCCAGTTGTGTACTCTAGGTACCAGGGACTCCGAAGCGAGTGTCACATCGGGTATGGTTCCTACGCAACCCCAGCGCCGGAAAGTAGGGGTGTTACCAGTATTTGGGACAAAAAGCGCTGTTCTGGCCACCATGTCCAAGATTTGCTTTCCCCTTGGGTCGGATTGTGGCATACCCCATTCAATGGCTCTAGCGTTGAAGTCTCCCCCGACCAGCATGTGGCCCTCTGTGTTTGAGACAGCGTCCTCCAGGGCATCGAGTTTGGTTCGAAAAGATCGCATTGCCTCGTTAGGCGTCAGATAAACACTGAAATATGTTATCCCTGAACACCGCACCCACACAAAACCATCCCCGCGTCCATGGCCCTGCACCTGAAGGCGGGCGCTGTCTCGAACCCAGATGGCCGAGGTACTAGATTTGTCAGGGTACCACGCTTGCGAGTCCTTGTTATGATGTTGCTCGCTCAGCAACAGGAGGTCAGCTTTCTTATCCCTCGCAAATTGCTCAAGTAGGTCCTGCGCGTTTGTGTTTCGGTGCAAATTGACCTGCAGGATACGGATCATTTGAGTATCGATTTGGCTTTAGTTAGGGCCTCCTTGAAAACCCAGCATCTCCCTGTCCCCGGCTCATGTTAGCTAGCTTAGCATCCTTGCAAAGAATGCATTTTGCCTCGTTCGTGCACTCCTTCCTTTTGTGCCCCGTTTCACCACATTTGTAGCACAGAGATCTCCTGTCGGGTCCCCTACAGCCATACGCGGTGTGTCCGTATTCGAAGCATCTGAAGCAGCGGATAGGGATCGCTCTTCTCCGTATCCTGCAGATCACCCAACCTATCTTAATTTTGCCCTTTGCCAGGATTTGCTGGACGTCTTTATCAGCTAGTTCGACAATAGCCATGCGTTGCCCCCTTGTGTTTTCACGTGTCAATCTTGCCTTGACTTCACTTAAGCTGGGGAACTCTCTCCTAATGGCATCCCCTACTTCAGCTTTGTCCGTGACGCAGTCGAGGTCCCTGATTTCCAGGGTGGCCATTGGTTCGGGCGAGGCAACCGTTGCCGCATCTCCAAGAACCTTTTGAACCGCGTCAAGGAATGCATCTTTGTTTGTGGCCTCTGGCCCGAATTCCACCAGCAGGCCACCGGTCCGGGTTGGTCGAACTGCTTTGATGGCAGTTTTGGTGTCGTCTGGCTTGACCGCTCCTTTAATTTCACGGAGGACATCTGCGTAGGTTCGGCCCTTAGTGGGTTTGATAAGCAGTGCCTCTCGCAAGGGTTTGCGCCGCGGTTTGCTTTTTGTTTTCTGCGGTATATCGGGGGGTTCTTTGTTCTTTTCGTGGTTGAGCTCTTTGTCTGTTTTTTCTAGGAGTAGCTTTTTGGCCGCTTTTTTCGCTGCCTTGTTTCGCACCACATGAAACTCCTCGCCTGGAGTGTCAACTTCGTTTATGGTCTCGTCCTTCCTCCTTTTCTCACGGTCGCCTTCAATTGGGCTACCGGCCATTCTTTTGCTCCTGCTAGGACCCACTGATGCCTCGAGGGAGAGCGTGTCTTTTTGGTGCTTTTCGGTTGCAAGCCACCTCCGCCTGTAGTGCGTTATGCGGCCAAAAAGCTCCTCCAGTTCAAGAATGCCATTCTTGACACTCTTGCCTATGTTTTTCTGCACTTCGCAGGCAGCCCTCAGTTGTTTGTCGATAGTCCCCGCTTTCCGAGTAAGCCGCTCCTCTTCGGCGCGGTCAAGGGCGATTATGTTATTTGGCGCCACCTCTTGGGAGAGGCCCCCGTTTCCTAGCCCTTTTGCTTCTATCGCTTGGGTGACGTTTGAAGTGGCGTCGGCCAACGGCAAAACTTCTCCCTCCCCCAGTCTTACACTGGCCTCTGTTGGTGTCGCAGCTTGATCCGGATTGTGTACGTCTTGCACTGGACGCTCCGGGGTGCGCATAGTCCTTCTACTGCGCCCAAAGGTCGCAATGATGCCAGGTTGCACAACGCACTCTGCCTTCTTTCGTTCGTTAGTCCGTCTGTGGTCTGTCTCCGATGATTTAACCTGTGATGTTGACTTTGACAGTGTTTCTGGGGTTTGCTGCCTCCCCCCGCAATCGGTGACTTGTTTTATCGGTGTTCTTGCCAAAGCGGTTTTTGCCTGAAAGGGTTCTCCGTGCTAGCGTCCTGTTTGCTTGTAGTTATATCTGTTACAGAAGCCAAGTTCACCACTTCTATAACATTGCAGTCGCTGGATGACGACGGCCGGGAGCCTGCTCGCTCACTACCCTCTGCCGCCGGTACTGGGGATCCGACCCCCTGCACCGTAATTTGGTTCCCCTTGTGGACCTGCATGATTTGGTTTTCTGTCTGGGTTTCCGTTCCCATAGCATTTTACCTACTGCCAGGATATATGGATAATTGATGACGCCATATATTTCGTCATGTCACAGTGAAGATCATTGACACTCAGGTATTTGTCCTGAGACTCTCCCTTCACTGCCGACCATTGCCCGCGGCTGCTTATTGGTTATTCGCAGCGAACCTTTCGAAAAAGGTCTGCCCCTATCCGCAACCCTGGGGACGCGTTTGGTTCCCCGGTCTGAGGGCACTATCGATAAATCGATAACCAAAGCAGCAGGGTTGGCGAACCTTATGAAATAATTGGATTGAGGTCTACGCAGCGTCGGCTTTTTTACCCAATAAAAGCAACGGTTCGTGATAGAGGAGAGTGCAGTAGTTTCCTACAGTGATAAGTTAGTTTCGGCGTGATCCTACATTGCAGATTTTTCTACGCGCCGGTGTCACTAGACATTGAGCCGAGGACCAGTGCAGTTATTTCTATGAGTTTTTTATGGTTGTCGGTATCACTAGGCATTGAGCCGAGGACACGGTCAGTCATTTCTACGAGTCTTTTATACGCGGCCCTTGTGCTGGGGAAAAGAACCCGCCCCACGACACCACAATACTAGCCTGCCAGCGCATTCACGCATCCTCAGACAAGGCCAATTCCGGCGAGCACTATCTTCAGCAGACCATCGCTGCAGTTTTTAACGGACATTTTGAATCACTTCTTATTCACCACATACTGTCATTTATTTTTCTCTAATTTTTCTATCAAAAATTAGTGTTTTCCTCACGGCACAATTCATCTACAGTTCTTTACCTTTCTCTCACTTTTTTTCAGAAGTTAATGTTTTCTTCACGTCACAATTCTTGTACGGTTATTCAATTTCCCCTAACTTTTTCTTACAAAATAATGTTTCCTTCACGGCATAATTGTTGTACGGTTATTTTTTTTCTTTCTAACTTTTGCTTCACAAAATCCATGTTTTTCCTCATGCCCTCCTCAAAAACTAATTTTTCACCATCTTTTTTTGATCTAGCTAACTGATCTCAAAAATAATTTGAAGTTTATTTCATATGAAATTTTGCTTGAAATAAAACAGGTATTTATGGTAGTGTAATTGTGTTGGATTACATTCGGTCCCAAGCCCGGTTGAGAAAGAAGGAGGGCTCCCCTTGTTTCTCGCACTCCCAGCTTCCATGATTCCTCATCGTAAATCCCACAACAAATGGTAGTAAATGGTCTCAGGGTCGCGCATTGTGTTTACTGGTTCTCAATGATGTGACATAACTGCAAATACACCTGCAGCTCTACTACTAAATCCTACTTCCACCCACTTCTTTTGTGGTGACGTAAGAGGGTGACAGCGAGTCTTCCGTACCTAATAACGGAGCCGAAAGTAATAACCATGCCGCCGAAATGGAAGTTAGGCGACGAGCTAAGTCCCCGTTCTGGTAAACTGAAACATCGAAGTAGATTGTATCTACGGCAACGAGCTCGCAACCGAAAAAAGGACTATGTCATTGAATCCTGGAATGTCAGATCACTCAATTACCTGGCGCTGTTAGATCTTTTACAGCAAGCCAGTCAACATAAATTAAACATACTGGCAATCCAGGAAACAAATCTGACTGAGAGTAATATTCAAGATATGAGATCGCACACAATATTCAAAAGTGGGAAGCCTGCTCGAAAACGAGAGTTCGGAGTGGTCTTAAATCGCATGCTATTGATTTTAAGGCAATAAACGAATGGTTGTGTGCGATTCGTATAAAAGCGAAATTCTTCCAAATCTGGCTGATCAACGTACACGCCACGAGCAAAGAAAAGAATGAAAAAACTAAGGAAAGACGAAAAACTAGCCAATTTATTGCCTAAAACGACACAAAAATAATTCTAGGTGATTTCAATGCTAAGGTCGGCAATGAACGATCCCACCGGGGAACGACGATATAGCCTCAACGATGAAACAAATGACAACGGCCAGCGCCAGGTTGACTTTGCATATAGTCATACGTTCGACTTGCTTCCCACATCGACGAATGCAAAAAATGGCCTGGCTACGAGTATCACCAGATGGCAACACACAGAACCAGATTGACCATGTTCTGATCCAACAATGATGGGCCTTCCAATATACTTGATGTCCGTACATACCGAGGAGCCAATTGTAAATCTGACTATTACTTGATCAAACTAACTTATCGATGTCGTATTTCAAAGGCGTATTCAGCGAAGACCAGACCTCCACAAAAATTCAACATTGAAAGGCTCCAAATGGCAGAAAATTTCACGGAGGCCCTCAGCAACCAGCTAGCTCCCATCCTTTCTGATACATCGCTAAAAACAAGCATCGAGCTATAGGTGGAAGAGAAAGCGACAATTACCGTAGCAGAACAGACGATCGGACATCAAGCCCGGCGCAAGAGAAATGATTGGTTCGATGATGAGTTCCAGAATGCGTTAGATAAAAAGAATCAGGTGTACAAAGAATATTTAGGCAGGAAAATCAGTACGAAGAGAGAACATTATGGGAATCTCAGACGAGTCGCAAATAAAATAATTAGAATTCAGAAAAGAAAATACTATGACAACCAATTGAGAAGTATCGATGTAAGTCTAGCGAGCAACAACACAAGACAAACATACAAAGTAGTGAAAAGACTGAAACGTAGGTATCAGCCCAAGACCACACTCTGCCGTGATAACATCGGGAATATCACCGCTGATGAAAAAGGAATTAAGGAAAAATGGGCATTATATTTCAAGAACCTCCTTAACCCTCCGCACAGATCCAGAGCATCGGAGCCTATAGATATTCCCGGAGATTGGCCCCACCTACTCTGGATGAAGTTTGTTCCACAATCAAAGCCCAAAAGAATAATAAACCGCCGGGCATCGATGAGATTCCAGTGGAGTTCATCAAATATGGTGGCAGCGGTGTTCAGAAAGCCATCCAAAAAGTCATTCAGCACATTTGGCAACAAGAACATATGCCGAACAAATGGAACCAATTAATTAAATTCCTTATCTACAAAAAAGGTGACAAGATGCAGTGCGAAAATTATAGAGGCGTATCACTGCTTTGTACGGCGACCAAAATATTTTCAAAGATCATAGAAAATCAAATCAGATCATAGGCAACAGTATTATTGGGGAGTATCAAGATGGTTTTAGAGCAGGTAGATGAAAATGCTGGGAGTTCAACATAGACGTACACCATGCATTTTAAGCAAGCAAACGACTGTATTGATCATAACGTACTGTACCAAATAATACTTTGCTTTGGTATCCCAGCCAAATTAGTCCGTCTTACGAAAATGACAGTGACGTCGACAACCTCCCAAGTCCGCATCAATAACCAACTCACCGATGCCTTTGACACAAATATCGGACTATAACAAGGAAATGGGCTGGCCCCATCGCTATTCAATTTGGCTCTGGAATCGGCCATGAGAAAGCTACAAGTCGATGCAAGAGGTAGCTCATGACGCAATCGAGGAAAAATAATGCCCAAAATATCACACTTGGCGAATATAATATCGAACATATGGCTGAAATTTGTATATTGAGGTGCCAAAAAACGAGAATCGGTAATGAAAGAGTCCAAATATTGCTCGGTTCGTGTTCCGTCGTTCCTCTCTGTGTACTGTAAATGACAACATACATATACGAAAAGCTGCGAATTGTAATCAAAGCATCTGTGGGCGCGGTGTCGTATCATGGATTAGCAGAAGTGGGTGTGTATCCATACTCGTATTAAGTATCAAACATATACACACAAGACTTCGTAATCGAACGTACCGCCCAGCGGAACGAATTGTTTACATGCATTGCAAATCGAGCGAAAGCTTTAGCTTTGTGGTTGCACCTGTCACAGAGAGATGGCACTAAATACATTAAACTGTTTTTGTTGTTGAACTTTGATCTTTTAAATGGTAAATTGTCTTCATTATTTTAGTTGGTAAGCAATAAAGTCAGCATAATTATAGTATAAAAGAAAATTATAGCAGTAAGAAAGTCGAGAAGTATTTTTCCATTCGCTGGCTCAAGGCATGCGCCCGAGCTTACTCTATCCCAAGGCACTTAGCCCGGGATAAGCGAATTAAGAAAACATTCAACTGAGTACTCACGGCATCAGCCCGAGTATGAGTGCCCCAAGACAGTTATGTCCAAGGCCTGCGGTTGAACTAGTAATTGATTAATTTATCAATCTGACTGCGTACTCAAGGCATCAGCCCGAGTATTAGCGTCCCAAGGCTTTGTGCCCGGGACTAGCAGTTGGATTATAATCAATTGATTCGTTAATATAACTGCGTGCTCAAGGCATCAGCCCGAGCAACAGTTAAAGCTTAAATAAATGGATTGGTTTATTCAAATTCCATCTTTCCTCTCAACAACTAAAAAATATAATTGAAATAAATATAAATCATGAAAATTTACTGCTCAATTAATACTCTAAATTCTTCCATATGCCGATATAAAACCTCATAAACTAGTTCTTTAATAAATTAATCACCTTAGAAAAATTCACTCTTAAAATATTGCATAGACCAGTAGCATGTAAGTGGTATAACAGTGAGATGCCTCTCTGCAGCCGGGGAGCCTTGATGTGTATATAGGATACACCTCATATCAAGCTCCCAGCGCATGCCAGTGTACACATAGGGTGTACGGGTATTGTGCAACAAATTGACGCAGCCGGTAGGATATCGGTTTTGCAAACACCACAATGTAGCGCATTGTGCAGCAGAATTAAATGGGTTGTAAATCTTTCTACCCAGCCGATATCCGAAACCACTCAATTCCTGTATGATTGCTACTTACATGCCAATGAAACTAGATCAGTTTTCTCAAATTTAAAAAAAAATCAATCTCATTGATCATCTAAATAACAAGCATATAATATTCATATCCAATATTTTTTGCAGAGAAATTCCACAATATTCCAAAATCTAATCTAGTCTATTTTAAAATCAATCAAATAAACTTCCAAACGATTCAAACTTAATTTAACGGACAACTCATCGAAGAGATAATGTTTCAGTTGACTTACATGCAAAACAATCAACAGTACAAGTAAACATCAAACACAAACAAGCATATTAAAAACAGAAATAATGAGTAAACAAACTCGTGTCCATCGTTATATCAACATATCATCTTTTATCGCTCAAACAACTGAAACAATAATACCAATAACGCGCATCTACATGAATATTCAAGTTTTATCTTTAAAATTGATATAGCATTCGAATAATTTCTTGAGAGCCTTTAATGAAGATGAAATTAATGAATAGAGGTTTGAACAATAATTTTTAATGCAGTTAAATTAAAGTGCAAATAAATAAACCAACCGCGTGAAATGAATATAAAATTTAGATAAAAGAGACAATTTTTCAATGCAAATGCTCAACAAGAAACAAAAATAATTTCAATTTTTACTGAACTAATCCAAGTGTAGGAACTGTGAACTGTGTGTAATTATTATAACATAATACAATATAGGCCAACTCAATACAAACAAATTTACCCTTAAACTTATTATCTCCTTCAATTCCCATTTTTTATGACAAAATATGAATTCAGCACTCAATTTGCAATTTCATAGTATTAGCAGTAATAAAAAGGAAACTAGTGGCAGTCAAGCCGATAAATTCCGGCAAGCTTTTATAAATAAATAGAAAAACCCAAAAATTGAGTGGTTCCGCAAAAACCCACTGTCGACAGCCACAAATGCGGTCTCTGCAAAACAAAACTGTCGGCAGCCACTCAGCCTTTAATCTAAGTAAAAAAAAAAAAAAATAGCCTCTGAGCTGTTGATCGGAAATCATCAGCAGACACGCTATTCTGATGTCTGTTACATGATTACAATAGCCTCTGAGCCATCGACCGAAGCTGTCGGTGGCTACGCTATTTTTAATTACAAGTCGGTATGGAAACCGACAATAGCCTCTGAGCCGTTGTCCCTAGTTGTCAGCGGACACGCTATTTTTAGTTTTAAGGCACAACATAAACTCATAATAGCCTCTGAGCCATCGAACAAAGCTGTCGGTGGACACGCTAATTTTAATTACAAGTCGGTAAGGAAGCCTACAATAGCCTCTTAGCCGTAGATCCTAGTTGCCAGCGGACACGCTATTTTTAGTTGTAAGTCACTATAGAAATAAATAAAAGCCTCTGAGCTGCCCGACTTCAACTGTCGGCAGACACGCTACATTTAATATTAAGTCGATATACCAACCAATCAGAGCCTCTGTGCTGTTGAACTAAACTGGTTTGCAGACACGCTTCCACTATTCACTACGCTTCCTCGGTCAATAAATACATTTTAACTGCTAACTACTAAATACCTTACCGTTGAAAACCCTGTGGATAACGCGAAAAATTTAAGAACCCACCCGTTATCCACCCTTCTATATTACACGTATCCTCGAGATAGAGATAAACAATTTTAACGAACTGCTAATGAAGTGACCTCGCACGGCACTGCGTCGTTACGCTAAACCAAACAGACACTCACTAGGGAGAGATTCGACGGAACATATAGGGTCTTAAATGAAGGCCGAAACTATATGCTCCCATGCCCAATATATAGTTATAGTTTTGTTTCGACCACCTTTTAGAATACTCCTTCTCGCAAGGTATTTTTAACTTAACAGTTTGCTGAAATCATTCAACGATTATATCATAACTTTCAAGCTTAAGATATTTCCTTCTAATGTGATTTCCTCAATAACATTCATTATAACACACCAAACGTTTCTATATTTAATAAAAAAACTTCAAAATAATACATTGTCTTCGATTTATCAATAATCTGCAGCTATTTACAAATATTTAAAAGACAGAGCGGCATAATTCAAATAAAGTTCCCTTTGTACTATCTCATATGAATACACGAGAGTGCAATAGACAATTTCAACCAATCAAATAACGATTAAAGGCATATACCTTAAAAGCTACATAATCCCACAGCAAGCCCTACCTACTACAAACTTCATAAAGCTAAACTAATATAATCTTCTTTACAATTACCCGCCAACCACAAATTAGCATGTATAATGTACATAGCATAGACGTCCGAGCAATTGGAGCATGTGAAAACTATGAAGACAAAAAAAAACATACAATTTGCTCATTCGTTATTGCAGAGACAAAGCTATTCTCCTTATCATCTTATATTCAAATCTCATTAAGCACCTCAATGTTATCAATCTTTGTTTTCCCACTAACAACATTAACGAACCACATTAAGAGGAAAGATTATGTCCCACACTTATGACCCCATACTCCATAGAAGCAATTTAAGCTGTAATGAATCACGCGACGCCGCTGGCGACCACTACTAACACATTTTGCTGCTAGGTGGCTTGTCATTCCACGTTGGTTGCGACGAGCGCACATCCCACGTCAATTTTGTCGTGGGATGTCAAGAGGATTTGACAGCCACATGGAGTGAAGTGTGCACGTAGTGGCCGCCACCCAAGAAGAACTTTTAACTGATACACCCTCGCCACCTGCATCGCCTAAATCGTTATCGCCTATAGAACCATTTTCGGAAGCATCTTCACGTGGAGGCAGTGCATTTATCTCATCCAATCAATCCAATCAATCCAACGTAAGGAATCGTCCCGACACCGAATTCGTCTATACAATTGCCATTTATCAGGTTAAATACGCATAAAATGACAAAAGTCAATTGCAGGTATCGACCGATAAATGAGGGTATTTGAGCATCTGGAACAAGAAGCCCAACGACTACAGAGTGATGGAGAATGCGTTGTTTTGAGGGACAGGAAGCTTAATATAGCTCCTGCTATTAAGAAACAGACTATATGTGCAACGAATGGTGCCGTTTATTATGCCGCTACTCCACCGGCTCCGATAAGCAACATGCCTATTGATCAGTTTGCAGCAGTTTACCCACCAGCAGGTGTGCCCACAATATACCCACCTTCAATGCCGTACCAGCCATTTTATCAGTACTACAGTGTGCCAATGAATGTTCCCACCATTCGGCCTCAGAACTATCAAGGTAATTAGGTTTGCTTGGATTATGTTGCGTGTGATGTTGTACACACAGGATATGATTGTGCCAATTGTGTTTTTAATTTAATTTCGACCGTTTTCGATGAAACGTTTGTTAAAATTAGCTGAACAGTCCCTACTTCATGAAATAAGCGCTTGAATTTAATTTTGCTGAAAGTACTACTATGATTAAAACAAAAATGACAAACGAAAATATGTAATTATAATCGAAAGCAAAACAAAATAACTTTGTTGTGGGTATTATGAGGCTACACCAAAGATTGTTTGATTTTGAGACACACACACACAAGGAGGTAGACAGGACTTTGTTTGTAAGATACAGAATTCTTAGACAACAAAATACGAAACGAGAAGGCATATTTATTAAGATTATATATATTTATCAGTAAAAAAAAACCCTAAATACAAATGAAAACCACTTCATTATTAATCTAAACTATACATTATAAAGTTACTAGATTAAACTAGATGCAAGTAATAAGATAAACCTCTAGGCTATATACAATGATAAACACATACTAGTAGAACAGAATGATAAGTAATATATTTTTAAACAAAGCATAGAATAGATATATGAATTGTGCTGCGAGATGCGGCGAGCAATACGCAAGAAATATGCGGATTTGATTAGAGGCGCTCGCGAACATCGAACATCGGCTTCGACCCCGTAACATTTTATTTTACACGACCGTGCAACCTACAAGCCGAAATTAAAAACAAAATCAAAATCGTAGCATCCAAGCGATATCCAACATCCGCGCGTTAGAAAGAAACAACTTCGGATCGGTAACTAAGGTTAATGTTGGTATTAAAATCGAACGATATTTAGAAATCGACAAAAGATTAAAAGATAAAGAACACAGCGCATTTCTTTTGAGATGGCTCTTTTTTATATATACATTATAATTAATTATATACAGAAGTCATTAAACCCATACAAAACTCTCAAAATATTATTTATATAAGAATTATAATAATAACACAAACAAACCAGAAAAGATAGTAGGTATTCGACTGAAAGTAAATATAACGATATGCCCAAACAACCAAATGGTAGATAAAACTCAAGGACAGGTCTACAAAGTAATTAACAGAGTAAAAAAAAAAAGAAATTATCTGTTTTTACACAATACTGATAGCGAAGTTTTTGACAAGAGAGCTTTAGGGGAATATTTTATTCTTAAAGAATGAAAAAGTAGAAACAAAACCAATATAAGCCATAATGTTGAAATAGTTAATATGACAGAATGCTTTGCTGATGATGATAATGATGGCACTAAATTTGTCTCAGAATATGTTTGAACTATTTCATTGAATTTTATATACGAACCAAATATAAATATTATTTAGAACCAGAAATAAGCTTGAAAATGGAAAGTAATCATTGTTTAGAGAATCCGAGTTGATTTTAATACATTTACATTTCATTTCACTACTTACGTATTGTCTAGCATAATAAAAATAAATTATTGTAATAAAGTCAGCGACCACGCAAAAAGCTGCACGGTTAGTAAGAAAAATTTATTATATTTAGAAACTGTCATGCTCTGTTATAAATTTTTTGGCGAGAAGTCAGTCGATAGGAAGGGCACAGTCACTATTTCTTAATGAAAGTCAAAAATAGAAAAACTTGAGAACATCAAAAAAACAAAACAATACGTAAGAAAGCAATCGAACGCACAAAATTTTTGTAATCGTGTTTAGATATTTTAATGTTTTTTTTTTAATAACTTAAGAACGTAAGTAACTATTTGAAGACGTCTAATGTAATAGAAAACCATTCATTTAAGCTCTTATCTGTAAAAGGAAAAACAATAATTTACATTTAATATTTTCCTTTCTAATTATTTTATAATTCCAATTTGAATATGAACTCTTCCAACAGAACCATGTTTTAATATAATTGATAATTTTGTAAGTATTTAAAAACAAAAAAAAACGCAAACAAACAAATTTTAAAAATGTTTTAGATCTAAATTTAATTTGTCTTCCGAAGCGAAAAACAAATGAAAGTACAGAACGAATTGCTTTTAATTTAATTTTTTTGAAAAAAAAAAAACGAAAAACACGCAAGTATTATATATTTTTATGCCTCTTAATCAAAGAAAATAATAAGCTTAATATGAATTGCTAACTAAAAACATGACTTTCCTTTCCAGTGGTTCTTTCTTTCAGCGGGAAATAGAGTGTAGGGTAAGTATGCCGTCGCGAGGGTAGGGTTTGAGAAAATCCGCTGAGGTCGGTTTCGCGTCGCGCGCGGTACGCGGTACCTTTTTTGTTTTGCCTTTTTATTAGCATAGCTTTCGTCGGGTTGAGTTAGCGTAGCATAGTTTTTGGTTCCGCGTCGGAAATTCGGGAACGCGAAGTAAAAATTAGATTTTTGTCCTTGACTGATTCAATGAAGAAATACGGAGTAACGAAAAGTAGGTGTCCTCTCCGTATGGTTTTGTTTTGTGACGCGTTTGAAAACGGGCATGTATTGGTGGCTGAAGATTGTAGATGAGCGTAATCCATTCGGAGACCCGCGACCGAAATCCTCTCTGATCTAGCTGGCCGACAAGCAGCCACCGCGTGAATGGATTACGGTGCACGGATTGGTTGACCGGTTGGTACCATCCGTTGGCACTACTCAGACTTAACGTCTAGAACCGATAAGAGGTCGGTTCCTCGCTCGGACGTAGAAATAAAAATCATTACAAAGCTTAAGCAATAAAGCAACAACAACGACTCGCAAGCCACATCGATAAAAAGTTATTTTCTTGCAAAGCTAAAAATTCCCAAACAAAAACGATCGTATTGATCTTACGTTTCCCATGTACAATTTAACTGAGTTGTTCCCAAAACAAAAAAGCATCTAAAGCTTCATATACTCGTACTAACAAAATTTCCCTACTAACATATTAACATTTTAATTGCAAAGTACATAACCAAAAGCTTATTTAGCAAGCTTTTCGTTATAGTCTATGGAAATTTAATTATGAAGAAAAATGAAACGAATAAAGGAATTTATTTTCAAATTTAACATCATAGAAACTCTTGAAAAATGTAAAAGGAAAAATTTTGTAGAGTAAAGTAAAAAAAAAACCATTTTGTTTATGTTTGGAAACATTATTGTTGCTACCAACCATCAATAAAACTAAAGTCTGAAAACTAAAAACAAACAAAAATTAGTGTAACGAAGCTAACGCAATACCAAACGAACTATATGCATAATACAGTTTAAATCTTGAAAAAAAAACTGAATGAATGTAACAATCGAATAGAATGAAATAAAGCTAAAAAGAAATTGTGTAGTTTAAATAACACACAATAGTAATACATAATAGATACATAAGCACAAAAAAACCAAAATAAATTTTTAACAGAAAGCCTTTCATGTAAAATGATAAAAATCAATGAGCTCAAAATAAAAAACATATTGTAGAAGATAAATAGGCGAAACAGTGTATAAATGTGAAATTAAATATAGTTCATCGTAAAACAAAAATGGATTATATCTTCATGTGCTTTTTTATATAAAAGTAAACCAATACAACCAAATAAAAACAAAAGACCAAAAAAAAACTTATAATTAGATGTTAAGTAGATAAATCATAGCAATGCGAAAGCATAATGCAGTAAGCTGATTCAAGTAAAGAAAAAAAGCATATTGTAAAAAGCCAAACTGTATATATTTGTGAAAAAACAAAAATTGATTATATCCTCATGTGTAGTAATATTCTAATATGTAAGTAAAGCAAAACAAGGAAATAAAGAGAAAAAAAAAGAGAAATTATATGTTACATAAATTACAGCAATGCAGAAGCATTAAAGCAAACCAAAAAAAAAATATTGCAAAAGACAAATAATCGAAACAGTGTATAAATGTGTAACTAATTATAATTCATCTTCTAGTATGTAAATAGAGCAAAACAAAAACAAATGAAAATACCTAATAAGGCTAAGAAAACAATTAGTTCAAAAATTCAAAGCAAGGCAACTCAAACGAAGATAATGAAAAAATTACGTCATTATATTTCAATATGAAACAAATATTGTAATCAGAAATGAATATTGAAAGGAGCCTAACATGCCCATCAAGAAGACGCCTCTTGATGAGTGCTGTAGGGTCAGTGCTACTGTACGGAGCAGAGGTATGGGGCGACACTCTCAGCAAGGAGGTATACCGAAAACGTTTGACACAGGTACAGAGAAGAGGAGTACTGAGAATTGCATCTTCGTATCCAACAGTCTCCGACACGGCGGTGAGAGTGATTGCAGGCGTGATACCTGTCGCCCTCCTTGCTAGAGAGCGCCGCGCTATTTACCTGCGCCGAAACGAGGATACCAGGGAGATAGTTGTCCGCGAGGAGAGACAGTGCTCGCTCAATGATTGGCAGCAGTCTTGGGTGAATTGCACGAAGGGAAGGTGGACTGCGCGCCTCATCCCGGATGTGAGACCGTGGCTAAATCGAAGGCATGGTGAGACTGACTTCTATCTGAACCAGCTTTTGAGCGGGCACGGGTGTTTTCAGTCTTACCTGCACAAGATCGGTAAGTCACGGTCTCCCGATTGTCGGTTTTGCCCAGGAGAGGAGGACAATACCTGTCACACATGTTTTGCGTGTACAAAATGGGTCAGGCTGCGAAGGGAACTCTACACGAGGACGAGAGAGCTCACCCCGGATAATATAGTTGCGGTGATGCTCGAATCGGTTGACAAATGGAACCAGGTGGCACATTATGCTCGGGCAGTCCTAAAAGATAAAAGGGACTCAGAGCAGCCGGAGGTGCTGGGGCGGGGGGATCGTTCTTCTGGCATTTCATCTTCCCCTCTCCCCTCCCGCTAGGAAAGGGACTCTTCAGCTTGAAGGCGCCCCACGGCGTAACAAAACGAGACCTGGCACAAAGTAATGTGTCAAACGGTTCCAGGCTTGGTTCTCAGGTTGACAGGGGAGGTGTTTAGTGGGTAGTCCAGTTGCACATGGGAGTCCCACACTCTGCGCATAAATGGCATTCACCTCCCTACCAGAAAAAAAAACATGACTTTTTATGAAACGATAAGCAAGGAAAAAAAATTCGATTAAAATCGTTTAAATTAGAAATTTTTAGATCAACATTCCAAGTTTACCAATTAAAACAATGAAGATATAATGAATATCTTTCACGACAAGGCTCTTCAAGCCAGTCGTGAACTTTTCTTTTCAGCGGGGAGGCAATGTTACGGGAACCGCAGTCCAAATATTGCTCGATTCGTGTTACGTCATTCGTCTCTGTGTACTGTAAATGACAACATACATATACGAAAAGCTGCGAATTGTAATCAAAGCATCTGTGGGCGCGGTGTCGTATCATGGATTAGCAGAAGTGGGTGTGTATCCATACTCGTATTTAGTATCAAACATATACACACAAAACTTCGCAATCGAACGTACCGCCCAGCGGAACGAATTGGTTACAAGCATTGCAAATCGAGCGAAAGCTTAGGCTTTGTGGTTGCACCTGTCACAGAGAGATGGCACTAAATACATTAAACTGTTTTTGTTGTTGAACTTTGATCTTTTAAATGGTAAATTGTCTTCATTATTTTATTTGGTAAGCAATAAAGTCAACATAATTATAGTATAACAGAAAATTATAGCAGTAAGAGAGTCGAGAAGTATCTCTCCATTCACAAGGCGTGCGCCCGAGCTTATTCTATCCCAAGGCACTTAGCCCGGGATAAGTGAATTTAGGATACGTTCAACTGCGTACTCAAGGCATCCGCCCGAGTATCAGCGCCCCAGAGGCAGTTATGCCCGGGGCCTGCAGTTGAACTAGTAATTGATTGATTTATCAATCTGACTGCGTACTCAAGGCATCAGCCCGAGTATTAGCGTCCCAAGGCTTTGTGTCCGGGGCTAGCAGTTGGATTATAATCAATTGATTCGTTAATATAACTGCGTGCTCAATGCGTCAGCCCGAGCAACAGTTGAAGCTTTAATTGATTGGTTTTTCAAATATGATATCAAGCAATATCATACATTTCCTTCAAATAACAAAAATAATGAATAATCCTAGTCACGTTTCAACGAACTTCTTCAATTATCAAAAAATGAAATATAACGCTTCCTTTAATATTCGTTGAATGTTTATTAATTTTTACAAACACCGCGGGTTTCGGAATAAACACCTATTCCATCCTCAGTGCAAACTATTAATTCTTATTTCCTAACCTACCTATTTATAAACATTTATTTAATTTATATTTTTCCAAACAATAATGAACTACTTAATCCTAGATAATTACCTACGCACCCTTTTCCCACCATAAAAGTTAATCCTCCGATTCGCCGTTAATTGCCTCGTTCGCTTCTTCGCCTTCGTTCCCCGCACCATTCACATCATCGCTTACGTTACCTGGGTTTAATTTCCTATTGATTTTGTTCAGGATGTCCATTAACGGGGAATATCCGTTACCTAAATCGTGATTTAAGCGTGCATCATCTGGTTCCCTTGATATTATCAAGCTCTCGTATGCGTCCAGTTTGTACCATTTCGTGATTTCCTTAACCAATTCTACATCGCTTTCTCGAATGCTGTGACTTTCCTCCAAAATATGCTTCGCTACCGTTGATTTGACCAGCTCTTTGCTCCTGTTGTTCCTTAATATTATTTCTGCCTCCCTCACGTGTTCATTCAATCTTGTGGTAATCAATCTTCTTGTTTGCCCTATATAGGTTTTTGGGCACTCTGGGCATGTTATTTTGTAAATCCCGCTTACTTCATTTTTCGTTTTTTTATCTTTTACGGCCCCCAAAAATGATTTAAGTTGAAGATGTCTACTGGATGTAACCACTTGAATATTGTAGCTTTTTAATATTTTCGCAATTACCGCCGTTAGTGGTGAGTGTGGAAAAGATCGCCTGATGCTTACTTCATTGTTTCTATTTTGCATGAACAATGTCGTGTTTTGATCCTTCGATCATTTTCTCGAGGTTTTTGAGATGATTTGCTCAATTATCTTAGTTGGGAACCCATTTTTTGTCGCCGTATCTAGTATATATGCTCGTTCTTTGGCAAACTCATCTTCGCTCATCGGAATTGTTAACAATCTGTGTGCCATCGAGTGGAAAGCCGCCATTTTTTGTTGGTATGAGTGCTCAGAATCGTAGGTGATCGTCCTTTGTGTGCTCGTCGTTTTCCGATAAATTCCAAATTCCACCTTATTGTCGCGTCTTTTTATCAGGATATCCAAAAATGGTAGTTACGAGTTTGCTTCTACTTCGCACGTGAATTGTATGTTTTTGTGGATTGTGTTTAGTTTTTCTCTGGTTTGTTCAATTTCTGCCTCTTTTACCACCGCTACCACGTCATCTACGTATCTCCACCATATTCGGGGTATGATTTGGCTGCTTTCCATTTTTTCCTCCAAATGGCTCATGAAAACTTCGCTCAACAATGGTGATAATGGGTTATCAAGGAAATCGATAGCATAGGTATGAATATGGGTGGTAGAGCAGTACGAAACAGTGTGGAACTTATAGAAAAACTTCAAGGGATCAACATTGAACCGGATGAAAAGTTAGTCTCATTCGACGTAAAAGCCCTCTTTCCCAGCATCCCGGTTAAAGAGGCACTATGGATATTCGAAGAATGGCTCGAAAAACGAAGTGGTAACCGAGATTGGAAACGAAAAGTAAGGCAGTACACTAGATTAGCGTCGATATGTATGAACGAAAACTACTTTACCTTTAGGGGTAAATACTTCAAAACGAAGGCAGGCACCGCTATGGGTAACCCATTATCACCATTGTTGAGCGAAGTTTTCATGAGCCATTTGGAGGAAAAAATAGAAAGCAGCCAAATCATACCCCAAATATGGTGGAGATACGTAGATGACGTGGTAGCGGTGGTAAAAGAGGCAGAAATTGAACAAACCAAAGAAAAACTAAACACAATCCACAAAAACATACAATTCACGTGCGAAGTAGAAGCAAACTCGGAACTACCATTTTTGGATATCCTGATAAAAAGACGCGACAATAAGGTGGAATTTGGAATTTATCGGAAAACGACGAGCACACAAAGGACGATCACCTACGATTCTGAGCACTCATACCAACAAAAAATGGCGGCTTTCCACTCGATGGCACACAGATTGTTAACAATTCCGATGAGCGAAGATGAGTTTGCCAAAGAACGAGCATATATACTAGATACGGCGACAAAAAATGGGTTCCCAACTAAGATAATTGAGCAACTCATCTCAAAAACCTCGAGAAAATGATCGAAGGATCAATACACGACATTGTTCATGCAAAATAGAAACAATGAAGTAAGCATCAGGCGATCTTTTCCACACTCACCACTAACGGCGGTAATTGCGAAAATATTAAAAAGCTACAATATTCAAGTGGTTACATCCAGTAGACATCTTCAACTTAAATCATTATTGGGAGCCGTAAAAGATAAAAAAACGAAAAATGAAGTAAGCGGGATTTACAAAATAACATGCCCAGAGTGCCCAAAAACCTATATAGGGCAAACAAGAAGATTGATTACCACAAGATTGAATGAACACGTGAGGGAGGCAGAAATAATATTAAGGAACAACAGGAGCAAAGAGCTGGTCAAATCAACGGTAGCGAAGCATATTTTGGAGGAAAGTCACAGCATTCGAGAAAGCGATGTAGAATTGGTTAAGGAAATCACGAAATGGTACAAACTGGACGCATACGAGAGCTTGATAATATCAAGGGAACCAGCTGATGCACGCTTAAATCACGATTTAGGTAACGGATATTCCCCATTAATGGACATCCTGAACAAAATCAATAGGAAATTAAACCCAGGTAACGTAAGCGATGATGTGAATGGTGCGGGCAACGAAGGCGAAGAAGCGAACGAGGCAATTAACGGCGAATCGGAGGATTAACTTTTATGGTGGGAAAAGGGTGCGTAGGTAATTATCTAGGATTAAGTAGTTCATTATTGTTTGGAAAAATATAAATTAAATAAATGTGTATAAATAGGTAGGTTAGGAAATGAGAATTGTTAGTTTGCACTGAGGATGGAATAGGTGTTTATTCCGAAAC
The DNA here is from genome assembly GCA_963969285.1 of Odontomyia ornata. Lineage (NCBI taxonomy): Eukaryota > Metazoa > Arthropoda > Insecta > Diptera > Stratiomyidae > Odontomyia > Odontomyia ornata. The sequence continues at coordinate 244,662,452 of OZ017739.1, forward strand.
CCGCGGTGTTTGTAAAAATTAATAAACATTCAACGAATATTAAAGGAAGCGTTATATTTCATTTTTTGATAACAAAAATAATCAAAGTAAATATAAATGGCAACAATTTTACAGGTCCATTAATGCTCGAACTTTATACGTCTCTGTAATAAATTAATTATTAAAAGAATTCAATAGCAAAATATGTTATTAATATTAATATAGTCAACTGAACGTGTAATTATATAATCAAGCAAAGGATTAAATAAAAATTAAATCATTAAACAAAAGAACCTTTTCACTGATCTAGTTGACATGCATAAAGTAGCAGGTAAGTGGTCATACAGGAATATCTCCTCCTCTCCCGGGGAGCCTTGATGTGTATATAGGATACACATCATATCAAGCTCCCAGCGCATGCCAGTACAAATAGGGTGTACGGGTAATGTGCAACAGAGCCGAAATAGGCCGAAGAATACAGCTCGCAAATAAAATATTTCATTCAATTTTAACGATCTTGATGACCAGCTGCATACACAGGAAAACAAAGCTCCATGTATACAAATCCGTGATAAGGCCTGTGTTATCCTATGGGTGTGAAACATGGACCCTAACCCAAGCATTCGCAAATACATTCAAAGCCTTTGAACGTCGGGTTTTGAGGCAAATAATCAGAGCAGAGCTAGACGGGGACCATGAGCTGTATGAAATATTTGACGAGCCGGAGATCTCAACGATTATAAGACTACGGAAGCTACAATGGGATGGCCACATGAATTGTATAGACGAACAACGGATACCCGAAAAAGTATTCGTTGGGAGAACTGAAGGTCGGAGACCAGTGGGGAAACCGAGTAACCACTGTTCTGACCCGGTCGACGAAGACAGTTCATCGCTGCTCGGATTTCGAGATTGGAGGACGCTGCCAATTGACCGAGACTGCTGGAGGCGATTATTGCAGGAAGCAAGAGGGCCTGTAGTGCTATAAAGAAAAAGAAGAATTGTGGTTTAGTCTATCATTTAATTTAAATTTTATAATGAATACTTTAAATATACTATAAGTCAGCGTGATAGTCATTTTATTACATGTTTCCGTTCGCAGATTTTTAAATAGATCTTCAGTAGCTTGAGCCGGGTTCGCGGTGCCGTTATTTGCATTCGTTTAATTTTTCTGGTGTAGATTCTGTCGGATTACATTAGAATAGATTTAAATTTGACACCGCGACGGCACGGGAATCGGTGTCGCGGGTGATTTCAATCAAGTTTATGGTTCTTTTTGAAGATAAAATTGAAAAAATTGGTGGCTGAATAATTGTAAGGAGCTACGAGTCTTCAAACCGTTCGACCTACAACCAAACTCCTCGCCGAACAAGCTGGCCGACAAGCAGTCACCAAGAGTAGACCATCGAATGGCCGAGTCGTTGACATAGGAGGTAAGGTTCGTTTGAACTTTCTCCAGACACTACATCTAAGCCGAATGCGAGCTCGAGATCGCTTTCGTCGTTATTTCGCGAAAATACTTATACTCTTACTAAATCCTTACATTGTGTAGAGCACGGAAATCGCAGTGATATTAATCGACAGCACAAAGCACCACCGAATAAGTAATGTTGGAAATTTATTCACAAGTAAGTAAGTTTCAAATAATAAAAAAAGATGCACAAGGTTAAACGTTCAACTCACAAGTCAGTTGATGATGTTAATCTTAAAATTGGTTTTAAAATATGTGATTTTTCCCTTAGTTTAATTTTATGAGTAGCTGGTAAAGGCAAAGGAAAAGATTCACTCAAATTCCTTCGTTAGGGTAAGCATCGTCAATACAAATCATTTTCAAGGGGCACGGAATGCAATGGGATCACTTTTTCTTTTGCATGGTGCTCTCTAGCAAGGAGGGAAACAGATATCATGCCTGCAATAACTCTCAACGCCGAATCAGAGGCTGTCGGATACGAATGTGCAATCCTCAGTGCTCCTCTTCTCTGTACCTGTGCCAAGCGTTTTCGGTATACCTCCCTACTGAGAGCGTTGCTTTATATTTCCGCGCCGTACAGTAGCATTGACCCTACAGCACTCATCAAGAGGCGTCTTGTTGATAGATTGGGTCCCCCTACATTGCTCATAAGTCGACTCAGAGCCGATACTCCCGAAGCAGCCTTCTCAGCCGTTGCCCTGATTTGCTCAGAGAAACTCAACTTCAAGTCAATCAATAGCCCCAGATGCTTCACCACTGGCTTCAATTCCATGAGTATGTCTCTAATACTGATCATCCTTACTCTAGGGATTCCTTTTTGTGCAATATGACCACGTTGGTTTTCTCCAGTGCTTAACTGAACCCTCGACCAGTCATCCAGCCTTGACTCGGCACATTAGCATACTTAGCCAAAGTTGCACTTCTTCAACCAGAGGCGCTACATCATCCGCATAGCAGATCAAGCGCGACTCATCTGGTATCTCCAGTATCAGGAGCCTGTTGTAAGACACGTTCCACAGGTCTGGGCCATAGATAGATCCCTGGAAAACACCCAATGCAACTTCCATCCTTCGTCTGCCCTGTGTCGTGTCGTAAAACAGACTTCGGTCCTTCAGGTAGTCCCTCAAAAGCCGCATTAGATATTCTGGACCGTGAAAAGAATTTTCCAGCGTACCCTCCCATCTAGCGGGGTTGAAGGCCGTTCGTATTATCGAGCGTCACCAACAGAATGATTCGTCGCTTCGTGCGGCTATATGCCACTGCCTTTTAGACCGCGCTCACCACCTCTGCGATCGCATCAATGGTAGAACGTCCTGCTCTACCCAAAAGCCGTACTGCGGAGGAGATAGGTCCCCAGCAGCACGAATTACGCCAATGAGTCTTCCCTTGATGAGTTTCTCTAGCATGTTCAAAACCGTGTCTAGCATACACAACGGGCGGTATGCAGACGGCGATTCGGGATTTCCGTTCCCCTTGCTGATCAGCACGAGAACAACAGAGTCAGAACAATAGAAGTAGACAAGTTGCAACACCTCCGCTGGAAAACCATCTGGGCCTGGAGCTTTCGTTGCTCCAAGTTCCGGCCTGAAGAGTGGGCACTCGATTGCTGTTTCACCGTGGGCAGTGTCAACACGGACGGGATGGGCGAGAAAGAATGGGCTGCACGATCTCGTCCATCTTTTCCGCATCTTGTGCAGGTAAGCCTGAAAATACTCATGCGCGCACTCATGCGGTCTCATATCCGGGATGAGGGGCGCAGTCCACCTTTCCTTCGTGCAATTCACCCAAGATTACTACCAATCGGTGAACACGCGCTGTCTTTCCTCGCGGGCAAATGTCTCCCTCGCATCCTCCCTTCGACGTTAGAAAATAGCGCGGTGCTCTTTAGCAAGGAGGGCGACAGGTATCACGCCTGCAATAACTCTCACCGCCAAATCAGAGACTGTCGGATATCTTCTCTGCACTTGTGCCAAGTGTTTTCGATATACTTCCTTACAGAGAGCATCAACCTATATTTCTGCGCCGTACGGTAGCACCGATCCTACAGCACTCATCAAAAGGAGTCTTCTTGATGGATTAGGTCCCCCTACGTTGGCCATAAGAGCCGATTATCCCAAAGCAGCCTTCTCAGCCGTTGCCCTGATTTGCTCAGAGAAACTCATTTTTGAGTCGATCAGTAGCCCTAAGTACTTCACTGCTGGCTTCGATTCAATTAGTATGTCTCTAATATTGATCATCCTCACTCTAGGAATTCTCTTTTTTGTCAAGATGACCACTTCGGGTTTCTCCAGTGCTAGACTGAAACTCACTCGATGCATTAGCATACCTAGCCTGAGTCACGCTACATCATCCGCATAACCGATCAAGCGCGACTCATCTGGCATCTCCAGTCTCATCAGCCCGTTGTAAGACACGTTCCACAGATATGGGCCAGCGATAGATCCTTGGGCAATACCCGATGTAACTTCCATCCTTTGTTGACCCTGAGTCGTGTCGTAAAGCAGGCTTCAATCCATCAGATAATTCCTCAGAAGCCGCATAAGATATTCTGGAAATATAAAAGCGTTTTCCAGCGTATCCAGAATATCCACCTATCTAGCGGAATTGAAGGCGTTCCTAACGCCGAGTGTTACCACAAGAATGATCCCACACCTGGTGCGGCTACATACCTCTGCCTTTTGCACAGCGCTCACCACCTTTGCAATCGCATCAATGGTGGAACTTCCTGCTCTAAAGCCGTACTGCCGAGGAGATAGGTCCCCAGTAGCACCAATCGCGTCAGTGTGTCTTCTCTTGATGAATTTCTCTAGCTCTTTTCCAGCAGTGTCCAACAGGCAAAAAGGGCGTTACGCAAAAAGCGATCCTGGATTTCTCTTCCCCTTGCTGATTAGCACGAGCCTCGTCGCTTTCGATCGTATCGGGAAAACCCCGTCCTGTAGGCAAGCGTTGAATGTGCTGAGCAGAATGTCAGGACAGTTATTTTTAGTGGTAGGACTGCGTCTTCCAGTTCCGGCTATGTGAAGGGTGAACACTCGATTGCTGTTTCACCGTTCATGGACATGGACGGGATAGGCAGGGAAGAGTGCCCCCACTATTCCGTCCATCTTTACCGCATCATACCATGTATATGCAAGGCTGGGGGCTTGCCATGCCGAGGTTTTCGACGGGGCATAGAAATGTTGCAAGCAGCCGTGATGATGTATATAATTGAATCCATCCTCCTTTTATATCGATCTCCTGCAGAGGAGCACCTGCTGTGAGCACTTCGACGAAGCTCTCGACGTCCATCCTTCTGATGTTCGATCTAATTGTAGAAGGTCGAGAGCAAGGGCGTCGAGATACAACATCAAGGATCTCAAGCAGAATGCACTGATGATCGCTAAGTGAGTAGTCCTCTAATACTCTCCAAATGTGTACCCTCCATATTAAGGACTCCGAGGCGAATGCCACGTCCGGTATAGTTACTTCGCAGCCATTACGGCGGAAAGTCGACGAATTCCCGGTGTTTAGTACGACGAGCGCCGTCCTGGCCGCCATTTCTAGGATTCGTTTTCACGCGGATCTGTTTGAGGCATGCCCCATTCGATTGCTTTAGCGTGGAAGTCTCCCCCAACGAGCATGTTGCCATTTGCGTTTAAAAAAGCGCCCTCCAAAGCATTAAGCTTGGGTTGGGAAGATGAAATCGATTCGTTCGGCGTTAGGTACACACTAGAGAAGGTGGTCCCTGAGAACCGAACACATATGAAACCATCCCCCATCAACAGCTTTACGCCTTGAAATTACTGTTCCGAACCCAGACAGCGGCAGTACCAGTTTCATTACTCCATGATCCATGATGGAGAACTTTTATCGTGGTGTTGCTCACTCAGCAGCAAAAAGTCGAGTTTCATGTCCCTCGCAAGCTACTCAAGAAGGTTTTCTGGTGTCAGCCTCGATTTGATCCTGGCCACCCTAGGGAGCTCCCTTTTAATGGCCTCTTCTACCTCGGCCAGATCCGTGACGCACTCAATGTCTCTTACTTCGATCGTTTCCATCCGCTCGAGCGAGACTACAGTCGCACTTTTGCCGACGATCTTCTTTACTGCATCGTACAATTCTTCTTTATTGTTGGCCCCTGCTCCGTTGCACAGTTTGAATAGGAGTATTGGTGTCTTCGAGCATTACATATCCCCTGATATCCCGCAGCACTTCTGGGTAGGATCGGCCATCCGAGGGTTTTACGAGCAGTGCCTGCTGCCGGGGCTTCTTTCTCTCTTGTTTCGCATCAGGTCTTGTTCTTGTTGAGCGTCCGTGCGAAGTTTATTTTCTGGCGCTTTTTAAAGAAGTTTCTTTGTGGCTTTCTTCGCTCGTTTTGTCAGCGCTGTGTAGTAATCGAGCAGTCACACAAGCAAACTGCTCAAAAACCTTCCTACCTCCCATTCAAAATTTTAAAGGCAGATTTTGAAAAATATTTAATTATTTCCATTCATAATCGTAATTTGGAAAATAGTTTTCTTTCTTATTATTATTATTATTATTAAATATCATATCAGTTACATCAGTTTTCCTTTATATTAAATTTAAATGTTTCCCTTTAATTGTGTTCGTCATGAGATTTAACTTTTATTACTATTTCAAATCCTCTTCAATTTTCGTTACTTCGGTTGAATTTTGTTTTTACTAATTTCAAATCTGCCACATAAAATGTAGAGTATGGAAACGCTATTCTAGTACACCCCAACGGCGTATTACATTGGCTAAGGCAATCGAATTCAGCTGATGCAATTTACCGTGTACACGGTAATGAAAAAAGAGTGAGAGTTGTCGTCGGGAAACGTGATTGACATTCTGTCATTGGCAAGTTCAGTGGTTGGCATTGGGGAAGTCGTTTTCAAGCGAAGCATAGTAAAAGTAGTGGAAAGGCGTGAATAGCGTTGTGGAAAATTAGTGTGCTGTTAACTCGAGAACAGCGAGTTCCCGGTGATTCTCACCACAGGAAGGCATCGTGGTTGTCAGAGCAGCCTTCTATCTTGGGTCGGCTAAGCCTGGGAAAAGATACAAATCCTTCACATGCGAACCAGCCCCGAACCGAAGAAAGTTGTATGGCGCTCAAATATCTCGAGGAATCCCATGATTCACAGGAAAACGGGTTAGTACATAGAAAGTGCGGTTATCCAAATGTACCAGTTCTAACATTGAAAGCTGGCCGATTTGGAGAACATTGGGCCGAGATACAAACGAGTTGAAGAAATCTATCCATCAACGGTAGACGTTTTATGTAATAAAGAAGGGCTTCAACTCTTGTCCCTGTTGTTAACATTATCCACAAACTACTCGAACATCTGTACCAAGCAACAAGCGTCGAAGAATCTCAACATAAACAACGGACCCGTTTCATAATCGCTATTTCTTATATTAGATGCTTAACTAAATAGAATAGTAGGCCCTAATTATAATCATCGTCATGATAATACTAAATGAGGATAAAAAGCTCATTTTGATATACTGAACGAAAGAAATATGAGGCTTATTAAATCAATCTTCAACTCTTTAATACACACATTAATACATAATTGATATATTCCTTTCGTGTAAACAATGGTAGAGAACTCACATGGTGTATGTATTTTATGTTTGCCAAAAGGCTAAAATAAAATCAAACACAAACAAACATGTAACTACACCACAACCCGCGTCTGCGTCTTGAAGTGCGTGTCTAAAAGTAAAATTATATGTATGAAAAAGAAGACAAAAACAAAGAAAGAAGTAAATAGCTCTATTATATAACAAATGCATATATATCTATATTGCCAATTGCACTAACAGAAAGTGACTTAAATACATGTTTTAAAGTTAGAGAAATGAAAGTGAAATATCCCAAAGGATATGCAAGAAAAAATTTTTTTAATTTGCAAATGTAAATTAAAACAATATTTAACAGTTATATCTTTTTTTGTCAATATAATTTCTTTGAACGACGGGAGATCGCGAGACTGCAAGCACGGCGGACGGGTTCGAGTAGCGCAAATGACCTGACTACATAAAACACATCCGGGAATTCCTCATTTCAAACTAAAATAATCATCCTGGTGAACGATTGCAGAAAACGAGTGCTCGGTTAGATAGTAGTTCTGCCTCGAACAAATTGAAGTTTATCTGTGCAATTTTAAGATGGTGTCTCTTTGATATTTGATATAAAATGGAATTCACCCAGGACTACTGCCAATCGTTGAGTGAGCGCTGTCTCTCCTCGCGGACAACTATCTCCCTCGCATCCTCGTTTCGATGCAGATCTAGCAAGGAAGCCGTCAGGTATCACGCCTGCAATGACTTTCACGGCCGAATCAGAGACTGTAGGGTACGAAGATGCAATCCTCAGCGCTCCTCTTCTCTCTACCTGTACCAGGCGTTTTCGGTATACCTCCTTACTGAGAGCTGCCCCATACCTCTGCTCCGTACTGTAGCACTGACCCTACAGCACTCATCAAGAGGCGTCTTCTTGATGGGCTGGGTCCCCCTACGTTGGCCATAAGTCGACTCAAAGCCGATACTCCTGAATCAGCCTTCTCAGCCGTTGCCCTGATTTGCTCAGAGAAATTCATCTTCGAGTCGATCAGTAGTCCCAGGTACTTCACTTTAATTCGACTTGTATGCCTCCAATATTAATCATCCTTACTCTCTTTTTTTTCAAGATGATCACTTCGGTTTTCTCCAGTGCTAAACTGAGCCCAAGAGCAGTCATCCAGTCTCTCACTCGGCGCATAGCATACCTAGCCTAAGCTGCGCCTGTTCAACGGTGCATCTGGCGACCAGAGCCGCACCATCATCCGCATAGCGGATCAAGCACGACTCATCTGGCATCTCAAGTCTCCGTAGCCCGTCGTAAGACACGTTCCACAGGTCTCGACCTGGGCAACACCCGATGTAACCGCCATCTTTCGTAGGCCCTGTGTCGTGTCGTAGATCAGGCTTTGGTCTTTTAGGTAGTTCCTCAAAAGCCGCATTAGATATTCTGGAACTTGAAAAGGATTTTCCAGCGGATCCAGAATATCCACCCGTCTAGTGGAGTTGAAGGCGTTTCTGACGTCAAGTGTCACCAACAGGACGATGCCTCTGCCTTTTGGACCGCGGTCACCACCTCTGCGATCGCGTTCTAAAGCCGTACTGCCGAGGAGATATGTCCCCAGCAGCACGAGTCGCGTCAGTAAGTCTTCCCTTGATGAGTTTCTCTAGCATTTTCTCAGCCGTGTCTAGCATGCATAACGGGCGGTATGCAGACGGCGATTCGGGATTTCCCTCTCTTTGCTGATCAGCACGAGCCTCGCCACCTTCCATCGTACCGGGAAAACCTCGTCCCGTAGGCAAGCGTTGAATGTGCTGAGCAGCAAGTCAGGACAATGGTGATAGACGAGCCACAGCACCTCAGCCGGAACATCATCTGGACCTGGAGCCTTCCTCGCTTTCAATGAAAGGACTGCCTCCTCCAGTTCCGGCTATGTGAAGAGTAGACACTCGACTGCTGTTTCACCATGGACAGCGTCAACACGGACTGGATTGGCGGGGAAGAGTCCTATTTTATCCATCTTTTCCGCATCATGTATGCAAGGCTTCCGTAGGGCACCAAGTTTCCACACAAATAGCTTGTAGCCAAGGCCCTACGGATCCTTGTTCACATTGTCCACTAGGTCTTGCGAGTTGCGAGCCTTGCTATTGTTGATCAATTTGCAAAGGACTTAGTGTCAATAGCGGGAAAAATACTCTTGGAAATGACGGTTTTCGCAGGTACCGCATTTGGTGAATTATTTGCGTGGAAGCAACGATTTGCTTAAAATAGAGTGCAATCAGCTAATCCAAGAACCTGATGAAGAATTGGTTGGTGCGACAGCAGAAGATAGCATAGCGGATTTAGTTAATCAAATTTGCGAAGAAGAGTTATTGTTTTCAGAAAATGGATTGTTTACACTTAAGTACGAAATTGACGTTTACTGATAATTGCGACCAACTAAGAGATTATATCTATTGAATATTGAACTTTATCAATACAAAGATAACGAAAATCACGAATGCATGTATTATTGTTTAACAGCGGTATAAAAAAAATAATAATGGATAATTTAAACTTGTAATCACGGTCTTTCCATTTCGTTCTACCTGATCGGGTATAGGACCCGCATCGATAGCAGGCTCTTCAACTAAAATGGGCTGGCCATCCGGCGCGCTCCTCCGTTTCTTTGTTTGGCAGGGGCTCTTGGCCCTTTTATGGTATAGAGTTATGTGATTCTATTATGTCATTCTATTACATAAATTTGCCACGTCTATATTTCTCATTTGATGGGGAAATTCATGCAAAATATGTTTGGATGAGTTTTTCACTCAAATGGGAAATATTTGGCCAAGTCTACGTTTGGATCTTGATCCGGTTGGGAGGGTGCGAGAGGGCACCATCTCCATCTGGATGCCCCACTCTTATTTGTGGGCCATAAGAATCGTTGGTAGCGACGAAGTCCTCCTAAGTCCGTCTGTCTTCCCCAAGTCCAGTTTGTCCTTCGCGTCAGCAATTTCCGACCCTTAGGTGGTTACCTCCTTTTCGACTTCGGTCGATATTTATTTGACCCCAGAAATTTGTGAATGCGAAATTTTTTTTTGTAGTGGGTCCTTGTGCTGGGGGAAGAACCTGCCCCACAACACCGCAACGCTAGCCTGCTAGCGCATTCATGCGTCCCCAGACAAGGCCGATCGCAGCGGATCTTAACATCCTCTTTCGCTGAGGCAGCAGACTATCGCCGCAGTCCTGAACGGACATTTCATATATACCTACTTCACTACAGCTGCCTGGAACCCCTGATCTCGTATTCCACGCCCATCAAATGCCTCTTTCTTTCTTCTTTTATCCTAATCCTCTTCGATTGGGTTAAGCGCCATTCTTTTGTTGGTTGACGGTGGAGCTATCTGCGCGTGTCCTTTAGGCTTGCCCTCAGCGCTGCTTTAGCATTCTGCCATTTTTAGATTTTATAGTCCTCCGATAATGCCCTATGCGGTCTAGAAGCTTCTATAAGTCAAGGAGTCCATTCTTTACTCCTTTGCTGATTTATGGCGAGTCGCATGCAGAATTTATTCTTTTCAGAATGTCTCCCGGTTTTCGGATCAGCCTTTCTTCTTCATGTCGCTGCACGGCAATTGTACTTTGCGACCTCCTTTCTTGGGAGAGGTGATCGGCTTCCATTTCCGAGTACAGTACTTCCGCCACACTTTCAACGGTGGTGGTGAAATCACACAACGGCGCTTCGTTTGTCTGGCCACTCTTTTCTTTTTCATCCGTGATCACTCTGTCGACTTCAGGATGGTTCGTTATTATTTCGGCATTTAAGACCCTTTCTTGGGTCTCTTCAGTAACGGTCGCAGCAGCAACCATCGAGTTCTCGACGTTCTTGATATTTTTCTCCACCGCTTGAACATCTGGTGCGTCCTGCAGAATTCTCCGCTTTTCCTTCCTAAGATGTTCTGGCGTTCGCATCATTATTTTGCTGCTTTCAGTTTACACAAAGGTACTGTCCCCTATGTGCGGTTAAAATCGTGGCTGTAACTGTTTGTTCTCTCGTCGTTGTTGATTTGATTACTCCAGTTTGATTGAGTCCTGCCTCGGAGCCGCTATTTGTTTTCGTGTGTGTAGTCACCTTATTGGTCCCATTTTTTTTTTGTGGTAGGGAGGTGAATGCTATTTATGCACAGAGTGTGGGACTCCCATGCTCGCAAGAAAGCGACTGGACTACCCACTAAACACCTCCCCTGTCAACCAGAAAACCCAGCCTGGAACCGTTTGACACATTACTTTCTTGTTATGTTACGCCGTGGGGCGCCTTCAAGCTGGGGAGTCCCTTTCCTAGCGGGAGGGGAGAGGGGAAGAGGAAATGCCAGAAGAGCGATCCCCCAGCCCCAGCACCTCCGGCTGCTGTGAGTCCCTTTTATATTTTAGGACTGCCCGAGCATAATGTGCCACCTGGTTCCATTTGTCAACCGATTCGAGCATCACCGCAACTATATTATCCGGGGTGAGCTCTCCCGTCTCCTTGTAGAGTTCCCTTCGCAGCCTGACCCATTTTTACACGCTAAAAATGTGTGACAGGTATTGTCCTTCTCTTCTGGGCAATACCGACAATCGGGGGACCGTGACTTACCGATCTTGTGCAGGTAAGACTGAAAACACCCGTGCCCGCTCAAAAGCTGGGTCAGATAGAAGTCAGTCTCACCATGCCTTCGATTTAGCCAGGGCCTCACATCCGGGATGAGGCGCGCAGTCCACCTTTCCTTCGTGCAATTCACCCAAGACTGCTGCCAATCGTTGAGCGAGCGCTGTCTCTCCTCGCGGGCAGCTATCTCCCTGGCATCCTCGTTTCGGCGCAGGTAAATAGCGGGCCGCTCTCTAGCAAGGAGGGCGACAGGTATCACGCCTGCAATCACTCTCACCGCCGAGTCGGAGACTGTTGGATACGAAGATGCAATTCTCAGTGCTCCTCTTCTCTGTACCTGTGCCAAACGTTTTCGGTATACCTCCTTGCTGAGAGCGTCGCCCCATACCTCTGCTCCGTACAGTAGCACTGACCCTACAGCACTCATCAAGAGGCGTCTTCTTGATGGGCTGGGTCCCCCTACGTTGGCCATAAGTCGACTCAGAGCCGATATTCCCGAAGAAGCCTTCTCAGCCGTTGCCCTGATTTACTCAGAGAAACTCATCTTTGAGTCGATCAGTAGCCCCAGGTACTTCACCGCTGGCTTCGATTCGATTCGTAAGTCGCCAATACTGATCATCCTTACTCTAGGGATTCTCTTTTTTGCCAAGATGATCACTTCGATTTTCTCCAGGGCTAAACTGAGCTCGCGAGCAGTCATCCAGTCCCTTACTCAGCGCATTAGCATACCTAGCCTAAGTTGCGCCTGTCCAACGGTGCGTCCAGCGACCGGAGCCGCAACATCATCCGTATAGCGGATCAAGCGCGACTCATCTGGCATCTCAAGTCTCCGTAGTCCGTCGTAAGACACGTTCCACCGGTCCGGACCAAGGATATATCTCTAGGCAACACTCGATGTAATTTCCATCCTTCGTTGGCCCTGTGTCGTGTCGTAGAGCAGGCTTCGGTCCTTTAGGTAGTTCCTCAAAAGCCTGTAATGATTTTAAGTTTGATCCGAACGAGGAACCGACCTCTCATCGGTTCTAGACGTTAAGTCTGAGTAGTGCCAACGGATAGTACCCACCGGTCAACCAATCCATGCACCGTAACCCATTCACGCGGTGGCTGCTTGTCGGCCAGCTAGATCAGAGAGGATTTCGGTCGCAGGTCTCCGAATGGATTACTCTCATCTACAATCTTCAGCCACCAATACATGCCCGTTTTCAAACGCGTCACAAAACAAAACCATACGGAGAGGAAACCTACTTTACGTTACTCCGTATTTCTTCATTTAACCAGTCGAGGACAAAAATCTAATTTTTACTTCGCGTTCCCGTATTTCCGACGCGGTACCGAAAAATGTGCTACGCTAACTCAACCTGACGAAAGCTACGCTAATAAAAAGGCAAAACAACAAAGGTACCGCGTACCGCGCGCGACGCGAAACCGACCTCAGCGGATTTTCTCAAACCCTACCCTCGCGACGGCATACCTACCCTGCACCTCACTTCCCGCTGAAAAGAAGAACCACTGGATAGGAAAGTCGTTGTTAAGGTTTAACAATCCATGTTATTTTAATAAACTTGACTATACTACAATTTAACTCCTATTATAATTGGTTTCTCTAGGCCTCGTAAAATTTTTAGGATACATTTTCAATATAAAATTCGCTAAACCTGACAGTGTTCAGTATAAAAATAATTACTGCATTAAAATTAAGTATACAGCGCTTAAGAAACTTAGCAACATAGAAACGTCTTTGTTTCTTCAAGTTAACCTTTAGTTATAGTAACAAATTATTTACAAAGGAAAACTTACATAATTTTTTATTTTCAATATAATTTAATGTGTTCTTTTGATAAGTCATGTATATCTAAATGGGTAATTATATTTAATGATTTTAATATGTTTTCATTTTCAAGTAGTGGAATGATAAATGTGTGAAACTAAAAACAGACCATATTTGATTGTTCAATTTCATTCGAAAGCAAATTTTTACAAATTAACATTTAATCTTGTACCAAAGAGTGTTTCCAGTTTTTTATAAAAATCGGGTCCAATTTCAATGGGAGAGAAATTAAAATAAGAAAATATTAAAATTCAAAATCAACCAAATAAAGGGATTGGTGAAAAAAATGGCTGATTTCTGAACTTCACTGGACATTAGTAAATGCAAGCAATGACAATCTGAAATCTACTCATTGTTCCATATAGATGAAATGAATTGTCAATTCTATCAAATTAAACTTTAAGGTCTTAATTTGCTCCTTCTTGCACATATTGCACAACATTTTATTCTCGCTGGTAAATTAGTGATGGCGTTTAATTTGATAAAACCAAGAAATTCTTTTAAGAAACATTTAAAAAGGGAAAAGGAATCCGAAAAAGAAATATTTAAAAGTTAATAAAAGTAAATGTATACGATTGTAAAATATTTGTACTTCTTCTTCTTCTCTTGCAGTACAATCGTTACGATGCATTTTGATTATTAATTCATTGCAATGTGGGAAGATATAATGTAACGATACGATTTTCCCACTACTAAGATATTCAAGCGAAAATGTAGACTTGATTTTGCAGTCGAATCCAACTGGGTTTGCAGATGAAAATCAAGAAGGGTTTCAATCGGACCACAATATCCGTCATTAAGAAGTATCACAGCACTATTTCACAACATAATAGAGTGATCAATGTTAACGACACAGTGATCCCAATAGCATGTTGTACGAAATTGCTATACAGAAATATCGAAAGGCGATAGAATAAAGATAGATTTTAGAGCCAATTCAGTTCGATTCAAGTATCCATCAAGCTTTCACCTTAAATTTACTTCAGTGTTGAACAATTTTTGAAAAGCACTTTCCGAACTACGAAAATTCGTAACCACAAATTCAATCCAAAAACCTAGCCAATTCCATTTTTTTTATGGCGTCGCAATTACTAACTAAAATTTTCAACCCTATTCTGACTCAACTTATTAAAACCTAAGTCTATGCAACATTGCATTCCGTAAAAATTGTAAGCAACATTCCCTAAAGTTAGACATTAGAGAGCAATTCCATTTTATCCTGTTTTTCTTCATAAGATCATTTTCGGAGTGTGTTCATATTTTATATCCTAGCAGTTTATCTTCAACTGACTTAAAACTAATGATTTTAATGTATTCCCAACAAATACATTCATATTTAATCTTAATCTAATTTACAATATCTGAAATGGGTTTTTAATAGAAAAAAAAGAAAAGAAAATTGTCTTATTTCATTATACACACACGTCAATGAACTTTGTGCATAACATTCCTTATCTCTTACTAATTGTTTAAAACTAAGTATTTAATTATTATATATAATAAAGTAATACGACATTGCAATAGAACATAATTTTTGACTTGTTTAACAGCGACTCGCGCTGCTTTCTATGAGAAATTTACAATTACAGGTTAAAATCTGCCTTGAGACAATTTTGCTTTGATTGGTCCATGTAACCAATTGACGACAAAGATCAGGGAAAATGACAACCCTTTGTCAGTTGGGTTACGATTACTCTATTTTATGCTGAACTTTAAAACTGTACAGATCTCTGTGATTAATAGACAGTTATCTACATAATCAAACGTCTTCTAAAACAAAAATTTTCTACCTTTTACCGTTGTTTAATTTATATGTCCCTCAGATTGGATCGGATTTAACTGGTATGCAACATACTCACTGTAATATGGCTTTGTAGATCCGGGGTTTACAAGCAAGCACAATGTTTCCAGCTTTTTGAGGTGCGTGAGTGGTTCCAAATCGCCCAACTCTTGAATATTGTTCCCAGTAAGAACTACTGACTCCAAATTGGGGATAGATTCATGCAAGTAATCGTCCATTCGTATTATCCGGTTGTTGTTTAATAGCAGGCACTTTAATCTAGGCAAATATGGACATCCATCACGTTTGCGTAGATCATAATCAGAGAAGTCTATTGTATCAAATTGGTCCAGTGTAGCTCCCAAATTTTCTATTTGCGGTGTTTTGTATCCTCGTAGATCTAGTTTCGTTCTCTGCATGGATTGATTGATGATATCCGCGGTTAGTTTAACTATTAAAAAAACCGTTATTTTAATTCGAAGCGGAAAAACAAACTTTGCATTCGCCGACTTACCAATTCCAATTTCTGATAAATTTACCACTACTTTTGAATAGTCGATGGATATCTGGGATGACCATTTTGTAGGAAAGTTCTTCTTCCTGTTATTTTTAAAGCTATTGATGCTTGTTGGCACCGCTTTGGCTGCATATACCGTATTAGAAGCGGCGCTCGGTGTTCTGTCTGGATTGGCCTGCCCACGAATATTCTCACTCACATTCAAGTTGTACACTGGGTTCGGGCAATAAATGGGAAGTGTATTATAGTGTATGACGTCGGTATACTCATTCGAGTTGCCAATACTCACCATCATTTCGTTGAGTTGAATTTGACCGAACTGTCGGCACACTCCGGAACTCCCTCATGGGTGGCGGCCACTACCTCCACACTTCACTCCCATGTTGCTGTCAAATCCTGTTGACATCCCACGACAAAATTGACGTGGGTTGTGCGCTGGTCGCAACCAACGTGAAATGACAAGCCACCTAGCAGCAAAGTGTGTTAGTAGTGGTCACCAGCGGCGTCGCATGATTTATTAAAAGCCGCATTAGATATTCTGGAACTTGAAAAGAGTTTTCCAGCGTATCCAGAATATCCACCCATTTAGCGGAGTTGAAGGCATTCCTGACGTCGAGTGTCACCAACAGGACGATCGGTCGCTTGGTGCGACTATATGCCTCTGCCCTTTGGACCGCGCTCACCACCTCTGCCATCGCATCAATGGTAGAACGTCCTGCTCTAAAGCCTTACTGCCGAGGAGATAGGTCCCCAGCAGCACGAATCGCGTCAGTGAGTCTTCCCTTGATGAGTTTCTCTAGCACTTTCCCAGCCGTGTCTAGCATGCATAACGAGCGGTATGCAGACGGCGATTCAGGAGTTCCCTTCCCTTTGCTGATCAGCATGAGCCTCGCCACCTTCCATCGTACCGGGAAAACCCCGTCCCGGAGGCAAGCGTTGAATGTGCTGAGCAGCAAGTCAGGACAATGGTGATAGACAAGCCGCAGCACCTCAGCTGGAACACCATCTTGACCTGGAGCCTTCCTCGTTTTCAATGAGAGGACTGCCTCCTCCAGCTCCAGCTGTGTGAAGAGTGGGCACTCTACTGCTGTTTCACCATGGACAGCGTCAACACGGACGGGATGGGCGGGGAAGACTCCTCGCAATATCGCGTCCATCTTTTCCGCGTCATGTATACAAGGCTTCCGTGGGGCACCAAGTTTCCCCATGACCAGCTTGTAGCCAAGGCCCCACGGATCCTTGTTCACATTGTCCACTAGGTCTTGCCAACAGCGAGCCTTGCTATTGTTGATCAGTTTGCGAAGGCATTTTCTGGCCGACTTATATGCTGCCACCTGGTTGCATGCCTCGTCTTCGTTCCGCACCCGTTGAGCCTCACGTCGAAGCTTGTGACACTCCCTTCGCTTTTCAGCGATTTCAGTTGACCACCAGTACACTGGGGGCTTGCCGAGCCGGGGTCTTCGACGGGGCATAGAAGCGCAGCAAGCAGTCGTAATTATGCTCATAGTAGAGTTCACCACGTCTTGAGCTGCCAGTTCTTCCGTCCCCTCTGAAGCTCCCTGCAGCGGCTCACCTGCTGTGAGCACCTTGTTGACGAACCTCTCGACGTCCATCCTTCCGATGTTCTATCTAGTTGTAGAAGGCCGAGAGCACGGACGTCGGAAGACATCATCACTTATCTCAAGCTGAATGCACTGATGATCACTGGCTGAGTAATCCTCTAATACTTTCCAGTTGTGTATCCTCCGTACTAAGGACTCCAAGGCGAATGTTACGTCCGGTATGGTTCCCTCACAGCCAATACGGCGGAAAGTCGGCGTATTTCCGGAGTTTAGTACGACGAGGGCCGTCGTGGCCGCCATTTCGAGGATTCGTGTTCCCCGCGGATCCATCTGAGGCGTGCCCCATTCGATTGCTTTAGCGTTGAAGTCACCCCCAACGAGCACTTTGCCCTCTGCGTTCGAGATAGCGCCCTCCAAAGCTTGGCTTGGAAAGATGATATCGATTCATTAGGCGTTAGGTACACACTAAAGAAGGTGGTCCCTGAGCACCGAACACACACGAAACCATCCCCCCTTCCACAACTCTCCGCTTGAAAGTCACTGTTCCGAACCCAGATGGCGGCAGTACCAGTTTCATCAGAATACCATAATGCAGGACAGCAGCAAGAAGTCGGCTTTCATGTCCCTCGCTAACTGCTCAAGCAGATTTTGGGCGTTTGAACTGCGGTATAGGTTTAGCTGCAGGATGTGGGTCATTGGAGTTCTGATTTTGTACAAAATCAGGTTTTGGATCAGCATCCTTGCAAAGAATACAGGGTCTGGATAATGAGTAACCGGACTGACCTCAGGAAATTTTTTATTGGCAAAATATGTACAATTTTTCTTTAGAAATCTTCAAAGTAGTCCCCATTGGAGTTGATAACATGCTGATCCCGGATTTTCTAATCCCGGAACGCTCCCTGGAAGTCGGCAACCTCAATGCTGTCTAGAGCCCTCGTCGTAGCAGGTTGAACGTTTTCCAGAGTCCCGAACCGCGTCCCCTTAAGGTGTCTCTTGATCTTGGGGAACAGAAACAAGTCCGCTGGTGCCATATCCGGGCTGTAAGGAGGCTGTGGCAACGTTGCCCTCGACTGTTTGGCCAACTGCTCGATGACGAGCAGGCAGGTGTGCGACGGAGCATTGTCGTGATGGAGGATCCACGAATCGGCAATCTCCGGACGGACTCGGCGAACCCGGGCGGTTAGTCGACGGAGCACCGAATGCTCAGACGACGATCACTGTTCAACACATCACGCACTTTTTGCACATTTGTGTCCGTGTGACTCGTTGATGGAGGACCGACGCGCTGTTTGTCATGGACGTCATCGCGACCCTCCCGGAAATTTCTGTGCCACTGAAACACTTGAGTTCTGGACAGAGCATCCTTACCGTAAGCCTCTTGAATCATTTGAAGAGTTTTCGTGGCCGTTTTCTTGAGTTTGACACAAAATTTGATGCTAACACGTTGCTCGAATGTACGCTCCATTTTCACTCCGACGACGTAACTGAACACGCACTCCGCTCTCGCTCGATGCTATCTCTCCAAGCGCTTGGAGGCAACTGCTGCAGCCCGGTTCCCTTTACCTAGACTCCCACCACCACTACAGCCCCAGATACCGGTTAGCAGACACTTTGACGGCGCGGGGCAGGCTCAGTCCGGTTACTTATTATACAGAACCTCCTTCGTACACTCTTTTCTTTTATGTCCCATTTCACCGCATTTGTAACATAGGGAACTCCTATCGGGTCCCATGGTTATTTTTGCAGAGCAGGGAGGCCAAGTTAAAGTTGGCACAAGCTCTTATGGGGACAAGTGCTCAAAGCAAGACCAGCGCTAAGTGAGAGTCCGCCTCAACCGAACCTTCACCACCAACCCAACGGTGCGAACTTCGAAAGAACTTCGAGGCCGGCCGAGGTTTTACTGGGACGGCGATGGTATGATAGTTGAATTGAAACCGTTCACGCACGAGTATCAAAGCAACTAGGTCCAAATTCATCATATTTGGCATGGGTGTTTTCAGACTTATCTGCACAAGATTGGTAAGTCATGTTCTCCCGACTGTCAATTTTGCCCAGGAGAGGAAGACGATGCCTGCCACACAGGCTGCGATGGGACGTCTACAGGAAGACGGAAGAGCTCACCCCTGATAGTATTCTTTCAGTGATGATTGAATCGGTTGTCAAATGAAACCATGTGGCACATTTTGTTCGGGCAGTCCTAAGAGATAAAAGGGACTCACACCAGCCGGGGACATCAGGGCTGGGGTATTGCTTGTCTGGAAAATATTCCTTCCTCTCCTCATAATGAGACCTCGCCCGAAGTAATGTGTCAAACGGTTCTAAGCTAGGTTCTAGAGGGTGTTCAGTGGGTAACCCAGTCGCTCGCAAAGATGGGAGCCCCATACTCAGTTCGTAAATGGTACAATATTCACCTCCCAACCACAAAAAAAAACATAATGTCTGCTAGCCCAAAGTATCAATTTCAGTCCAGATTCAGCCAGGGTCTTTACCTGTCAACCCAGGAGAAACCTTGCGGTAACCTTCATATCCTCGGATCCGTGAGGGCGGCACTCACCAAAGAATGCTAGAGTATCTTTAAAATGTGGAAGTTAAACCGTATGTTCCGCATTTTTTGCGAATTTTACTCAAGGTTATTAAGCGTTGAGTACCAGTTTTAGTTTAGAAAGAGTGCAATTACCGGTCGAATTGTGTTTGTGAGACGTTTAGCTTCTGAATTTTAGCTTCTATGCCAAATTAGCTATGGCATTTTAACATCAAGTTTTAAACTTTTTCTACATGGAATCTTTTTCAGAATACTACATTCACTGCTTCCCATATGAGTTCGTTAAGTCAACTAACTTTGCTTTCTATTTTCTCCTCCGTGAATATCCAAGAAAAATAATTCCGAGGAAAAACAATATTTTTGTTCAGCATTTTCTTATAAATTCTCTCGCTAGTTTCCTTATAGAAAAATAATTTTCATTTTAGGTTTAGATGCCACCGACTATTCTCAAATCGAATACTATCGACAGGTGTGGAAATAACAAAGCTTGTAGCACATCCGATTCCGGCATATTCACATATCCATCACTTTCGACACCGTCAAGCGCTGAAACACTGCTGGTTAAAAATTATTGTAGAAAGCTTTTCGCAGAATTTTTTCCTTAAAAAACTCCGCCGCGCTTCTTTTATCAATTCTTTGTGTTTTATTAATTCTTATGTGTAATTGTATTTGTGATCGAGTTGAGGAGAAATGTTAGCAATTAGTTTTAATTATGTACATAATTCACAATCTTACACATTATTCATGATTAGTTTTCGAAAAACATACTATACATACGGGAAGCAGAGAAATATTTATTATGCTTAACATCTTTCTCAAATAAAAGTTTTCAATAAAATTTAATTATAAGCACAGCTCCTAGGAATAAATCACTGGTGGTCAACGACTGGTAATGTGTAAAGATTGGTAGCAATTTTATATTTTTCAAACTAATTTTTATCACTAGGACTAAAAAATTTCAATGCCGAGAATCATTAATTCATACCACATTTTGATTTTCCTAAACAATATGAAGCATAAAAAAATTTACAGTAAAAAACAAAACCGACTTCAAAAAATCCTGAAAAGAATGAAATAAACTTTATGAAATAGAAGTCAAGTGAATCTATATACGAATTGGATACCAAAACCAATCGAGAGTCACCTGCAACTGGGGGAAAACCGTCATTCAGCGCCAGAAGCATGCTGCGTGCTGTATTGAGTACGTTGCATCATGGTCTTCGCAATATTCTGAAAGCGGCGTAGTACTTTAAGTTTTAATTTCAATTCATTCTATTCAACTTTGACAATAGCAATGGCACTTTATGCTATAATTTTAAGTTTTTGATGGGTTTCTCGTAATAATGACATTTGTGTTCTGCTGAGTTTCTGACACCCCTGAGCGCCCATCACGGCCTGATCCGGTAACATCAACGCTTCAATCAGCTTACATAGTTATTTAAGTTTAATTAAAACTGTAATTATTAGCCCATTCGTAATAAATTCGATTTATTTGATTGATTTATCAATTGATCGATCATTTTAATTCAATTCACTAAATTCAAATTCAATTCGCCACAAAGCAAAAATATTTTAAGTTTTGAATACCACATTTCATTTCTATCAATCTAGTAACCTATTTTTCATTCATTTTTAGGGATTTGCAAAATTATTTACAATACCCTACTAATATCGCGTCCTGTCTGTCCGTCCGTCCGTGTGTCACACCACTTTTTCTCGCAAACTAGATAAGCTAGAAACACAAGATTTTGTTAGTAGGTGTAAAGTGATGCCCTCTTCAAAGTTTCATCACAAAAAGAAATTTATAAGGTGTTTAAGGGGGGTGTACGAAAACAGCTTCTTAATTATTAATAATTTGATAATAGTATTTAATCAATTATAAAATCATCATCATAATTGCATTGTAATTAAAGTTACCATCTAAACTCACTGGAATGTGCATATAGGATGGTGCTTGTTTTGTCTGGCGCGCATGAAATACTTACATATCTATGAATTTATCTTGTGCGCGTTGAACAAAAGATTCCCACAGCGATCGCAACGTGATCTATTTGTCTGTAAGACACATGAAATTTGGTGCACTTGCAAATTTGAGGGAACCACATTCAGGTGAGCTTAGCAATTTGCATATGAGGAAAATAATTGTGAAATAGATATAAGCGAAGTAATTGAATAAAATAGAGTCAGTCAAGTTTGACCATCGAATAATAAAAGTTGGTTTTATTCCTTCTACATATATTGAATTAGCTGATACAAGCATCGGCTAAAGTCAATTTATATTAGTACGTGTGGTTGTCTCAGTACAAGAACTGAGGCAACAAGACTTCGGCATAAGGCCAACGTTTGTTTTGAATTAACCCATCGCGTCGTTGTCTCAGTTTTTGTACTTTGATATACTACTGTGACCAAAAAATAAGGTGACATTTGAATTTAAACTGCGCGCGTCGAAGGATTTGGAGAATTATATTTTTTAGGTTGGTAGTACTGTCAGTGATATCTATGTCAAATTTACATGTCAAAATATTCATTAGTGTTTAGATACGCGTCGTTTCCGGGATGGCCTTCAGTTCCGTCTTCGCTGCGGCTTGAATCTCCTCTATCTTATTAAAACGGTGTCCCCGGAGCGGCCTTTTGAGATTGCTTAACAGCCAGAAGTCGCACGGCGCCAGATCAGGTGAATACGGTGGTTGCGGAACGATATGGGTTGAGTTTTTGGCGAAATGATCACGAACTACGAGTGCAGTATGGGATGGTGCATTATCGTGGTGTAAAAACCAAGAGTTGTCTTTCCACAATTCCGGCCTTTTTAGGCGCATAGCGTTACGCAAACGACGCATAACGTTCAAATAATATTCCTTGTTGACTATTTGGCCCGGCGGGAGGAATTCATAATGCACAACACCACGATAATCGAAGAAAAGAAGAAGTTTATGGTCGCTCAGGACGCTCTTCGTCTTCGACATATTCATGGCCGGCTTGGAACTCACTATACCACTTGTAAACATTTTTTTTAGACATAGCCTCATCACCAAAGGCTTTCTGCACCATCCTCAACGTTTCCGCAGTAGAAAATTGATCCCGCAAACAAAATTTAATGCAAATTCAACAAATTTCGACATCGCAAAAAACGAAAAACTCATTTTTAGCAGCTCACAAAACGACGCGTATCTCAAACACTAATGAATATTTTGACATGTAAATTTGACATAGATGTCACTGACAGTACTACCATCCTAAAAAAATAATAATAATTCTCCAAATCCTTCGACGCGCGCAGTGTAAATTCAAATGTCACCTTATTTTTTGGACACAGTAGTAGGGCCAAAGGGAGCGCAAAATACCCAAGGCAAAATAGCCACGACTCAAGACAGGGGTCTCCCCATATAGGGGAGTGGCACATGAAAAAAAAAAATTTCATCGCATGTAGGCTATATGGGTATCAAATGAAAGGTCTTGATGAGATCTTTTTAAAACAGGTCTTAAAATGACGTGTTTTACTTTGAGGGGTGAAGGAGAAGGGGAAATGTACGAAAATTTTGTGTCCCTTTCACCCGAAAAATCTGAAAAAAAATCACAGAGGTGACTTTAAGAGCACAAAGGCAACAAATACCTTAGAAGTCGATCAACTTTATTAATAATAGTACATATTATAAATTCTTAATTTTTGCCTATAAAATCAAAATAGGACCCTTAAATTTCTCAAAAAATACAATTTAAGTAGCAATTGTATTTGTTCTGAAAATTTCACAATAATCGAATAATAAACAGCTAAGTTACAGCCACTTGAATATTTAACAATTACAACAACATTAACGCGTGATACTAAGGAGATACTCGTACATGTTTGCAACGGACCTAGACAGTATAAATATGTAGGGATTTTGATAAAATTTTTAGAAATGGTTTGTAATATTGATGTGTTATCATGACTAATCAAGCGACGGGGTCAAAACACTTGAAACAAAATGGCGGCGAACATAAAAATATCATAACTATAATAATTTTTCGAACTCAATTTATGGAATCTATATATTGGTCAAGTTTTGATATGCAGAATATATTGATTGGCTGGAAACGTCGAAGGCGTCATTTCAAACTACAAGAAGGATTCGCCCTCAAGGAAGCAGGAAGCCGGGTATTATGCGGAGCGACTGCGGCGACTGTAGGCCGCGTGGGAAGATTTTTACTAGGCGATAGTCACATCCGATCCCTACCGGAGGTCGCTCCGTCGCGCGAGTATTTTACCCAACATATATACGCCACTACCAAAGGCAACTACCTCTGTTACCAGCAGCACTTCGGCAATCAAATGCGTGCCAAGACACACGTGGACACGCCAACCGGGGAACAGTCACCAAAAGGGCTCGAAATTCAGGATAGCGAGGACAAGGACTACACTGCAGAAGCCTCAGTACCAAGCGATGCCAGTGTGGTCAGAATGCTGCGTCGCTACAAAGTCATGGTAAGCTCGTTGAGGAGGATCATCGACCATTTGGACCAGAAGGAGGTCACTCGGACCTGTTGCAGGAGTAAACTTATGACCCTCCAACCAGGTTGGCAACATCTGGATGAATATCACCTGCAGGTCGTCGAGCTCCATGACGATCCTGAAGCGTATGGTTTTAACGTGCAACAGCACATTCATTTGGAGAGTTTACCCAAGATTGGGTCATACGTCTGGAATCGAAAATTGATGAACTCAGCGCCAAACCTGCCCCAGCGACTCTCCCTTTGACTCCTCTTACCATGTCTCTGCCGTAAATAAAACTCCCCATCATCGATGGGCACTATTTACATTGGCAACAATTCCACAACTTGTTCATGCAAACGGTGCATAGCCAACCGATGTTCAAGTCCCAGAAGCTATGTACCTCAAGGCCGGTCTCACCGGAGAAGCGGAGCTATTGATTCGAAATTTTAAATTGTCGGATGACAACTACAAGGCGGCTTGGACAACCTTGAAAGAAAGGTACCACAACCGGCGATTATTGGTAGCGACACACATCAACAAATTGATGAGTCTGCCATCTCATGCTAATTTATTTATTTATTTATTTCAGCAAATCAACTTACAGACTAATAGTCCAATTACAGGTCAATTAATACAATATTTAAATACAAACATATGAGTTCAAAATATGGAAGAAATTAAAGAAAAAAGATCACAATACGATATCAAAAATTAGATTTATAGGAATATTTATAAATTTGATTTTTCATTGAAATTTTGAATACGCCAAGAGACTGTGGTAGAGGAGCAAAACTGCGCTGGTTGCGCATATGAGGTAAGCGTAGTAAGGGAGAGTGGAAGGTGTTAGTATGTGCATACGCATCCTGAAATTGCAGCGAGGATCTATTAGAGCGAGCAGCGTCGAATGTATTTATTTGCCTGGATACATTTTGAGGTAAAAGGCTATGATGAAGCTTGAACAAAAGACATTCGTCAAGGAAAGATCGTCTGGACTTGAGGGTAGGAAGCTTCAAAGTATGTAGTCGGACATCATAAGGGGAGTAAGGAAGATTGAATTTGAAGAATAGAGACCGTGTGAATCTGCGTTGAACTGACTCAAGAGCATCGATGTACTTCCTGTGGTACGGACTCCAAATTTGGGAGCAGTACTCCAAATGACTACGTACTAGTGAGAAGTAAAGACACAAACAGGATGTGATATGTTGGAATGACGAAGCGGATCGTAAAATAAATCCAGTTAAGCGAGAAAAGGCCATCAGTGGCAGCAATCAAGGCTCTACATGACACCACACAAGAGTGTCTCAGAGGCCTGGAGAACGTGCAAGTGTCCACAAAGGACTGGCATCCGTTGCTGCTACATGTGCTAATCCGAAAATTGGATCCAGCGTCTCACGCATCATACGAACAATCGTTATCCAACCCGCGGACTTCATAGAAACGCGTTTCCCGGCCCTCGAGACACTCGACCATAAAACGAAGGAACCGGAGTTCAACCGTAGGAAAACCACCAAGTCGACCGTGACCGCCACGACACCTTCTCGGTGCTTAATGTGTGAGCAGGATCACCCGCTTTACTACTGCCTGGATTTCACAGGATCACTGCTGCAAAGAGACTATGTTTCGTGCGCAATAAGAAGCTGTGCGTGAATTGCCTTGCAGCTGCGCGGCCAGAAGTTGCAAGCAGTGTTTCAAGAATCACAACACCCTGCTACATCTGCCTGGTGACAACAAGCCCAACCAGACCAAGACGATATCCTCGAGCACGACAACGCCGAAACAAGACTCGAAACCGCAAACCAATGCAGAACTGCTATCGCTCACTTTAACGACTCTGACGGAGCCCGGACCCCACGGACATGTACTTCTGGGCACAGCCGTCATCATGCTGGTCACCAGCAATGGGAAGACGACGGATTGTTGAGCTGTGCTGGATCCAGGCTCACAAATAAACTAGTCACCAAAAGAATCATCAAAAAATTGGGTTTATCATCGACACCACACCTTACCCTCATTGAATGGGTATGCGGTAGCACTGAGAAGGCATACCATAAGGTGAACCTCGGCCTAAGATCTAGATTGCCAGGATATGCCGCGCATTCGGAGGCCTACGTCATGGACAAAATTATATCACCGCAACCGTCTCAGAAATTGAGCACATCGGGATGGCGCATTCCCAAAAACATAAGCCTGGCAGATCCAGACTTCCACCGAACGGAGCGCATAGACATATTGCTGAGGGCCGAACACTTTTACGAGGTCCTAGCCATTGGACAAATAAAGTTGGGCCACAGCTCCCAGAGCTCGAGACACGCTCCTAGGGTGTATTCTAGCCGGAAGAGTGATCACACCTCAAGTGTCTTCCGTGACATGCGGCATCCTGGCAGAAGATAACCAGCTTGATCAGCTCATCAAGCGATTTTGGGAGGTCGAGGAAGCACAGGATCCGCAGCACAAGCTTACGTTAACTGAAAAGCCTTGCGAAGCACATTTCGATCAGACAATGACAAGACGTCCCGACAGCCGTTTCTTGGTTTAACTCCCATTCAGCAAGGATCCTGACAAGTTAGCTGATTCCCAAGCGGTGGCAACTCGCAGATTCATTGCCTTGGAGCATCGACCGGAGAGGAACCCGGATGGAGTATATTCGGCTTGGGCATATCGAGGAGGTGACGTCGCAGCAGCGGGAGGAATTACGATACTTCCTTCCACATCATTGTGTCCTGAAGCCTGACAGCAGTACAACCAACCTGCGGGTGGCTTTCGATTCATCCAGTAGACGACCACAAACGTTTCGTTCAATGATGTCCTTCATACAGGGCCTACTGTCCAGGATGACCTTTTTTCGATACTCCTGCGTTTCAGAATGCCTTGCTTCGTATTCACCGCCGACATCGGGAAGATGTGCTTGATTTGGAGAAATAGTTCAACGTAAACAGTGCGATACTTTCAGTTGAAAACAGTAACCTATGGCACAACGTGTGCCCCGTATCTAGCTACAAAGTTTCTGTAAGTTCTAGCACAAGAGAACCAGCAGAAAGGTCCCCTGGGCAGCAGGGCGTTGGAGAAGGATTGCTATATCAACGACGTCATGCCCGGGGCACACAGCTTAGAGGAGGCACTTCGCAGACAGGTGGAGCTATGCACCATACTCTCGAGCGCAGATATGCATTTGCGCAAATGGTGGGCCAACCATCCTCTCTTGTTGAAGCAGATTAAACCTGAGGACCAACAGGTCCAGCTGGGCTTAAATAGTTTACACGAGGACTATATTAAGACGTTAGGAGCCATCTGACATCCGAAGACTGACGAGCCCCAGATCCGAATCAACCTGATTTGTCATCTGATATAGCCAGAATGTTCGATCTTTTGGGCACTCTGGCTCCTGTGATAGTACCAACCAATCTACTCCTGCAGAACTATGGCGATTGGAATTGGACTGGGATGCAGCATTACCAGTGGGGATACATACCCAGTAGTCCAATTTCTGCAGTGGTCTGCCATCATTACAACAGGCCCAATTTTCTCGTCACATCAGTACAGGCGAGAAACCCGTGCAAGTACAGTTGCACACATTTTGTGATGCCTCCGAGAAGGCATATAGCGCAACGATATACATGCGGTCAACCCTGAGGAGCGGTCAAGTCGTCGTCAGGTTGTTGTGCGCCAAGTCAAGAGTGGCCCCGATCAAAACACTTACTGTTCCGCGCCTGGATTTGTGTGCGGCGAAAATAGGCGCTGAGCTCACAAGACGAGTTAAGAAGGCGCTCAATCTGCAGGAGGTTTTCCAGATATTCTGGACCGATGCCGAGATTGTCTTGCCGTGAATCAACTCTACTGCATCATCGTATAATACCTCTGTGACGAACAGGGTCTCGGCCATACAATCCCTCTCAAGGCTGGACAGATGGCGACACGTAGCGTCTGAAGACAACCTAGGTGACATCCTGTCACGTGGGATGGCGCCGGCTGAATTGAGCCGCTGTAGTATGTGGTTGCAAGGACCACCATTTTTATCCAGGGCAGAATCAGTTTGGCCTTTCGAGTATCGGAGTGGGGACCCTTGCGACTTGGAGACGAAACGGACCAAGACCGCTATGGAAGCGGCAGAGGCTCCTGAAACACACTTCATTCAGTAGATCCAACACGGCAACTTCTTCAAGAGGCTGCAGCGCATAGTGGCCTACATGATGCGGTTTATCTGTGGTCTCAAGCCGGCAGTCAACCAATCTCAACTGACAAAGCAAGCGCCCACGAGTGATGAATTATCCACAGCCCTGGAGATCATCGTGAGGTATGTACAATCACAAACTAACTACGAACTTTTGGACATCAGGTCGGAGAGGCAAGTCTCCAAGCACAGACCGTTGGTGGGACTGGTGCCATTCCTGGATCCAGAGTGCATAATCCGTGTCGATGGGAGGCCGGAGGCTGCCAAGATCACGAGCAACGCCAAACATTCCATTTTATTACCTTTCAAACATCCGTTCACCAGACTGCTGATGATGGACATACATCGCGACTACTGCCATCTAGGTGCGCAAACACTGCTTGCTACCACTAGACAGCGGTTCTGGCCAATTCGAGGAAAACAACTCACGAGATCGATCGTTCAAAGGTGCGTATGGTGCACCCGAGTCAAACCTAAGCTGTTTTCACCAGTCATGGGAAACCTGCCGAGTGCACGTATTCAGCCAGCCCGTCCGTTCATCAACTCCAGCGTGAATTTCTGTGGGCCTATGATGATCCATTACCGAGGTAGAGGTACCCGACCGCAAAAAGGGTACCTAGCCATGTTTTGCTGGTTCGCTACAAAGGCCGTCCATCTGGAGCTAGTCAGCGATCAAAGCACAGAGGCATCCCTCGGTGCTCTTAAACGTTTCATGGGACGACGAGGACACTGCCGAAACCTATTTTGCAACAACGCCACCAACTTTGTGGGAGCTCACAACCAGCTATTAGAATTGTCGTCCTCATAATATTCCAACGAAGCACGTCAGGGAGTAACAACGGCGTGCTCCAGCCGGAGAATCGATTTCCATTTCATCCCTCCACGCGCGCCTAATTTTGGCGGCTTGTGGGAGGCGGCGGTCAATCAGCCAAAAATTTGATCCATCAAGGCGTTTCGTCGGCGGCTCTCACCTACGAGGAGCTGCATACCTTGGTGATTGAGGTGGATGCTATCCTCAATTCTAGACCACTGCCTCCGATGCCAAACGATCCCAATGATTTGGCAGCCTTAACTCCAGTACACTTTCTCATTGGAGAACCCCTCACAGCCATGGTGGATGGTTGCGCAGAGCCAGTCACCGGAGGTCTCCATGCTCGGTGGAAGCTAATCAATCACATCAAACTCGAATTCTAGAGACGATGGTCGCACGAGTACTTGGCGCAGTTGCAGCATCGTGTCAAGTGGAGACAGTCACAACCCCAATGCGATCCCGGGAACAGGGTCATCATAAGCGAAGATAACACCCCATCGATGAAGTTGCCACTGGCGCGAGTTATCAAAACGTACGAAGGCGCCGATGGTTTCGTACGAGTCGCTGATGTCAAAACCGCCTCCGGGACTTTGAAAAGGCCAATACACAAACTGGCTCCGTTACCAGTACTCGGCGATGCACAGTCTAACGAAGAACCATCACAAGCAAGTTCCCCCCACTTGACGAAGGAAGGGTCCCAGATCAGCGGCGACGACATCCCGAGGACAAGGTGGCGATCGATGCGAATCGTCAAGTCAATTGTGGCGCTCCTCTTGATGTGCCTGCTAGCTCCCATAGCGCACGTCTCTCCAACACAAGGCTCAACAATCAGACCCCATACGGGTCTGTATTTTCAACTATTAGGTCGAGTCTCCGACCCTCCGCCATAGACGGTCCCATGCCCGTTTGAGAAAGGAGGAGGGCACCCCTCGTTTCCCCAATCCATAGCTTCCATGATTTCTCATCCCAAACCCCCCAATTAAATGGTAGTAAAGGCTCTCGGGGTGCACATTGAGTTTACTGGTTCCCCAATAATGTTACATTAAATGTCGAGAAATGCTTATAACTGTAAATACATCTACAGCTCTGCTACTAAATCCTACTTACACCTCCTTTGTGGGGACGTAGGAGGGTGAGGGCGAATCTTCCGCGCCTGATAACGGAATTGACGTAATAACCATGCCGCCGGAATGGAGGTAACTCCTCGTCACTGGAAAACCTTTAATTGCTTCGAAACCTGCAGATAGGCCTCGGAATGAATTGGACTTACGGCAACGACCTCGCAAACGAAAAAAGGACTATGGCATTGGATCCTGGAATGTCAGATCACTCAATTACCCTGGCGCTTTTAAGGACCTTTTACAACAGGCCAGTCAATATCAATTAAAAATACTGGCACTCCAGGAAACGAATTGGACTGGAAACGACATTCAAGACATAAGAGAGGATGCCATTAGGAGGGAGTTCCCCAGCTTAAGTGAAGTCAAGGCAAGATTGACACGTGAAAACACAAGGGGCCAACGCATGGCTATTGTCGAACTAGCTGATAAAGACGCCCAGCAAATCCTGGCGAAGGCCAAAATTAAGATAGGTTGGGTGATCTGCAGGATACGGAGAAGAGCGATCCCTATCCGCTGCTTCAGATGCTTCGAATACGGACACACCGCGTATGGCTGTAGGGGACCCGACAGGAGATCTCTGTGCTACAAATGTGGTGAAACGGGGCACAAAAGGAAGGAGTGCACGAACGAGGCAAAATGCATTCTTTGCAAGGATGCTAAGCTAGTACCTGGCGACCTCAAACATGAGCCGGGGACAGGGAGATGCTGGGTTTTCAAGGAGGCCCTAACTAAAGCCGAATCGATACTCAAATGATCCGTATCCTGCAGGTCAATTTGCACCGAAACACAAACGCCCAGGACCTACTTGAGCAGTTTGCGAGGGATAAGAAAGCTGACCTCCTGTTGCTGAGCGAGCAACATCATAACAAGGACTCGCAAGCGTGGTACCCTGACAAATCTAGTACCTCGGCCATCTGGGTTCGAGACAGCGCCCGCCTTCAGGTGCAGGGCCATGGACGTGGGGATGGTTTTGTGTGGGTGCGGTGTTCAGGGATAACATATTTCAGTGTTTATCTGACGCCTAACGAGGCAATGCGATCTTTTCGAACCAAACTCGATGCCCTGGAGGACGCTGTCTCGAACACAGAGGGCCACATGCTGGTCGGGGGAGACTTCAACGCTAGAGCCATTGAATGGGGTATGCCACAATCCGACTCAAGGGGAAAGCAAATCTTGGACATGGCGGCCAGAACAGCGCTTTTTGTCCCAAATACTGATAACACCCCTACTTTCCGCCGCTGGGGTTGCGTAGGAACCATACCCGATGTGACACTCGCTTCGGAGTCCCTGGTACCTAGAGTACACAACTGGCGAGTACTAGAGGACTACTCGGCTAGTGATCACCAGTATATAGCGGTTGAGATTCACGACAGTGCCACTCTGCGTGCATATGCCCAAACTTCAATCCTCGGATGGAGGACTGGGAGGATGGACGTTGAGAGGTTCGCTGACGCGCTTACGGCAGGCGCACCGTTGCTGGGAGCTCCGCCAGGGAGTGGAGGGCCTACAGCCAAGGACTTGGTGAACTCAACTATGAGTACCATCATAGCTGCTTGCGAGTCTTCCATGCCCCGTCGGAGACCCCGACACGGTAAGCCTCCAGTATACTGGTGGTCAAACGAGATCGCCGAACAAAGAAGCGAGTGTCACAAACTTCGGCGAGAGGCCCAGCGGGCGCGGACGCGGGAGGAGGCAGACACTAGGCTAGCAGCATACAGGTCCGGCAGGAAATATCTTCGCAGGCTTATTAACAAGAGCAAGGCCCGATGCTGGCAAGACCTCGTGGACGATGTAAATAGGGATCCGTGGGGCTTTGGCTACAAGCTGGTCATGGGGAAACTTGGTGCCCTACGGAAGCCTTGTATACATGACGCGGAAAAGATGGACGCGATAGTGCGGGGACTCTTCCCCGCCCATCCCGTCCGTGTTGACGCTGTCCATGGTGAAACAGCAGTCGAGTGCCCACTCTTCACACAGCTGGAACTGGAGGAGGCAGTCCGCTCCCTGAAAGCGAGGAAGGCTCCAGGTCCAGATGGTGTTCCAGCTGAGGTGTTCCAGCTGAGGTGTTGCAGCTCGTCTATCACCATTGTCCTGACTTGCTGCTCAGCACATTCAACGCTTGCCTACGGGACGGGGTTTTCCCGGTACGATGGAAGGTGGCGAGGCTCGTGCTGGTCAGCAAGGGGAAGGGAAATCCCGAATCGCCGTCTGCATACCGCCCGTTATGCATGCTAGACACGGCTGGGAAAGTGCTAGAGAAACTCATCAAGGGAAGACTCACTGACGCGATTCGTGCTGCTGGGGACCTATCTCCTCGGCAGTACGGCTTTAGAGCAGGACGTTCTACCATTGATGCGATTGCAGAGGTGGTGAACGCGGTCCAAAAGGCAGAGGCATATAGTCGCACCAAGCGATGGACCGTCCTGTTGGTGACACACGACGTCAGGAATGCCTTCAACTCCGCTAGATGGGTGGATATTCTGGACACGCTGGAAAACTCTTTTCAAGTTCCAGAATATCTAATGCGGCTTTTGAGGAACTACCTGAAGGTCCGAAGCCTGCTCTACGACACGACACAGGGCGAACGAAGGATGGAAATTACATCGGGTGTTGCCCAGGGATCTATCCTTGGTCCGGACCTGTGGAACGTGTCTTACGACGAGCTACTGAGACTTGAGATGCCAGATGAGTCGCGCTTGGTCGGCTATGCGGATGATGTTGCGGCTCTGGTCGCCCGACGCACCGTTGAACAAGCGCAACTTAGGCTAGGTATGCTAATGCGCCGAGCGAGGGACTGGATGACTGCTCGCGGGCTCAGTTTAGCACTGGAGAAAACCGAAGTGGTCATCTTGACAAAAAAGAGAATCCCTAGAGTAAGGATGATCAGTATTGGAGATATACAAATCGAATCGAAGCCAGCGGTGAAGTACCTGGGGCTACTGATCGACTCGAAGATGAGTTTCTCTGAGCAAATCAGGGCAACGGCTGAGAAGGCTGCTTCGGGAATATCGGCCCTGAGTCGACTTATGGCCAACGTAGGGGGACCCAGCCCATCAAGAAGACGCCTCTTGATGAGTGCTGTAGGGTCAGTGCTACTGTACGGAGCAGAGGTATGGGGCGACGCTCTCAGCAAGGAGGTATACCGAAAACGATTGGCACAGGTACAGAGAAGAGGAGCACTGAGAATTGCATCTTCGTATCCAACAGTCTCCGACTCGGCGGTGAGAGTGATTGCAGGCGTGATACCTGTCGCCCTCCTTGCTAGAGAGCGCCGCGCTATTTACCTGCGCCGAACCGAGGATGCGAGGGAGATGGTTGTCCGCGAGGAGAGACAGCGCTC
The DNA here is from genome assembly GCA_963969285.1 of Odontomyia ornata. Classification (NCBI taxonomy): domain Eukaryota; kingdom Metazoa; phylum Arthropoda; class Insecta; order Diptera; family Stratiomyidae; genus Odontomyia; species Odontomyia ornata. Next base: position 244,696,208 of record OZ017739.1, read on the forward strand.
GCTCAAAGATTGGCAGCAGTCTTGGAGGAATTGCACGAAGGGAAGGTGGACTGCGCGTCTCATCCCGGATGTGAGACCGTGGCTAAATCGAAGGCATGGTGAGACTGACTTCTATCTGAACCAGCTTTTGAGCGGGCACGGGTGTTTTCAGTCTTACCTGCAGAAGATCGGTAAGTCACGGTCTCCCGATTGTCGGTTTCCCAGGAGAGGAGGACTATGCCTGTCACACATTTTTTGCGTGTGCAAAATGGGCCAGGCTGCGAAGGGAACTCTACAGGGAGACGGGAGAGCTCACCCCGGATAATATAGTTGCGGTGATGCTCGAATCGGTTGACAAATGGAACCAGGTGGCACATTATGGTTGGGTAGTCCTAAAAGATAAAAGGGACTCACAGCAGCCGGAGGTGCTAGGGCTGGGGGATCGCTCTTCTGGCATTTCCTCTTCCCCTCTCCCCTCCCGCTAGGAAAGGGACTCCCCAGCTTGAAGGCGCCCCACGGCGTAACAAAACGAGACCTGGCCCAAAGTAATGTGTCAAACGGTTCCAGGCTAGGTTCTCAGATTGACAGGGGAGGTGTTTAGTGGGTAGTCCAAGGGTATCCTCCATGGGAGTCCCACACTGCCAGACTCAGCGGGCGTAAATGCCTTCACATCCCTACCACAAGAAAAAAAAAAAAAAAGACATAAGATTGCACACAATATTTAAAAGTGGGAAGCCTACTGGAAAACCAGAATTTGGAGTGGCCTTCACTGTGGATAGGGAGTTCAAATTGCACGTTATTGATTTTAAGGCAGTCAATGAACGGTTGTGTGCGATCCGTATAAAAGTGAAATCTGACTGATTAATGTTCACGCCCCGACCGAAGAAAAGGACGAAGAAACGAAGGAATCGTTTTACAATCACCTGGAACGACTGGTCGACTCATTGCCCACAAACGACACAAAAATTATTCTGGGTAATTTTAACGCTAAGGTTGGCAATGAGCAATCTCATCGAGGAACGACTGGAGGATATAGCTTCCACGATGAAACAAATGACAACGGCCAGCGCCTGATTGACTTTGCATGTAGCAGAAATCTAGTCATACGTTCGACTTGCTTCCCACATCGACGCATTCATAAAATGACCTGGGTATCACCGGATGGCAACACACAAAACCAGATCGATCATGTTCTGATCCAACAGCGTTAGGCCTCGAGCGTACTTGACGTCCGTACATACCGAGGAGCCAATTGTAACTCAGATCATTACTTGATCAAATTAAACTATCGGTGTCGTATGTCAAAGGCATATTCAGCGAAGACCAGCCCGCTACAAAAATTTGACATCGAAAAGCTCCGAACGGCATCTGTGGCGGAAAATTTCACGCAGACCCTCGACAACCAGCTGGCTCCCATCTTATCAGATGCATCGTTAAAGACGAGCAATGAGCTCTGGATGGAAGTGAAAGCGGCTATCAGAACCGTGGCAGAACAGTTGATCGGACATCAAGCCCGGCGCAAGAGAAATGAGTGGTTTGATGATGAGTGCCAGAATGCGTTAGATAAAAAGAATCAGGCGTACAAAGAATACGTAGGTAGGAAAACCAGGACGAAGAGAGAACACTATGAAAATCTCAGAAGAGTAGCGAATAAGATAATTAGGATTAAGAAAAGAAGATACTATGACGACCAATTGAGAAATATAGATGTAAGTTTAGCGAGCACTAACACAAGACAAGCATACAAAGTAGTGAAAAGCCTGAAACGTGGTTATCAGCCCAAAACCACGCTCTGTCGTGATGACAGCGGCAATATAATCGCTGATGAAATCAAGATAAAGGAAAGATGGGCAACATATTTCAAGCACCTCCTTAATCCTCCGCATAGCTCCAGCACATCGGAGCCTATAGATGTCTGCGGAGAGCTTCCAATGGCCCCACCAACTTTGAATAATGTTTGTTCCATCATCAAAGCCAAGAAAAATAATAAAGCGCGGGGCATCGATGAGATTCCAGTGGAGCTCATCAAATATGGTGGCAGTAGTGTTCATCAAGCTATTCACTAAGTCATCCAGTACATTTGGCAACAAGAACATATGCCGAAAGAGTGGAGCCAATCAATTATATTCTCTATCCACAAAAAAGGTGACAAGCTAAAGTGCGAAAATTATAGAGGCATATCACTACTTTGTACGGCGTACAAAATATTTTCCAAAATCTTAGAAAATAAAATCGGATCATACGCCAACATTATTATTGGGGAGTATCAAGGTGGTTTTAGGGCAGGTAGATCAACAACAGACCAATTGTTCACGGTCAAGCAGGTACTTGAAAAATGCTGGGAGTTCAACATAGACGTACACCAAATTTTCGTTGACTTCAACATAGACGTACAAAAAATTTTCGTTGACCTCAAGCAAGCATACGACAGTATTGATCGTAACGTACTGTACCAAATAATGCTTGGTTTTGGCATCCCAGCCAAATTAGTCCATCTTACCAAATGACAATGACATCGACGACCTCCCAAGTCCGCATCAATAATCAACTCACCGATGCCTTTGACACAAATATCGCACTAAAGCAGGGAGATGGGCTGGCCCCATTGTTATTCAATTTGGCTCTGTAGTAAGTCATACGGAAACTACGTATCGATACGCGAGGTGCATTACAATACAAGTCGAGACAGGTAGTGGCCTGTGCGGACAACATCAACATTCTGTCACGGTCAATAACAACTGCCAAAGAACTCTTCCTGAAACTCGACAGCGAAGCAAAACTAGTAGGGCTACAAATCAACGAAAATAAAACAAAGCAATGACGCAGTCGAGGAAAAATACTCCAAATACACAAAATATTACTCTTGGCGAATACAGTATCGAAAATGTTAGCGAATTTGTGTATTTAGGCGCCAAAATAACGAAAACGGGCAATGAAAGAGACGAAATACGCCGAAGAATACAGCTCGCAAATAAAATATATTCAGTATTGACGATCTTGAAGAAGAGCTGCATACACAGAAAAACAAAGCTCCAAGTGTACAAATCTGTGATAAGACCTGTGTTATGCTAAAGATGTGAAACATGGACTGCAAAAATATTGATCACCTTCGAGCGACGGGTCCTGAGGCGAATAATAGGAGCGAAGCTTGACGGGGACCAATGGCGAATTCGATACAACCATGAGCTGTATGAAATTTTTGACGAACCGGAGGTCTCAACGATTGTAAGCCTGCGGAAGCTGCAATGGGCTGGACACATGAATCGTATGGACGAACAACGGATACCCAAGAAGGTATCCGTTGGGAGAACTGAAGGCCGGAGGCCAGTGGGGAAACCGAGGAAACGCTGGTCTGACTGTGTCGACAAAGACAGTTCATCGCTGCTCGGATTTCGGAATTGGAAGACGCGGTCAATGGACCGAGTCAGTTGGAGGCGCTGTTTGCAGGAAGCGAAGGCCCGAGAGGGGCTGTAGTGCTGAAAAGAAGAAGGTCGAGTCTGTTTATCTTCCAGCGAGTAGAGGTTGTTCATTTATTACGATTTGGGACCATATTGACGGGAATTGGCTGGTGTACAGAACGGGCCGAACCTTGTGGACTCTTTCAACTACTCCACTCATTTCTCAGAGTCTGCGTCTGAAATCGAGGAAATGCGACGATATAATGCTTCATGGACCGATCAAGTGACTGTACACGACATCCACCAGTAGACCATCGGCTACCTGGCCATTCTCAGATTAGTCATACTGATGATCTACCTCCGTTGGCGTTCCTGCCGTTACCTATACGCTACAGCCTACCAAACACCTTGGAGGAGGTTGAACGGACCGTTCAACGGGGGGTAGAGGTTGAGTTCCTGACAACCCTAAGCGCCCATCACGGCCTGATCTGGCAACATCAACGCTTCAATCAACTTACATAGTTATTTAAGATCAATTAGCACTGTAATAATTAGCCCATTCGTAATTAATTCGATTTATTTGATTGATTTATCAATTGATCGATCATTTTAATTCAATTCACCAAATTCAAATTCTATTCGCCATAAAGCGAAAATACTTAAAGTTACCACATTTCATTTTAATCAATCTAGTAACCCATTTTTCATTCATTTTTTAATGTGTCAAAACTTTAAAATAAAAGACTATCATTGTTCAATTGTTGGTTGGGTCGTTATATATTTTGCGAATTCTTGTCCTAATCTGTCTTGTTTCAATTGTTGGTTATTCACTATCTCTGTAAAGTCAAAAAAATAATAAAATCAATGTTCGGGACAAAAGAGTCCCGGCGCAAACAGTGTTCAACAAATTCAACTCCAATATTATTTAGCAAGGTTATTTTATACTTTGTCTGCTTTAACCTAGCAAATTAATAAGCTCAAGGATAACTTCGATGACGGTTACATTGAGTGTTCGGTATGAAGTAAAATCGTTTATACTCCATTTTGTTAGAGTAGATATAGTAATATTGAATAATCAGAATCTTGTTATTTTTGTACTAACTCTATGATATTTTTCAGATCACAAGTGTCGAATCGTATCTTTTTTATTACTCGATGAGATTCGGTCTTGGAAAACTCTTACCAACCAGAAGAAGATCCGCTTTAAGAATCTATGAAACAATTTTGCTTTTTTTGCTTTTGCAGTACAGTCCCTTTCGGGCCTTCGCTTAAGAGATAGTTAGATTATCTCATAATTTTGATCGAATGCATCGTAGATGAACCAATTCAAAATGTGCCCCGATTGGAACACATTTTGAATTGGTTCATCTACTAAAACCTGCGCCGAAACGAGGATGCGAAGGAGATGGTTGTCCGCGAGGAGAGACAGCGCTCACTCAACGATTGGCAGCAGTCTTGGGTGAATTGCACGAAGGGAAGGTGGACTGCGCGCCTCATCCCGGATGTGAGACCGTGGCTAAATCGAAGGCATGGTGAGACTGACTTCTATCTGACCCAGCTTTTGAGCGGGCATGGGTGTTTTCAGTCTTACCTGCAGAAGATCGGTAAGTCACGGTCTCCCGATTGTCGGTTTCCCAGGAGAGGAGGACAATGCCTGTCACACATTTTTTGTGTGCATAAGATGGGGCAGCCTGCGAAGAGAATTCTACAGGGAGACGGGAGAGCTCACCCCGGATAATATAGTTGCGGTGATGCTCGAATCGGTTGACAAATGGAACCAGGTGGCACATTATGTTCGGGCAGTCCTAAAATATAAAAGGAACTCACAGCAGCCGGGGACGTTGGGGCTGGGGGATCGCTTTTCTGGCACTTCCTCTTCCCCTCTCCCCTCCCGCTAGGAAAGGGACTCCCCAGCTTGAAGGCGCCTTACGTTGTAACAAAACGAGACCTGGCACAAAGTAATGTGTCAAACGGTTCCAGGCAAGGTTCTCAGGTTGACAGGGGAGGTGTTTAGTGGGTAGTCCAGTTTTTGCAAGCATGGGAGTCCTACACTCTGTGCATAAAAAGCATTCGCCTCCCTACCACAAAAAAAAGAAAAAAAAAACCCTGAGAGAGGGAATCAAATATTGTCAGAGGTTGTTGAACCAACGATTTTTTGCTTCAAATCAATACTGAACGGTGAATCACTTTATTTCAATGAAACATTGACATCTGCCCTCATACTGAGCTTGAATCTTATTGATTATTTTATCAGCTATGAAGACTTGTGGTTTATATTTGGCAGGATAAACAACAAGAAATCATGTCATATCGACGGTGTTCCAAATATAGTTCTCCGACATTTGCCTGAGGTTGCTATTAGAAATCATTGCATATTGTTCAACAATATATTGAGCAATTCATATTTCCCAAATGAGTGGAAAAAGGCTAAGGGATTTCCGATCTTGAAGAAACGAAAAGAACCTTCGAGTCGTAAAAGCTATCGCCCAATCAGCTTGCTGCTTAACATCAGCAAGGTGTTTGAGGTGATATTAAACAAAGCATCAAACGCCCACATTGATAAATATGAGTTGATGCCGAATTGCCAATTTGGTTTTCGTGCCAGGCATTCGACCATACATGCGATAACGAAAGTAACCTCATTCATCTGTTGGAAACTAAACAACATTGAATGTGTTGAAGCATGTCTCGTTGATATGGAGGAAGCCTTCCACACGGTATGGTTAGATGGACTAACTTTTAAACATCTTCAGGACAGGTTCCCTAGACACATTATGAAAGTCAAAGTCAAATGCGCTTTTTTCAATACTGATCAAACAATATAAAGCAAATTCCAAACAATGAAAATATTAAAACTTAATGGCCAAAATGGATCTCTAAATTTATACGTAATCAATAAAACACAATTAATCAAAAAAAAAAAACAATAGCAAATTCAAATTAATTAAAATTATTACATATTTTATGATTCACACCTTGTCGACATGATGTGCAATATGTTAAACGGGAAATCAATTGTTGTAACTTATGGAAATTTAACGACAATGCGCGACTACAAGGCATTGAATACTCAAAGTCGAAGTCAAAACTTCTTTATTCAATACTAATCGTTAAAAGAGATAGCTTATGACGTTTTTTGTATTTGATAGCAAGAAAACCATTCAAATTTAAATTTCACTTGGTTTCATTTTAATTTGGTCAAAGCGGTGGCACTTGATGGTATGAATTGCAAGTTTGCAATGGATTTCTCACAATAATCATATTCAGTTTAACTCTAAATTTATTCGACACAATTGTGGCAGGTGAATTTTAACACCATTCAGATACCATATTCAGATGTCAGCTATCTGCATAGCAGGAGAAACACCGTCATTCAGCCTCAAAAACATGATGCACACTGTTCCTTATGCAAGGCATGGTCGCCATGCATAAGGAACTGAATATTGTCGCGTGTTATCGTTCGCGGCCAATAATTTTAATGTTCCGGGAAAGTGAAAACGCAATATCTTTTAAATTAAATTAAAAGAGTTAATTTCATTACTTAAAAATGCACAATCACTTATTTAACTATTTCACAATTTTAATTTTCACTATTAGTCTAACTTCCACTTGTCCATAAATTTCTATCGCAATTGTCTTCTAAAATCACTTCACAATCAACGAAAATCACTTTCCTATTACTCGATCTTCTATTCACTCCACACTTTCGCAGTTTTTCTATCGCGGTTCTAATGAATGATCCCCCATTCATTCAGCTCGCCTTTATATAGGGTATCTAGCCATTCAACCCATTTCTCGAACATTGGCGAATGTTCTGCCGAGAGGAATCTGGTATATTTGAGCAGTTTAATGAATGGGGTGACGTCACTTTCAGATGTTGATCATGCTTGGTGGGTTCTCGTGGTTTCGAGTAAATTCATTTTGTTGATGTTCTTACTGGTTGTGAAAACAATTGCGACAGTAGCTCGCAGAATTATTTGCACATGTAACACTGCCCCCACCTCAGTTCTTTTCGCCCCGAAAAGATGTGTCGCCAGTTGTAGTCAATTCTCCCTGGATGTAATATGGGGCAAGACCGTCCAGGTGCACGGTTTTCATTTTGGCTCTTGGCTTACGATGTTCCTGTATTCGGTATACGACGTCGTTGATTCGCTTTGTAACTCGGTATAGTCCCTCCCAATTATGTTGCAACTTTGGAGACCTACCCTTTCGCCATTGCGGGTTATATAGCCACACCAAGCCATCTTGCTGGAAGCCAGTAGAATTTGCCTTTAGATCATACCTGGTCTTCATCCGGTCAGTTGCCGATTCGAGGTGTTTTCGCACTGTCCGATGTATCTGGTTCAATCGTTGCCTTAGCTCACTTGCGTACTTTGAGATCGTTTGGGGTTTCTCGGGGGGTGTTCCGAACTTTATATCAGCTGGCAGACGAATAGTCTTTCCGAAAATGACTTTGGTTGGGGCTTGGCCCGTCGATGCATGTTCGGCAGCTCTGTACGCCATCAAAAATAGTGGGATGTGTCGGTCCCAGTCCCTTTGGTTCTCGTCAACCATCTTGGCCAGGTGTTTATTGAGCGTGCCGTTGAAACGCTCGACCATTCCATCGGATTGGGGATGCAGCGGTGTTGACCTCGTTTTCCCGTTCCCAGCAGTTCGCTAATTTCGCTAAAAACTAGTGACCCAAAGTTTCGGCCTTGATCCGAATGTAGTTCACAAGGAACGCCGGACCTACTGACCCAATTTAACAATAGCTGTTCGGCTACGGTAGTTGGTTGGGAATGGGGTAGACCTCGGGCCACTTGCTGAAATAATCAGCCACGACCAGCGTGTATCGATTTCCCCACTCGGATTCAGGAAAGGGTCCCGCGATGTCAACAGCAATCCTTTCAAACGGTACACCCACGTTGTAGGTTTGCATTTGTCCCCTCAGTCGTCACTTTGGACCTTTGACGGAAGCGCAGATGGTGCATCTGCGGCACCAGTCCTCTACGTCTTCTCGAGCATGGAGCCAGTAGAACCTTTCCCGAAATTTCGCTAAGGTCTTGTTAACAGCAAGGTGACCTCCCGAGGGTCCTTCATGCATCTCCTTAGCCACATCGTGGATTCGGCTTTTGGGAAGTATAGTTTGCATCCTATAGGAGCTGCCATCCGCCGTTTCCCATTTCCGCTTGAGTTTCATTGTGCCCAATAACTTTTCAGGGTTGCGCCATACATTGAAACGTCTTTCCACTCAGGTCGCCCAGTTGTCTCCTTACATACGAGCAATGGGCATTTCGAATCTCCTCCGGTGACCAACCTTCATCGAATTCGGCCATTATCAATCGCAGATCAACGGGCGATTTCTTTTCCTCAATCCGTCGGCAATGCTTGCAGTTAGCTGGACATGGACGGCGGGATAGGGCGTCAGCATTTCCATGAACTCCGCCGTTCCGATGAACAATTTCGTAGTCGTATGACTGCAATCTTCCGATTCATCTCGCAACTTGTCCCTCGGGGTTATTGAAGTTGAGCAGCCATCTCAATGATGGATGGTCCGTTCGAAGAACAAATTTCTGGCCATATAGGTACTTGTGGAACTGCTTGGTGGCCTCTATTATAGACAATAGCGCCTTCCTGGTCACGCAGTAGTTCCTTTCACTTTTTGAAAGAACTCGACTGTAATACGAGAGATTTCTTTCTTCGCCATCGATCTGCTGGGAGAGTACAGCTCCAATACCGCCGTTGCTCGCATCGGTGTCAATTACAGACATTTTTCCGGGTTTTGGATATGCCAGCACGAGTGATTCACACAGCTTCTCCTTCAGGGTCTCAAAGGCTGTCTGGCATTGGTCATTCCAGACATACGGACGATTTTTCTCGGTTAACTGATGGAGAGACTTAGCAATTTTGGCAAAGTCTTTGACGATTCTTCGATAGTAGGTTGCCAGACCCAAAAAACTTCGTAGTTAGCGCTTGTTGTTTGGTGTTGGCCAGCTTTTCACGGCTTCAATTTTCTCAGGGTCTGTTTTGACCCCTTCTGCTGATACAACTGTCCCAGGTATTTTACTTCAGCTGCGAAAAGGGTTCACTTGTCGGGACTAAGTTTCAGATTCGCCAGTCGCAATCGGGAGAAAACTTCTTCTAAGTTCCGCACATGCTCTTCGAACGTTCTCCCGATAACAATGATGTCATCTAGGTACACCAAGCAGGCGCTCGAAAATGCCTGGAGCATTGCAAAGCCCAAACGGCATCACCACAAATTGCCACAATCGGATCCCAACTGAAAATGCGGTCTTCTCTCGGTCCTTCTTGTCGATTTCTACCTGCCAGTAGCCACTCTTGAGATCGAATGTAGCAAACCATTTTGCGTCGGCGACTCGTTCGGCCATGGTCATCCGGGTTTGTTGAGAAGATGTCACTGTACTTGGTGACCAGATCAGAGGCTCGCTTGAATAGCTGCACTGGCAATTTGACCTGCTTCAATATTGCAGACGTGGATTCCCGGGCTTTGTCTGCGTCTTGCCTCCTTTTTCAATGATGGTCGTGAGTGGCTTCCAAGGAGGTGATGGTGGAAACAGGCTGCCAGTTGCCGATGACTTCTCCCGCTTTGATGCTCGTGGTTGAGTCTGCGGTGTTAAGGACTCTAACCGGCACGTATCCGTTCCTTATAGATCTTACAAGGCATCGTCCTACAATCAAACTGCGCAAGGCGGACGTCTTCGTTGGCTCTATCAGATAAGATCGGTGGTCTCCAGAATCACCATCAAGCTTGGCCCATACAACGCTTTCAGAAGAATTTGGTACATCAGTGTCGGTACATACTACTACATTCATCTTGGGAATTTGAACGCTAGGATCCTTCATCAAAACTTCGACATTCCGCCATGTCAATACCTGTTTGCTCAAATCCAACGTGATTCCATGTGGTCGCAGATAATCCATTCCGAGAATGCAGTCATCCATAATGTTTGCGACCAGAAAATTATGTCGGAACGCAAGGTCTCCCAACTGTATCTGGAGGTTGACCTCTCCATGGACAGGTGCAGTTTCTATCGTAGCTGTCCGTAGTGAGAAAATCCTGCCCTTATGAAGTAGTTGTTGCCTCACTAGGTCTGGTCGGATAATCGATCGGGTTGCACCGGTGTCGATTGTTATGGTGCCATGTTCTCCATCAACTTGACCCGGAAGGGATAAGTCTGCTTCTCCACGATGTAGTCTTGACACGGTGATGGTGGTTGTAATGAATCATGCGACGCCGCTGGTGACCACTACTAACACACTTTGCTGCTAGGTGGCTTGTCATTTCACGTTGGTTGCGACCAGCGCACATCCCACGTCAATTTTGTCGTGGGATGTCAACAGGATTTGACAGCCACATGGGAGTGAAGTGTGGAGGTAGTGGCCGCCACCCATGAGGAAGTCCCGGAGTGTGCCGACAGTTCGGTCAAATTCAACTCAACCAAATGATGGTGAGTATTGGCAACTCGAATGAGTATACCGACGTCATACACTATAATACACTTCCCATTTATTTTCCCGAACCCAGTGTACAACTTGAAGGTGATTGAGAATATTCGTGGGCAGGCTAATCCAGACAGAACACCGAGCGCCGCTTCTAATACGGTATATGCAGCCAAAGCGGTGCCAACAAGCATCTGTACCGGGGATTTCGAGGATTTCAAGCGCGAAAGGAATGCACAAAAGAAAGGAATCGAGAAGGCGAAAGTGTCGCTGCCAAAAGGCTTTTCCAAATATATAGAAGCATACGGTCAAGGTCAGGACAATATCGACCTAGATGAATGAGACTCGGATTCAGATATTGAAATTTTGGTTCATCTTTCGTTGTCAGTACGATCGTTGGATCAAGCATCGGATCAGGTTAGTGTTAAAATAATAAATATTAAAAGTCCAAGTACAAAGGATACCTTAGAAGATTTTACGGAACCAATTGATAAAGTTCGAGACGATTCAATAAATGATTTGATGGCAACAATAGCGAAAGTAGATTCGAACGGAGTACAAGTTCTCCCGGAAGGTAGGAATAAGACGACATCGCCACAAGTCCATAGTTCAGCAGATATTGCGAATGTTGCTGAAGAGAAAGCTGACCAGAAAGACGATCCAAATGAAGATTGGTGTGCAGTTTGTTTGGATGGTGGTGAATTGATGTGTTGCGATAAATATCCAAAAGTATTTCACCAAAATTGTCACATACCAGCTATAAGTTCCTTACCAGATGAAAGTGAAACGTGGCAAGGTTTCTTATGTGTTAATTTAGCGGAACTGGCAAGTTCAGCTGAATGTGAAAGACATAATGCAGGAGAACTTGGCGCAAATGAATAAAAGATTATACAGAGGATACGTTTAGAATTATATTGGCAATACGAACAAAGTTTACCATTTAGAGAGCCAGAACCTGCAACACACACTGCATATTATGAAATAATTTGTTACCCTATGTCGCTAGATGTTATCCGAACTCGTTTGGATCCATCAAGTCCGAATCACTACAAAGACATTGCCACATTTGTAGCTGACGTTCGATTGTTGTCCAAAACTGTATACTTATATTATCCGGAGGATTCCAAAACATATGCGCATGCCCGTTATCTAGAACAATTTTTCGAAGAGTAAATGGCTTCCTAAATACGCTCCTGTAAACAAATGTGAAACGAATGCAGATGAATGTCCTGTGAAAAAAAAATGCGCAAAAATTCCGAATGAATGCCCTTAGAAAAAGAACAATTTCAACTGTCGGATAAGAAAAAAACAAAAAAACGAAATAAAGGAGATTATATTTGCTTACAGGAATAGTTTTAGCATCGTAAGTTTAGGCGTGTATTTACGCTATCGCCTGTTGATGTCGCACATCGACACATTTAAACTCTTACTACAAGCAAAATATTAATTTATTGTTTAAACATAACTATACATAAAATAAGAAACCATTTTTATTTACTCGAAAGAAAGCATGTAGTTATTCCAAATATGAAATGCTCATTATAAATTTCACCGGTTAGTTCTTAATCATATGAATAAATGTATACCAATTTTATTTGAAACATTAGATTATAGAGGTTAATTAATTTTATATGACAGAATGCTAGATAGCAATCAAAAAACGACAGAAAATCGTACTTTCGTTGATTTTAGGCATAACTATAAATTAATGACATTAAAATGTAGAACATTTACTTCCAATTCATACGAGAAATGACATTTATCAGAAACACTTTTTGTGTTTGAATTCTCCTTATTTTGGTTGCTTTTAGACGAAACCCATGTAGACTGGCATACGATTTTATTAATTTGTTTTTATAGTTGATGTAGATGAGTGCTAAAAAAAAATGCAATTTAATACAAACTGATTATCAAACTGTAGAAAAAAAGAGATACTATTACTTTTAGTAGAATACCTTAGTTAGAAATTTATATTGTATCGAAGGAATCGTTAGTTAGAATGTAGAGAAATTAGAGACTTGTTTAACGTTAGTTATACGTTACAAACACACACGACAAAATCAGTCAATGAAAGAAGCAAACCAATATTTAATTTGCATTAGTAGATAATTGAAATGAATATTCCTAATAGGGAAATTCTTCGTGAACGCGCTTATATACATAAATTTTTGTGTTAAAAATTTGATTATCAAAATTGCGGAATGCTATATGACAAAACAGCAATAGTATAATTTGAAATTGGAAAAAAAAAATGTTTTGTAATGTGACGCCTACGCCCGGGAATCGAAGTGATTCCGATCCCGAACCCTTGCAACCGGCCAGATGGATATGTCCTCGAAGTGCCAGCGGACTTCACCTGTCGTGCGGATATCGTTGCGCAGAAAATATTTTTTTTTCTGTCCAAATATTTAGATCTGTGGATATAAATATTCGAAATATAAAATTAATCCACACCCCGACACATTTCGAGACATATCCATCTGGAAATGCCCCTCCACCGTGGCCATCAAAAACTATGCCACTGGCGACAGATGGAGAGGCACATTGCCGCCATGTGGAGTGCCATTCCACACACCTCTGTTTTGTCCGAGGTGACAACCGGTTGAGCTTGACAGCCACATGGCGAAAAAGGTAAATGGTGTCATGGTGTGGTGTCGGTAGCGACTTGGCGCGGTCCTAGGTGGTGTAAAATTATTAAGAGGTAAATTTTTTTCGTTCGGCTTACGTCGACAAATGCCTTACCAGGTTTTGTTTGCAGTTCATCGCCCTCGTCGTTGTAGCAGCCAAACGAGGATCTTTAGATCGAAGTAAATCGAAATCTCCCAAGAAAAAGAGGAAAACCGACACAAAGAAGACATCGAAAGAAGGGGTGACTGCGAGCGACTTAACCGAATCGAATGACTCTGAAGAAGAGGTTGATAACGCCCAAGAATACAAACCGCAGAGCTGTTGTCAGTTCAAGGCTGTGGAGGATCCAGCTAAGTATCGGGATTATTTATAGGAAACGAGGCATATGGGGTTGCTGGGCTGTCTAGCACAAGTAGACTCGATGGCCTAGCAAGAAATATCTCTTAGACATCCATGATTGCCTAGTTGTTTGGTTAGTTTTTGTGTCAGTTCTGCAGACCGGGTCAAATATCGGTATTCATTGGGCAGTGTTTATATTCCGCCCGGCGTATTTTACCGACTGAAAGCGAAAGTATATATTTGATTCTTTGAGAATAAAACCATTCCTCAAAGACTTCATTTCCAAAGCAAGTTTCCGGCGGTCCAATCGTTCGGCGCCGCATATCATGGAAGTTCCTGATTTGTATTACAGTCGCGATGAATATGTTGAAACGGCTTCGGGTAATAAATTAAGTCGGCAAACTGTCCTCTGTGGATCTCAGAACATTGTCTTGAGTGGGAAAGTTATAGTTCAAAGCGGCGCTATAATTCGAGGCGATCAAAGAATCAAAAGAACTGAAACATGCGAGCGCAATAAAGAATAAATTTTTCGTGATGAGTTAAATAGAAATGTATAAATCTAAGTCGACATCTTAGACTATTGGACTTTTGTATGTAAAATTACCAACACCTTTATGTGCCTATTGATAGCGCTTGACGCGCATACGGTATTGTTTTAAAACTATTGTTTTATAATAATGTAAACAGTCCTTGTATTATATCTAATAGTTAAATTCTAAAAATGTTACCTTTCATTAACTTGAAAACATAGGCTTGTATAGAACAAAGTAATGGTCATGATATTATTCATTCTTTGTTGCGATCTAGTAGGAGATTGTCAAATGCTCAATACAATGCAAGAAACAAGCGTTGAGTTGATCTTATCCAGTGGAAATTAAAAACTTAAAGAGCCAATAGAAACTAATGCAGCCTATCGTTCAGTCTTGCCGATAAAACTGAAGAAGTTCTTAAAAATTATTTGTTTTTCTAATCCAGTTGACTTGTACTTACAATTGTATGGAGTCCATTGACAGAAGATCTACATTTGATTATTTCTTGGGAAAAATCTTTAAATTAGAGCAGCATGTAATGGAAGTGGTAAAAATAAAAGAACTCGATAGCCAGTAGAACAAATAACTGATACGTTAATAAATAAAATTTTCGGGGAAATAAAAACTCGTTTTGATCGTCGGTGTTTTTTCGTCGCGTGCATTTGTATCTCCGCCCTAAGATCCGCTCGGGTAATCTCGTCGTTCGTTCGCTTTCGGCCTACCGACCATAAATCATACTATGGGAATCTAGTCAGAACGGCACAATTCTTATAATTGTAAATTTTTTTCATATACAAGCCAAGATTCGTGATATTCTGGAATGATTTATGTACATGTGATTATGATGAGGGTAACAAATAGTAGTGAATGATTGATTTGTATTTTGACGAAAGTTCCCATTTTATGTTAGCAGGTTAAGAACAATAGTCCTTTAAAATGAAAACAAACAAACGTGTATTCAATGAATTGCTTCGATTTGGGTGGTAGTTATCAAAACCAATTACTTCTTTATTCGTTTAATGTAAAGCATTTCATTGGAAACATAAGTTGCTTAAAATTAATTGAAACAAACAAGAGGTCAATCGTGATTTCGTATGTACCTAAACCAAATTCACGGGAATTTGGTCGCGTCGCGTTTTTCGCGTTTAATTCGGGTGACCTTAATAATAATAAAATAAGTAGGGTATAAAAGTAATAAAGAAATGTGAACACATTTTTAGGGATAATAGTTTTTTATTAAAGCGTTTTTGTTTAATTTTTAATACACACATAACCTTAACACACATACATGCATATACAATGTATGGAATTTTTTTCAAACAAAATTTTCTACTAGAAGGCTCCTTTTGTCTTTTGTTTTCGATCCATATTCTATTATTGCAACTAATCATTTAGTTTTTAAGAAAACGATTTAGTTTAAATGCTCATATGCTTCTTTTTAGTATTGTTCGAAGCATGAATTTCTTATCGGTTTGGTAAATGAAAATTTAGGATTTCAACATATCTCCTTGAATTCAAAGAATAAAATATAAGAAAAATTCCAAGAAATGAAAGAATCTAAGGCATTGAAAAATAACTATCTGGGGAAGGAAAAAAACAAAAAATCCTGTTAATTATTCGATCATTAGTTGTTCCGTTATTGTTAGTACAACATTTTTTTTAATAAAATAAAGTAAAATCAACCAGAAAAATTACTAAGCCAAAACTATATATTGCTATTACGTTATTATAAAACTAAAGGAAACTATGTCCTACAAAAACAAAATTAAAACATTAAATATTCTCAAGTATGATTTCTGTAATGTACTCTAATATTATTTAAAATTATCTTGAATATCTATATGATCAGATTGTATCGTAATTAGTAATTATTAAAAATGAATTGCTAAGTTAACCCACGACTTTCCTTTTCAGTGACTCTTCTTTTTTCAGTGGGAACAGAGAGTGTAGGGTAAGTATGCCGTCGCGAGGGTAGGGTTTCGACAAATCCGCTGAGGTCGGTTTCGCGTCGCGCGCGGTACGCGGTACCTTTGCTTGTTTCGTCATTTCATTAGAGTAGTTTTCGTCGGTTTAATTTCGAGTAGCATATTTTTCGGTACCGCGTCGGTGATTCGGTAACGCGCCTATAGGATTTTATAGCGTTTTTGATTTGAGATCTGTGGAGAGATCACATCCAGAACTAAAGTAACGTAGGTTTCCCGTTCTGGATGAGTAGTTATTGACGCGTTTGGAAAACGGGCATGTCCAGGTGACTGAAATATTGTAATTGAGCGTAACCCATTCGGAGACCCGCGACCGAAATCCTCTCCGAACTAGCTGGCCGACAAGCAGTCACCGCGTGAATGGGTTACGGTGCACGGATTGGTTGACCTGTTGGTACCATCCGTTGGCACTACTCAGACTTAACGTCTAGAACCGATGAGAGGTCGGTTCCGCGTTCGATCTGAAAAGTAGAAAATCATTACAGTTTATTTCGAAACGAATGAAAATTAATTGATTGGAAACGACTAATTTCATACTTTCGATAGTGCAAGTCTCGAAGCATACACAGTTATAAATGCGAAAAATTGCCGAACATTAATTTTATGATATTTAAAGCATTTGTAGAAGGAAAACGATTTATTTTTTTTAAACAAATATATAACAACATGAATTGCTAAATAACAACACGACTTTCCTTTCCAGTGGTTCTTCCTTTCAGCGGGAAATCTAGTGCAGGGTAGGTATGCCGTCGCGAGGGTAGGGGTTGAGAAAATCCGCTGAGGTCGGTTTCGCGTCGCGCGCGGTACGCGGTACCTTTGTTGTTTTGCCTTTTATTAGCGTAGCTTTCGTCGGGTTGAGTTAGCGTAGCATATTTTTCGGTACCGCGTCGGAAATTCGGGAACGCGAAGTAAAAAAATTAGATTTTTGTTCTTGACTGGTTGATGAAAAAATACGGAGTAACGTAAAATAGGTTTCCTCTCCGTATGGTTTTGTTCTGGTGACGCGTTTGAAAACGGGCATGTATTGGTGGCTGAATATTGTAAATGAGCGTAACCCATTCGGAGACCCGCGACCGAAATCCTCTCCGATCTAGCTGGCAGACAAGCAGCCACCGCGTGAATGGATTACGGTGCACGGATTGGTTGACCGGTGGGTACCATCCGTTGGCACTACTCAGACTTAATGTCTAGAACCGATGAGAGGTCGGTTCCTCGTTCGCACGTAGACTTAAAATCATTACATGGTGTAGTAATCGAGCAGTTAGTTAAATTTATTATTTTATTACTTTAAATTATTTGATAATTTCATGTAGAATTTAAATTTTATTTTGTTTTTTTTTTGTGTCAATTTATAGATTTTATATTTTTTATATTTAAACTGCTCGATTAGAATTCGGCGCAGGCAAAGGGTTAAGGGGAATTCCTACATAGTAGAGGCTAAACTTGTTAAATCACTACACAACCAACAAACCATTTTCATATAGGAAATCCTGCTATGGCTTGGTAGTATGGAAATTACACATTCGCGCATTCCGCTCATCGTCATCATGATCATACCCAAAAATATACACTTACACCCATCGAACTGTTAGTAACAATTCGTATAAGTGTACAATCCACTCAACACAACTTGAGACTCGATGATCGTGGAGCGGAGAACCTGCCGCGAGACACTTGGGGGAGTGTTGATTGATACGTTGCTCGTGCCGGGTGGGATGGAGACGGTATTGGTGATTTAAAAGAAAGTGATTGCAAGTTAAATGTTAATTTGCTGGAAAAGTTCAGAGGAAAATTTGTAGCGCTAAGGGAATAGAAGAAAATTACTTGAATGGAGCAAAGGTGGTTTTCCGTTATACTCTGTTGTAGTGCAGTGAATCGTGATCGTTTATGGTTGGGATCGAGATGGTTCGCGAGTGTATACGTCGGCCGTCATAATAACGTTGTTCGATACGCACGGTTCATTCCTTGAATGACTTTTACTAGCTTCCTGGAAACTTAACTTTCGAATGTTTATTAAAGAACTAGTTGTAGTGCATTAGGAACTGGTATTTTATTCGCATTGCCACGAGTACGCGATTCTGTCGGTTCGGTCGCAATTTCAAGGTGTCCCATATTGAACCGAAGCTAAAACACGGTTCTGTGTCAAATTTTCTTTGCATTTGCCGTTGCGTTCGTTGACGCTCTGTCGTTCTTGTGCACAGTGATGAGTCGTTCGTTATACTTGTTAGGAAGGTGAAAAATCAGCAAATTACACAAACACCAGTGCCGCCCGAGTTTAGTTGTTTTATAGAGAAGCACTGCGCACTCTGGTCAATTTCGTACCCTACATGTCATCTAGATAGTTGACACGGAATCGTGCACTGTTTGCTCCATTTCACCGTAATCTGAAATGCTCATAGAAGAGAGTTCTCAGTTGAAAGCGTAGATCAGTCAGAATACTAGATCCTTTATTACGGGTTCTCTGACAGCATTCGTGGCAAGACTTGCGAACAACTTGTGCATTATATGATTTCTGCATTGAGATCAGTGCGACCGTGGAGGCGTTATTTGGATCTCGGGGAAAAGTAGGCAAAAAGTCGAACGAATAATTCACCAACTGCTGTGTCTGCGCGCATAACCAGAGTTGACGTGAATAAAAAGACGGGCGAGGAGAGCCCATTATATTTGCAGGCGATCTATTCTAGCGTGTAGCAGCCATGTGTTGGCGTGGACATGGGAGGTCCTGCCTTTTTATTATAAGGCGTGTTACACGTTAATTACTAAGCAAAACGACGAAAGCAACATTTTTACCAATATACCTATATTCTCGCCTATTCTATCAACGAATCGAATCCGCCAGTAACTGGAAGCTGTTATCCCGTTTTCAAGAGGCCTGCCACTCAAAACGTGATTTCCAAAAGTGATACGAAGTACAAAAATCTTTGAGGTTACCCGCCAGGTAAACTCAGTGGACTTTCGGCGAAAACAGTGATCGGTATATCGCGAAATAGTTAGTGACAGTTGGTAAGAAGCCAAAATACGAAGGGACTTTTTTTTTGCGAAACCATTGTTACATCTGCATCGATAAGGAAAAACATATGTGTGTTGTTAGTACGCTTATTACGATATCCCATAAGGTTTAGCGACATTTTCCTCACTCGTGTGTAATTGACATTAACCCCGTGCTGCCGGGGAAGTGTGTGCGCGGATACAAAGTATGAGTGACATCTCTTCAGCAAAATCAAAAAAATAAACCTAAGGCATTTGAAGTAAATGTATAATTGCATTGATTGAAAATCAACAATAAACACTCTATAAATTGTGGTAGTTATTCATTTCCGTGGGGTTAACGAAACAGTCATCGATGATATCGTATCGAAAAATTGAAGAGTATACCGCAGGACTAAATACTAAGGAAAATAATCATGATCTCAGGAAGATAACTTTTTTCTAACACTAAATACAGTCGCAGGTCCTTACCCGCCCCGAACACGAGCGCTCGTAGGAGGAGGTTTGGGTAAGTACCCTTTTTATTGCCTTTAAAATTTTTTTTTTCATATACATTTTAAATTGAAAAACAAGATTCGTGGTTTATGATATATAATGCCTCACATTATGAATGGTAAAATGAAGGTTAGTTATACAACTTTAGTTATACAACAACTTTCATTATCCGTAAAGTAAAATTATAGCTTAGTAGAAAAGGGAAAGAACCAAACAAAGAAAAAAGTATGATCTATTAAGCTTTTGAATTCATTTGATTGTAGCGCATAGTTAACATTTGTTTAAATTGAACGGAGAATATTATAATGGTAAATATAATATTTAATTTAAATCCAATGATATTGTAATTTTTTTACAAACTCGGTCTTTCTATTTTGTTTCCTTTTGACCGGGTATAGGACCCGGTACTGTGGCAGGCTTTTCCCATAAAACATGAGCCAGCCGCCGGGTACTCACTAACCTTCTTTGGCCCAAGCAAGGTGCCTCTTTATGACATATGATTATGTAATCGAATTGCATAATTCTATGGCATAAATTGGTCACCGGGGTACTTCTCTTCTGATGGGAAGGCTCATGCAAGTTAAGTTGTATGAGTTTTCCACTCAGAAGAGGAATACCTGGCCACTGCAACAATTATGGATTTTAATCCGGTTGGGTGGGTGCGCGGGGGCTCCATCACCACCCGGTTGCCCCTCTCTCATTTGTGGGCCATGAGCCTCTCCGGGTAAGGACGAGGGTACCCTGCTTCCACTTCTTTTTACTTGTTTCTCTTGTTCCATGAACAAGTCAGTTGCCCCTGGTGTAGTTGCCTACAATTTTTGCGACTTCGGTCGCCTTGCTTCTCTCGACCCCAGAAATTCGTGAATGCGAAATTCTTTGTAGTGGGTCCTTGTGCTGGGGGAATGAACCCGCCCCACGACACCGCAATGCTAGCCTGCCAGCACATTCACGCGTCCCCAGACAAAGGCATTCTCGGCAGATACTGACACCTTCTTGTGCCGAGGTAGCAGACCATCGCTGCAGTCCTTTACGGACTTGAATTTAACTATTCACTACAGTGGTGCTGGGGACGTCGATCCTCCTAGCCAACCTCTGCCCCACGAAATTGGCTCTTACATGTTTCCCGACCCCTCAGCTTGAAGGGCTTCCATTCTGGACTCCTGACTCGGTCTAGGTCTTCTCCTAGCTGCACACCCTGGACAATAGCTCGGTTTTCTTCGCTTCTTGCAGTCTCTTTGCAGGTGCCCCTTCTCTCCGCAATTCCAGCATCTAGGCGCACCATTTACTTGCAGCTCTCGCTCAATTTCCACGCGCTCACACCTGCACTCGGCTGTCACTACCTTGCGAGTCCGGGCAGTGGTACGGCTCACATTTTTCGCTGCCTCAAAATTCAGACCATAAGCCAATGCATCCTTAACTGCTTGCTTTTGAGCTAAACGCACGGCTTGCTGCAATTCTTGGTCTTTTAATGCACTGATGAATGCTTCTGTTGCTGCGTCATCTCGATGTTCTGGGTCATAAGCTGGGTAAGCCAAAAGTGCCAGTCGCTCAATGTCTTGCGCTAGCTGCTGTAAGGTTTCGCCAGGCTTCTGCATCCGATGCCGTAGCTGTGACCGATAAGTCTGCTTCAGATGATCGTCTCCATAACGCATGTCGAGCGTATTCATTATAGCAGCCGGGTTTGAATGCAACTCAACGGGGATGGTCTGCAACGGCTCGGGGCCTCTTAGAGCAAA
The DNA here is from genome assembly GCA_963969285.1 of Odontomyia ornata. Lineage (NCBI taxonomy): Eukaryota > Metazoa > Arthropoda > Insecta > Diptera > Stratiomyidae > Odontomyia > Odontomyia ornata. Next base: position 244,717,723 of record OZ017739.1, read on the forward strand.
AATCAATGCAGTTGCTCGTTCCTGCTCATTCCAGCGATTTATGCGAGCGGCTGCTTCAAACTGGGTTTTGTAAATAGTCCAGACTGTTTGCCCATCGAATATTGGTGCTTGCACATTTCTGGATGTGCTTTGCACTGCGGTTATAAGCGGGGCTGGTGAGGTGGTTACTATTGCCTTCGCTGCTTCCAATTCCTTTTTCATGTTTTCCATCTCATGGTTGATTCTCTCCTCGACCTGGCTGATATCACGGTTAATTTTCTCCTCGACCTCGTAAAACTTTTCTTCGACGCATTTAATTTGTTTGTTCAGATTACCGAGCTCCGCTTTTATTTCGGTTGACTGTTTTTGCAAATCTGTTTTCAAATCGGTGGACTGTTTTTGAAAATCTGCCTTGATTTCGATCGCTTGTTGATCCAGCTTCGCTGATTGTTCATTTAGCTTAACTGATTGTTCATTTAGCTTCGCAGTTAGATTGGACGACTGTTCATTGAGTTTCGCAGTTAAATTGGATGACTGTTGTCGCTGCTCTTGCTGCATCAGCATCAACATTTGCATCAGTGCATTTTCTGGTTCCTTTGGTTTTGGTGTTTCGGCTTCACCACCTTCTGCGCCTTTTTCTGAATCTGAAGGCTCATCCGAATCCTGATACGCACCTTCCGATTCAATTGCGTCACGCAAGCGTGCAATCAGTATGGCATTTGTACCTTGCGTGGCCAGATTTCGCTGTTCCAACTCCTCTTTGAGCTCCGATATGCTCAATTGGTTAATTTTTAGATGAAAGTTTCCTGGCATTTTTATTGTTTCGGCTATTTTTCCACCAGTTTCCACGTTAATTTACACTATTGTGCACTTTAAAAATGTTTAAACGTTTTCACTTCCAAAATTTTCTTTCTCACTTCTTGACACCATTGTCGCGTGTTATCGTTCGCAGCCAATAATTTTAATGTTCCGGGAAAGTGAAAACGCAATGTCTTTTAAATTAAATTAAAAGAGTTTATTTCATTACTTAAAAATGCACAATCACTTATTTAACTATTTCACAATTTTAATTTTCACTATTAGTCTAACTTCCACTTGTCCATAAATTTCTATCGCAATTGTCTTCTAAAATCACTTCACAATCAACGAAAATCACTTTCCTATTACTCGATCTTCTATTCACTCCACACTTTCGCAGTTTTTCTATCGCGATTCTAATGAATGATCCCCCATTCATTCAGCTCGCCTTTATATAGGGTCTCTAGCCATTCAACCCATTTCTCGAACATTGGCGAATGTTCTGCCGAGAGGTATCTGGTATATTCGAGCAGTTTAATGAATGGGGTGACGTTACTTTCAGATGTTGATCATGCTTGGTGGGTTCTCGTGGTTTCGAGTAAATTCATTTTGTTGATGTTCTTAATGGTTGTGAAAACAATTGCGACAGTAGCTCGCAGAATTCTTTGTACATGTAACAATATCTTTGCACCGCTATTAATTCGGCTTTGGGCCCAATTAAATAGGAACCGAAATTTTCGCATAAAATGTCATTCAAAATCAAGAGTTCCATCGGTATGGACAAATAAAACATAAACAAAAACAGCACGATAATTGGATTGAATACCGTACATGTCTTAAAATTCTGAATAAAATTGCAGAACGAAGCTGTGATTTGCGGACTTTGAAATAAAACTCCAAACATCGGAGTAATAGTGACCTGAATAAATTATCTAAATTTTAGGGCTATGTATTAAAATATAAAGTGCTATTGATATCGCCACCTCTTCGTCTGTCTTTTTCATGCCAGCGAAGTTTTTCTCCGCAGCTCCTAGTCAAAGTCAAAAGCGCTTTATTCAATACTAATCATTATAAACACAAAAAGAATATAAAGCAAATTCCAAACAATAAAAATACAAAAACATAATGGCCCAAAGGGCTCTCTAAATTTTTACGTTATCAGTTAAACACGTTTAATAAAAAAACCCATAGCAAATTCAAATTAATTAAGATTATTACATTTTTTATGATTCGATTGGAAAAAGGAGAAAAAACTAAGCAGCACTATTCAAAAATTATTTATAATTCTAACACAACATTAAACTTTGATCTTAAACCTAATATGTTATAACCCCGTAGAGGGAATGCTGGCCGACACGAATACACTTGGAGGCTAGTATTCTTTAGGGAGCGCCGCCTCCACGGACCCGAGGATATCAGGGACGCTGTGAGGCTCACTCCTGGGATGACAGGTAACGACCCTAATTGGATCTGGACTACGCTTTCGACAACGAACTGGAATTGATGCTTTGGGCAGGTGGATATGATGGTTTGGACCTAGTTGCTTTGCACAGGAGCGCCGAGGTGAAACTCGTGCGTGAACGGCTCTAATTCAACTATCATACCATCTCCGTCCCGGTAAAACCTTGGCAGGCCTCGGAGTACGTTAGAAGTTCGCACCATTGGGTTGGTGGTGTAGGTTCGGTTGAGACGGACTCCCGATTAGCGCTGGTCTTGCTCTGAGCACTTGTCCCCATCAGGGCTTATGCAAACCCTCGCATGGCCTCCCTGTTCTGCAAAGATAACCATAGGACCAAAAAGGCGACTACACATACGAGCGGAGATAGCGCCTCCAAGGGGGGACCCAATAAAACTGGAGCAACAAAAACATATAAAAAAGATTTAAAAAAAACCCAAAAAAATGAAAAATAATAACAACGACGACGCAACCAGCGGTTGCAGCCACGATGTTAACAGTACATCGAGAGCGGTACTAACGATGACAAAAACGACGATTAATACAATGACAGTGAAGACGGACGAAATACGGAAATTAACAGACAGTCTGTCCAGATTGAGATTCCTGCGGCGTTCGGGCGCAGCAAAAAAATTATGCGAACGCCAGGGTGTCATATAAAGGAAAAGCGGGAAACTCTGTAGGACGCTTCAGGTGCTCAAGCGGTGGAGGATAATATAAAGAACATCGAGAATTCGATGGTCACTGCAGTTACCGAAGCGACCGATGCAAGGGTCGTAAATTCCGACATAATAAAGAACCATCCTGAAGTCAACGAAAAGATTACGGCAGGAAAAGAAACGAGTGACCAGGCAAATAAAACGACGTTGCGTGATTGCATCGCCAACGCCGAAAATGTGGCGGAAGTACAGTGTTCGAGAACCGAAAGCGATAACCTCTCCTAAGGATGGTCGCAAAGTACAATTGCCGCCCAGCGACATGAAGAAGAAAGGCTATTCCGAAAAGCGGGAGACATTCTGAAAAGAATACAATCTGCATGCGACTCGCCATAAATCAGCAAAGCAGTAAAGATTGGGCTCCTTGAACTAGACGAGGTCCTAGACAGCATAGGGCATTATCGGAGGAGCTAGTTAAAAGCCGAAGACGAGCATAAGGCTAAAGAAGCGCTGGGGCGCTATCATCAATAATCAATAAAAAAAATGGCGTCTAGCCCAATCAAAGGAGATCGGGATAAAAGAAGGAAGGAAGAGGCACTTGATTGGCCTGGAGCACCAGATCACGGGTTCCAGACAGTGCTTACAAAAGGAGCGAAGAATGCCGCAAAGAAACTCCTTCAAAAAGTGCCAGAAAGTAAAGTTCGCACAGACGCCTGACAAGAAAAAATACCTGATGCCAAACAGGAGAGACAGAAGCCCCGACGAAGACCCCGGCAGCAGGCAGTGCTCGTAAAACTCCAAGATGGCCGATCCCACGCGGAGATGCTGCGGGACATCAGGGGAAACGTAAGGCCCGAAGACAGCAACACTACCATTAAAGCAGTACGACTAACGCAGTCGGGCTACATACTGGTCGAATTTGGAGCAGAGGCCGAGAATAGGGAAGCATTCTGCGACGCAGTAAAGTAAGTCCTCGGCAAAAGCGCAACTATAGCCTCGCTTGAGCCGATGGCACGATCGAAATAAGAGACATTGACTGCGTCATAGATCTGGCCGAGGTAGAAGAGGCCATCAATAGAGAGTTTCCTAGCGTGGGTAGGATCAAAACGAGGTTGACATCAGAAAACAATAGGGGGAAACGCATGGCCATAGTTGACTTGACCGAAAAAGATGCCGATCAAATTCTGAACAAGGGCAAAGTACGAATAGGGTGGGTTGTCTATAGGATACGGCAAAGAGCAACGCCTCTTCAATGTTTCAAATGCCTTAGCTATGGTCACACCACACAAGTGTGCAAAGGACCCTATAGGAGTTCCCTATGCTACAAATGCGGTGAAATGGGACATAAAAAACAAGAGTTTACGAAGGAGGCACACTGTATTCTTTGCAATCATGCTAATCCAAGACCGGATCCTGGGCACGCCTTGGGGTCAGGGAAATGCCGAGTTTTCCAGGAAGCCCTAGCCAAGGCAAAATCAGAGCTCCGATGACCCGCATCCTGCAGCTAAACCTGCACAGCAATTCAACCGCCCAAAATCTGCTTGAGCAGTTTGCGAGGGACATGAAAGCCGACTTTTTGCTGCTAAGTGAGCAACACCATAATAAATGTTCTGCATTATGGTATTCTGACGAAACTGGTACTGCCGCCGTGATTTCCTAGCGGAGAGTTGTGGACGTGGGGATGGTTTTGTGTGGGTTCAGTGTTCAGGGACCACCTTCTTTAGTGTGTACCTAATCCCGAACGAACCGATATCATCTTTCCAAGCAAAGCTTAATGCTCTGGAGGGCGCTGTCTCGAACGCAGACGGGAACGTGCTCGTTGGGGGAGACTTCAACGCTAAAGGAATCGAATTGGGTATACAGATCCACGTGAAAACGAGTCCTGGAAATGGCGGCCAGGACGGCACTCGTCGCAATAAACACCGGAAATACGCCGACTTTCCGCCGTATTGGTTGTGAAGGAACCATACCGGACGTGATACACAATTGGAAAGTATTAGAGGACTACTCAGCCAGTGATCATCAGTGGCTTGAGATCAGTGATTTTGTCTCCCGACGTCTGTGCTCTCGGCTTTTTACAACTGAATGGAACATCGGAAGGATGGACGTCGAGAGGTTCGTCGAGGTGCTCACAGCAGGTGAGCCGCTGCAGGGAGCTTCGGAGGGGACGGAAGAACTGGCAGGTCCAGACGTGGTGAACTCAAAGATGAGCATCATCACGACTGCTTGCTGCGGTTCTTTGCCCCGTCAAAAACCCCGGTACGGCAAGCCCCCAGTGTACTGGTGGTCAACTGAAATCGCTGAAACCGAAGGAGATGTCACAAGCTTCGACGTAAGGCTCAACGGGGGCGGAACCTCGACGAGGCATGCAACCGGGTGGCAGTATATAAGTCGGCCAGGAAATGCCTTCGCAATTTGATTAACAATAGCAAGGCCAACTTTTGCACAGGTGATAAAAAACTATTCGACGCCTCAAACTGAGCTCCGCTCAGGTGTCATGTCCCAGAAAGGGATCATAATCAAGCCAAAAAAGCATACATCATCAGATAAAACGCTTGCCGATTTGAAGTCTAGGATTAGACCGTCAAATCGCAAGATTCCTCTTCAAATGCTACGGCCTATTCGCTATGCTGGGGGCGATTATAATAACAACGACCAATGCCAACGCGTCTGAGCTATACCGAGTAACCATGGATAACATGCAGGATGAGTAATGCATTACCGAGACAAAAATGCGTCGACCCAGACTGGTTATAAATGGGTTGGATAATCAATTTACAAATGAGGAACTACGAAACGAAATACAGGTGCTAAACGCTGATGTTGGGAATAGAGAAAAAATGGAGTCATTCATGCCAGACAGACAAAAAACGGAAAATGGTTACACATTATTGAGGTTAATGGAAGCATGTATAAAAGATTAGTTAACAAATTCGTCAACATTGATTATGGTTCATGTCAAAGAAGACTTTAACGTTACGAGATGCATTAAGTGCCAAAAATATAACCATAAGACGTCGAAATGCGAAGGAGAACCAATCAGTGTGAAATATGGAGGAAAGCATGAGCTCAAGGAATGCAAAAGCACACACGAAAAGTGTTACAACTGTATGGGTAATAATAAGAATACTGATCACTCACACAGAGCAGACTCGTGGGAGCGCCCAGAGTATCAAAGAAGGATTCTAATTGCTAGGAGGAGTACTTACTACAATTTTGATGATGATTGTTAATCCAAAAATTCAATCAAGTGACAAATTAACTATCTTTTATGCCAATATAAGAAGCTTACGACACAAGCTGAGTGATATTCAAATTTATCTGCAGCAAAATCCTGAAACGGATCTGATTATACTAAACGAAGTATGGATCTATCCTGAAGAAGCAAAGCATTACAATATTCCGGGATAGAGCTCCGTTTTCTCCTGCAGGCCCGGAAAAGGCAGAGGTACAGCAATTTATATAAAAAATACAATTAATTTCGTAACAAAGAGAGTAACATCTGACATATATAATATAATAATAATTGAAATAACCGGCGCAGGTAAAAAACTAAAAATCGGTACTTAATATAATCCCAATCGTCTCAATGCGCAGGACTTCTGCAAAGTAAAAGATGCAATATACTCTACTGAAAAAAATCTAATCACAGTTGCTGACACAAACATAGACCTGATTGCAGAATCTTCAGAATCGGGAATGTACAAAGATACCCTGGAAACAAACGGAGCGGTCATTGTCAATAAGGACAAAATTACTCGCCCAACATCAAGTACCTGCCTAGATCACATAGAAACAAATGATAAAAAAATTGCTGAAAACATTAAATTCACAGTTGCAGACTGGCCGGAATTAGATCATCGTGTCCTAAGAACTGTCGTCCATGGTCAAAGTCTCAGTAAGCAAAAACCTACTCACAAAATATTCAGATATTTAGACAAGGATCGTTTCAAATCGAAATTTCAACAGTTGCTAACAAACCGAAAACCTGAAAACCTTATGGAGCTCAAAAATATGATTACAGACTCCAAGCATGATTCTACCATTGAGAAAAAGATCAGATATCGACAACATACATGGATAACAAAGAAAGTTATTGAGGCTAGTACTGAAAAAAGGAAGGCTTATAAAAAATACAAAAAGAACACTGAAGATCAAACACTTAAACATCTGTATAACCAAGCCCTAAAAGAATCAGAACGTCTCATACAAGAAGCTAAATTTTCATTTTACTCCAGAAGATTGGAAACAGCGGCGGACAACTCACACGAAATATGGAGAATAATAAATGAAGTAAAAGATAATTCGTCACCCTGGATCATGTCATCAAATGCTGAATTTTTTGGAATGGGCTCTAACAATGCAGCACGCCCATGTGGAACAGCAAACTCGCTAACAACTGGTGAAAAAATTACCAGGGAGCTTGGTGAAAAGTCAACTAGCTATTTCAATATCATAAATAGCCCACCTAAGTCCATCTTTCATATCCATCAAACGACTAAAAGAGAAGTATTAAATACAATCGAAAATTTGAAAAAAAATGCAGCACCAGGTATTAACAACATCGCCACACATGAAATTATTCTAGTCAAAGAGGAGATAGCTGAACCACTGGCAAATTTTATAAACGAGCATATTAGAAATGGAACATTTCCGGACGAAGAGAAACTGGCAAAAATAATTTCAATATTCAAAGGAGGAGATCATCTGGACCCGAATAATTACCGCCATGTTGCACTTTATACAGCCTTTAGTAAAATATTCGAAAAACTTATAAATAATCGTTTGAAATCTTTCTTAATGGACAATTCCATCATAAATCCAAAGTAGTTTGGCTTTCAAAAGAACAAGAGTACTTTGGATGCGTTACTTTCTGTCTGACGTTACATCAATGAAAGTCTTGATAAATTAGATTATGTTATTGCAATTTTTGTGGACCTGAAGAAAGCTTTTCATACGGTTGATTTCAAAAACTTGAATCATGTTGTATACAAGGAAAACCAAAACCGCTTTTTAAAAGTTATTTGGAAGGAAGATTCCAAAGAACATCAGTTAATAACGTCTTGAGCAATCTAGCACCTATGAAATCGGGGGTTCCTTAAGGATCCATACTTGGACCAACCTTGTTTTTGCTATACACCAATAATTTGAATATTTGTAAACTGAAAGCTCACCACACATTATATGCTGATGATACTGTACTTCTTTATTCAGGACATGATAAAGTTGCCATGGAGAATATCGTCAACGAGGACCTAGATAAATATCGTTCATGGCTTATCGAAAACAAGCTAGCATTGAATACTAAAAAGACAAAACACATTATTTTTAAACTGAAGAATAAAGATTACATAGAAGTTGACCTAAAAATTAACGGCGAAAACTTGCAAAGAGTGTTTGAAATTAAATATCTCGGTCTTACCATAGATCATCGTTTGACATGTTTGCCACACATAAATGATTTGAGGAGAAAACTAGCACCAATGATAGGAGTGTTGAGAAGATATGGAGGTTTTCCAATGCATATAAAGAAACTTGTATTAAATGCATTTGTACTGACAAAGCTACATTATGCGGTGGTCATTTGGAGTCAATCGTCAAAGCAAAATCTTAATAGTATTTTGACAATCGGATAGAAATTGTGGGTACAGTGAACGATCAAAGCTAGAGATCTGCCAAGCCTATAAGTTAAATCGTAAGAACGCCGAATTCGCACGTTTAAGGGGAGAAACAGCGATTTAAAGTTTTGGGAATTTTTTTCCTATTTCAACCTGCATAAAAAATAGTGTATTTGTAAATAATATTACAAATTTGTACTTGTCGTAAAGAATACACTGGCAGCTACAAAATGAGACCATAATTTTGACAATCGGATAGATATCGTGGGTACAGTGAACGATTAAAGCTAGAGATCTGCCAAGCCTATAAATTAAATCGTAAAAACGCCGAATTCGCACGTTTAAGGGGAGAAAAAGCGATTTACAGTTTTGGGAATTTTTTCCCTATTTCAACTTTCATAAAAAATAGTGTATTTGTAAATAATATTACAAATTTGTACTTGTCGTAACGAATAGACTGGCGGCTACAAAATGAGACCAAAATTTTGACAATCGGATAGAAATTGTGGGTACAGTGAACGATCAAAGCTAGAGATCTGCGAAGCCTATAAATTAAATCGTATAGTATATCCAGGATACTAACTAAAGCCAATAAAAATATTCTAAACCTTCCGATTCTCACTCCAACAAGACTAGTGTATCAACGGACCAATGCACTCACCTTCAGTCAAATCATTACTATGGAGAAAGCGAAGTTTACCTTCAAATGTCTGATTTCCAGGGAATCGGAACGAAGCTCCTTTATAAAAGTATCACAAATAAACCCATATAATTCAAGAAATGCCAACAATTTTGTAATACCTTACGCTAGAACTGATCGACTAAAGAACGATGCAACGAATGATGCTCTGCGTATATACAACAATCTTCCAGAAACAGTGAAAAACGTAAACTCATTATTGGTTTTTAAGAAAAGACTTAAGGAACATCTACTAAATTCAATTTAATGATAAGTCCGAAAATGCAGTATCATAGGGCATTTTAGACCCTAACGTCGAGATACTTAAAGACAGCTAGTTTTTATAAACTCAGAGTTTTTTTTACTGTGTCGTATTATATATTTTTTATCTCTGAGAACTGTTCACGAATCGGACTAGACTAGCGCAAAAAGGAGTACTTCACAGCATTTGGTGTGCCCCTTATACCGATGTTTAAGCATTGCCTGGAGGCACACGTAGGAATTGACGACGTGTGAAGTGCAGATCGCACGAGCGTTGTGCGACGATGAAAGAGTGATGGAGAGAGTGGTAGGGAATGGAGGTGTTTAAAAAAAACAAAAAAAGGCTCGCTGCTGGTAAGACCAAGTGGACAATGTCAACAAGGATCCGTGGGGCCTTGGCTATAAGCTAGTTATGTGCAAGCTTGGCGCCCTACGGAAGCCTAGCATACATGATGCGGAAAAGATGGACGAGACAGTGTGGGTACTGTTCCCCGCCCATCCCGTCCGTGTTGACGCTGTCCATGGTGAAACAGCAGTAGAGTGTCCACTCCTCACACAGCCGGAACTGGAGGAGGCAGTGCTTTCGTTGAAAGCGAGGAAGGCTCCAGGTCCAGATAGTGTGGCGGCTTGTCTATCACCATTGTCCTGACTTGCTGCTCAGCACATTCAACGCTTGCCTACGGGATGGGGTTTTCCTGGTACAATGGAAGGTGGCGAGGCTCGTGCCGATCAGCAAGGGGGTGGGAATACCGCCCGTTATGTATTCTAGACACGGCTGGGAAAGTTCTAGAGAAACTCATCAAGGGAAGACTTACTGACGCGATTCGTGCTGCTGGGGACATATCTCCTCGGCAGTATGGCTTTAGAGCAGGACACTCTACCATTGATGCGATTGCAGAAGTGGTGAGCGCGGTCCAAAAGGCAGAGGCATATAGTCGCACCAAACGATGGATCGTCCTGTTGTTGACACTCGACGTCAGGAATGCCTTCAGCTCCACTAGATGGGTGGATATTCTGGATACGCTGGAAAATCCTTTTCAAGTTCCAGAATATCTAATGTGGCTTTTGAGAGACTACCTAAAGGACCGAAGCCTGCTCTACGACACGACACAGGGCCAATCAAGAATGGCTGTTACATCGAATGTTGCCCAAGGATCTATCCTTGGCCCGGACCTGTGGAACGTATCTTACGACGGGCTACTGAGACAGGAGATGCCAGATGAGTCGCGCTTGATCGGCTATGCGGATGATGTTGCGGCTCTGATCGCTGGACGCAACGTAGAACAAGCGCAACTTAGGCTAGGTATGCTAATGCGCCGAGTGAAAGACTGAATGACTGCTCGCGAGCTCAGTTTAGTCCTAGAGAAAACCGAAGTGGTCATCTTGACAAAAAAGAGAATCCCTAGAGTAAGGATGATTAGTATCGGAGACATACAAATCGAATCTGAACCAGCGGTGAAGTACCTGGGGCTACTGATCGACTCGAAGATGAGTTTCGCTGAGCAAATCAGGGCAACGGCTGAGAAGGCTGATTCAGGAGTATCGGCCCTGAGTCGACTTATGGCCAACGTAGGGGGGCCCCAGCCCATCAAGAAGACGCTTCTTGATGAGTGCTGTAGGATCAGTGCTACTGTATAGAGCAGAAATATGGGGCGACGCTCTCAGTAAGGAAGTTTACAGAAAACGCCTGGTACAGATACAGAGATGGTGAGCGCTGAGGATTCCATCTTCGTATCCGACAGTCTCTGATTCGGAGGTGAAAATCATTGCAGGCGTGATACCTGTCGCCCTCTTTGCTAGAGAGCGCCGCGCTATTTATCTGCGTCGAAACGAGGATGCGAGGGAAATGGTTCTCCGCGAGGAGAGACAGCGCTCTTTCAACGATTGGCAGCAGTCTTGGGCGAATCGCACGAAGGGAAAGTGGACTGCGCGCCTCATCCCGGTTGTGAGACCGTGGCTAAATCGAAGGCATGGTGAGATTGACTTTTATCTGACCCAGCGGGCACGGGTGTTTTCAGTCTTACCTGCACAAGATTGGTAAGTCACGGTCCCCTGATTGTCGGTTTTGCCAAGGAGAGGAAGACAATGCCGGCCACATAATTTCCGCGTGCATAAAATGGGACGGGCTGCAAAGGGCCCCCTACAGGGAGACGGGAGAGATAGTGGCGGTGATGTTCGAAACGGTTGACAAATGGAACCAGGTGGCACATTATGTTCGGGCAGTCCTATAGGATAAAAGGGACTCACAGCAGCCGGGGGTGTTGGGGCTGGGGGATCGCTTGTCTGGCACTTCCTCTTTCCCTCTCCCCTCCCGCTAGAAGAGGGATCCCCCAACTTGAAGGCGCCCCTGACCCGAAGTATTGTGTCAAACGTTCCAGGCTAGGTTCTCAGGTTGACAGGGGAGGTGTTTAGTGGGTAGTCTAGTCGCCTTCTTGCGAGCATGGGAGTCCCACACTCTGTGCGTAAATAGGCATTCACCTCCCTACCACAAAAAAAAAATAAAACGTTATAACCTTATTCTAATAAAATTCAACCAAACACTGTATCTTATACTAAAAATTATCATTATTAACCTTATCTCTGAACCTATTATTATAAACATGCAATAACATATAACTAACGTTTCCCTAATTTTTAACACACTGAAAATAAACACGAATAATTTAGACATTGTCATCCAGCCACCAATACCTAGATTGCTCCGTTTCAGCTCGATCAGCTTCAACGAACCTAGCAAATCAGTATCTCCATTGGAATTTTTGGTCTCGTGAACTCAAATTCGGAGGATATTTTATGTTCTTATCGGTGTCCCCTCTATACATGCGATATATGATTGGGACGCCGTCAGGATCAAAAACATATCGATTCATGTCCAAATACACGAATGCTTCTAGAGGAACGAAACCAGTAGCGAGGCAAGTCGCAATATACCCGTCTGTAGCGTGGAACGGCTGTAAAATCCAAGGGTTTTTACTCACAGTTGCAGGTCTTGCGATATGATTCCGAAGAAGTTTCAATATGAAGATATCGACTCTGGTCACTTTAGCAGTTTAATAAATTCTTCTATTCGATACATGATGCTTCCAATCCATCTCAGGCTTTCTGTACAAACCAGTACATGCATGAAGACATTTCCTTTCGAACCAGATTTGACATCCATATGTCAAAACTGGTCTAACCAGGGTCTTGTAACAGATGATTTTGACCTTTTGATCAATATTTCTGGAATGAAAGAGTCTTCGTAGGGCCATGACTACTTTTTGTACTTTGCTGAGCATGATTTTGACATGTTCAGTATAGTACAGATGCTGCTCGACATGAACACCGAGGTATCGAATACAGGATTTATGTGGAACCCGTTCTGAACTACCCTCACCAGACATAATGTGGAAATCCTTCCAATTGCGTTTCAGGTCTTCACTGACGCTCTGCAGCGCTGTCCGGAACAAAATTGTTTCGCACTTCTGCGCATTGATTTTCATTTGCCAATTATCAGTGTACAGCTGCACATCGTTGAACATTTTTTGAAGATTGCTCTGATCTATTGTAGCTTTTAGGTCAGCCGTACTGATGATCGGATCATCAGCAAACAATACCAATGAACTCGTTGGATAGTATTAAAATCAAAGGCGTTCAATAGCTTGCGAATGAATATTGAGAAAAGCAGAGGCGCAGTAACTGTTCCCTGCTGTAGACTATTCAAGACCTTGAAGTCGCGCATTGTCGTCAGATTTCCATCAATCACAACAAATGGATTTTTCATATAACATATTTCACATCATGGTGATAAGGTGTCTGGGGAACCTGTCCTGAAGGAGTTTATAAATTAGTCCATCTAACCACACCGTATCGAAAGCTTTCTCCATATCAATGAGACACGCTCCAACGAAATCTCTGTTGTTTAGTTTCCAACAGATGTCTGAGGTTACTTTCGTTACCGCATGTATGGTCGAATACCTGGCAAGAAAACCAAATTGGCAATTCGGCATCAACTCATATTTCTCAATGTGGGCGTTTAATGCTTTGTTTAGTATCACTTCAAACACCTTGCTGATATTATGCAGCAAGCTGATTGGGCGATAGCTTTTACGACTCGAAGGTTTTTTTCGTTTCTTCAAGATCGGAAATACCTTAGCCTTTTTCCACTCATTTGGGAAATATCAATTGCTCAACATATTGTTGAACAATATGCAATGATTTCTAATAGCAACCTCAGGCAAATGTCGGAGAACTACATTTGGAACACCGGTGATACGACATGATTTCTTAATGTTTATCCTGCCAAATATGAAACACAAGTCTTCATAGCTGACAAAATAATCAATAAGATTCAAGCTCGGTATGAGGTCAGATGTTAATGTTTCATTGAAATGAAGAAGTGATTCACCGTTCAGGCATGATTTGAAGTCGGAAACTTTTGCTTCAACGACCTCTGAAAATATTTCATTCCCTCTCTCTGGGTTTGGTAGATGAATTAATTCAAAATGAGTTCCAATCAGGACAAGTTCCTGCAATCCATCACATAGAATCCTGTTTCCATTTCTATCTGGATTCGTACTATCAATTTCGATACCTGCCCTATCCAGAAGATTTATCTCATCAATAGCGACTTCAAGATTTGATACCTTCACTCGAGATTTCTCACGGAATATGCTATTCATTTTCGTGAAAACGTATCAAGGTCCTGTGGGCTAATACCCCCCAGTTTTTCCGCCCATTGATGGCTGACCTCACTCCTGAAGTATGAACAGATTAAGTTCCGGACATTCTTCAGGTGTAATTTCAACAAAGCCAACGGGGGATGATTGTCGCCGATAAATATCGTTGACGCGTGTGAGAAGAAGGCTTTTCAATGTTTTCAACCTTGTAATGATTGGTGTTTCATATCCTTCCATATTGTGTCGATGTTTAATCTTGACAACAACTTTCTCAATCATTTCCAACATCAGATTCTCTAGCTTCGACAAATAGAGATATATTTCATTTTTCGTTAGATTCCTGTCATTAGGAAACATTGAGCAAGAGTTGCCATCATCAGAAGGGGGACATTGCTTCTGGTACTCCCGATTAAATTTCTTTAGAAACTTTCCCCAGTTTGTTTTTTTTTTAAATTCAACCGATAATTTTTGTGTTGAACTGGAATGAGGAAGAGCATCCCTTTGATGATTGATTTCCATTACGATTGCGTTATGGTCGCTATCATAAGGAAGCACCTGCAGTTTCCGTTGAGGACTATTAAAGTTGAATTCCAGTCTTGTGTCAGCAATGCAGAGGTCCAAATATGAATTTGTCCTAGGGTATCTTCGGAACTCAGATACATATAGATTGCAACTGTATTCAATTTGGTGTTCTGTTATCCACGACTTCAGGAAAACACCTCAGGGATTTTTGTTGGTGTTCAGCCATGATGTATGCTTGGCATTCAGGTCACCGGCAAGAGTAGAATAACCATGCGGACGGTTCAATTCAAGTATTTCAAAAAAAGGAATTGAGCTCTTCCTTGAACTTGCGATCGTTTCGACCAGTTACATAGGCAGACATAACGAAGAAGTTATCCCCACCAGGTACTGAAATTTTGATAACAGACACTTCAAGAAATTCAAAGCTTTTGAATTCGACTTTTTCAATATTTTGGAAAGAATAGTGTCTTCTAACCAATATCCTGGTGCCATCTCCCCCATCACCGATTACTCCATCATTTCTAACGAATTGAAAATCCTTAAATGTCATGGAGTGCCATGAAATGAGGTGGGTTTCAGTGAGAACCATGATGTCAGGCTTTTGCTTAACAATAAATTCAAGAAGATAGTCACGTCGAAGTAGAGTAACAATCGAGTTGACGTTGATCGAGATGAGACGAATCCTATCCATGGGAAAATGACTGGATGACAAGTTATTTTGAGGCATTTGAAAGGCCTAAGCGCTGAAAAACAAAATTAATTTTTGTATCTTGTTTATCGATCTCTCCGATAAAGAATTTAGTTGCTGGTAAATTTTGAGAAGCAGCTCATTATTGCCACTTACATTATTTACATTATTTCCAGCATTTTTTGGAAGGCTAGACGTAGATTCTCCGCTTCTCGTTATAAGCTACAAAAGAAGAGACGGTTTCTTTAAAGTTTTAGTATGACAGTGTTTTCAAAGTGAACGAGATTTGTTTCGAGTAATTCTTCAGACGGACCATACGCCCGTTCATGTATGACACGTGCTGGTTTAAAATCAGAATATATCGCAGGTAGGTGGACGGACGCACGGCCAGAGCGTGGCACTGTTCATATCACCTTCTCGAGTGCCAATATAACAATCAAGATAATGGTATGATGGGTATGGTTACATGGACTAATTTTCAAATACCTTCAGGACAGGTTCCTCAGACACCTTATCAAAGTCAAAAGCGCTTTATTCAATGCTAATTGTTATAAATTTTCAAAGAATGTAAAGTTAATTCCAAGCAATAAAAATATGAAAACTTAATGGCCCAAATAATACGTTATCAATGAAACACATTTAATCAAAAAAACAATAGCAAATTAAAATTAATGAGAATTATTACATATTTTATGATTCAATTATAAAAGGAGAAATAAACCAACCAACACTATTCAAAAATTATTTATAATTATAACACAACAGTGAATTATCATCCTATGCCTAATATGTTATAACCTAACTCTAATAAAATTCAATCAAAAACTTTATCTTATACTAATACAATGCTAACACAATATTCCTAATTTAACCATAACATATACCTATCCTAAATATTGAATTTTCAACATAAACAAACAACACAAAATCTAACAATAATGAGCTGAAACTCAAAAACTAAGTAACGAAAAACACAAATACTGAAACTAAACAATAACTTAGACATTGTCATTCAGCCACCGTCTCAGCTCGACCAGCCTCAACGAATCTAGCAAATGAGCATCTCTACTGGAACCGTTGGTCTCGTGACTTCTAATCGCTGGCCCGTCTATAAATGTGATATATGATTGGGACGCCGTTGTGCCGAATAAATTTAGAATTGAACTGAACATGATTATTATGAGAAATCCATTTAAAAATTGCAATTTATAGCATTAAGTGCCACCTGTTTGATCAAATTAAAATGAAACCAAGTGAAATTTAAACTTTAAATGGATTTCTTGCTATCAAATACAAAAAATGTCGTAAGCTTTCTCTTTTGGGGTGTAAACACAAGTTGCTTTTGCAAGGCAATGAGGCAAACTCGGATCAGTTCAGTGTGCGTATATTTCTGACGCTGACTGACGGTCTTTCCTCCCGCTGTACAAGTGACTGAATATTGGTTTTAGAATCTGAAAGGTGTAAAGATCGACGTTCTAAAAGCTGAAATATAAAACAACTCTGCCGAATAAAACTGGATTTGAATTGATTGGATGCAAATGTGATGATTGTGAGAAATCCACTAAAACATACAATTCACTGTATAAAATATTATTGTTATGATGAAATTCAAATAAAACGAACTCAAATTAAAACTTATAGAAGTTTTGTTGCTATCAAATTCAAAAATATTTTTATTCTGAATGCTTGGGGTATAAAGCCTGTAAGTTTCGTTTGAAAGGCGATGATACAACGATCAAATCCATACAGCATGCAAGATATTTGCGACGCGAACTGATGATTTTCCCCTGGCTATGCAGGGGATTGACGCTTGGTTTTAAGATCCCAAGTGTCCAAAGATTCACCTGTTAAAAATTCATTCATTATGAAATCACTTTCTATTTGAACATTTTTAAGTAACAGATTAGATATAAATGAACATGTAAAGAAGTCGAAAAAAATGCAAGGAAGTCGAAGCAAATGCTAAATTTAAAACAGATTTATGTTTTCTCCTTTTAAATACGATTTAAACAATATACGTACCTTTACTCTACGATCAACTTCTTCTCGTTTTACCTTCTCTTTTCGCATGCGGAACGGTGCTTGCCCTTCTATCATTTCATATAGTAAGCAACCGAAACTAAACCAGTCAGGTGAAAATGAGTATTTCTCGTTATCAATAACTTCTGGAGCCATATATCCTTTAGATGTATAAAATGAGTTTAAAAATGTTTAAATAAAATTGGCAATTGATACTTTACCAACTGTCCCAACTCGACCCCTTACCATTTCACCGTCTGGGATTTCTACAGCCAATCCCAAATCTGAAATGCGCACATGACCGTGATCATCAAGAAGGATATTCTCTGGTTTGCAATCTCTATAAACAATTCCTTGTTTATGTAAATGCTCCAAACCACAAACTACTTCAGCAGCATAAAATTGAGCTCGGGTTAATTCAAATCCAGGTTCACCGCCCATATTGTATATATGAAATTTAAGATCGCCTCCTGCGAATGAATCCATGTATTATTCGAATTGACGTAAAATGTAAAATGCATGCACATTTCACTGACTAGGGTGCAGGTCAAAACTAATTGACACAAAACACCATAAAGATACGATATTAAATGAAATTATAGGCTTTGTGACTTTGTAATAATAATAATGTTCATTTAGCTGTGAATTGTAACTGGAAATCTAATTTTATTTAGGTCATTTTTATAAATATTGGATAGTCTAAAAAGTATTGAGCCTTTTTGTCACTAGAAGGTGCTCGTTGTCATCGGGCAATACTAATTAGATTGAGTCAAACTGACATGCGTTTGAAGTGTCATTCTAGTCTAAAATTTTCATATGGACAGTTTTGTACTTCGTCATTCGAGTCAAAAGTTGTATTCATTTAAAAATGAGTGAAATTTCTGAAAAAATTCGTTATATTTTACAATATCACTACGATCAAGGTAAGAATGCATCGCAGGCTCGTGAAACGGTCAAGATACTTTATCAAAAGCCACAGCCAAGAGATGGTTCGCTCGCTTTCGTTCTGGAAATTTTGATGTCAAAGATGTACCTCGCTAAGGTCGACCAATCACTGAAAAAGTCGATGAAATCTTACAAAAAATTGAAGAAGACCTACACATAAGCAGTCATGACATTGCTTAGGAACTGAATATCCATCACCAAACAGTTTTGAACCATTTGCGTAAGGCTCGACGTTTGGGTGCGTATGAATTAACACAAAAAAATTTGATCGACCGAATTTCCATTTGTGAAATGCTAATAAAACGCAACCAAATCGAGCCATTTTTGAAGCAAATCATTACGGGCGAGGAAAAATGGGTAAAATACGAGAATGTCGTTCGAAAAAGATGATGATCAAAAAAAGGTGAATCATCACAAACGACTTCAAAGCCAGGATTGACACCAAATAAGGTTATGCTGTGTGTATGGTGGGATTGGAAGGAAATTGTTTATCATGAGGTGCTAGAACCTGGCCAAACACTCAATTTGGCTCTGTACTGTCAGCAATTAACCAGATAGCAACAAGCATTTAAAAAAAACCGGCTAGAATTGATCAATAGAAAGGGCGTTGTCTTCCATCATGACAATGCCAGACCACCTCCATCTTTGATGACCCGGCAAAAATTGACAGAGCTTGGCTGGGAAGCTTTGATGCATCCACCATATAGTCTAGACCTTGCACCATCAGACTACCATTTGTTTCGGTCTCTGCAAAACTTCCTTAATGAAAAGAAATTCACTTCAAAAACGGACTGTGAAAATCACTTGGTTTTTCGCCGATAAACCGCAGAAGTTCTACACAGATGGAATAATGATTCTACCCAAAAAATGGCAAAAGAACATAGATAATAATGAACAATATGAACTTAAATAAAATCCATTTTAAGTAAAAGAAATATTCAATCGAAAAATGACAAAAAAAGCTCAATACTTACCAATATTTACCATTTTATCATAGTAAATCAAAATATTTTTGCTATTAATTAGATGAGTCGATATTCGTACAAATTACATTGCTCATAAGTATACCATACCGTTCATTATTGTCAAAACAAGACAAAGGGCGTCCTTAGTTTCATATGCATAGGCCAAGTTGACCACAAATCTAGAATTTATTTTTTGTAAAATTTGTTTCTCAGTCAGGACCATTGATTCTCCTTTGCGTTTTTTTATTCTTTTTTTTTCTAGTTTTTTGCAAGCATACATTTTACCAGTCGCTCTCACCTACGTAAATATAATACTAAATTTAATTTTAACCATGAGTGAAACGTATTTACCTGGCACGCACAAACTTCACCGAAACCTCCCTTACCAAGAACACGGTACATGCGAAATGTTTTATAGGTGATTGGCAGCGCTTCTAGCCATTTCCACTGCAAGTATCTACGAGTAGAAATACACACCATTTGATTTAAATTATTTATTACTTTTGAACAATTTTAGAAGATAGAAAGAGGAATTTTATTTTTTGTCGATTAATATTAATTTTTTTGCATATTGCGATAATATGTACATTTTCATACGTAGAGACTTGCGTAAGATTTTTAAAAAAAAACGACTCTTTTGAGACATCTTCAGTTTCTAAGCGATGCGTACAAGGAAGCTATTGTATATATGTTTCCGAAGGATTAAACAGGTTATTAAATAGAATTTATTTTGGGACGCACACCTGACAAGGCGGTGCAACGTGAAGTGCAGCTCGTATGAGCGTTATGCGCCGGCGAAAGAGTGATGAAGAGAGTGGGCGGGCATGGAAGTATTTTAAAAATAGTTCTATATCCTTATTATCATGTCGATTGTCTATCTGTTATCGTCTGGTTCCTGGTTTCTTCGGATTGTTTGGTGAAGCAAGGAAAAAATTCACCAGAATTCGTACTAGTTGTTCGTTGATTGCTTTCCCATCGGCCTTTCTATGTTTGTCTATTTTGCGCCTTTGTAGGACGTCCAGTCTTAGTCCTTTGTTCATGGGGCCGGGCACGAGTGGATAATTTTGTGTGTGACGTAGTTGGAGCATGCTTTATTCCCAGCAAACCATATACTAGTGAATATGCTTCTCACATTCAATAGGAAATTTATTTAAATTTAAATTGAGCTTTGTGAAAAAAACGCGAATATACTGTACAACTCTTAAATAAGAATTTTGTGACGCATCGGAGAAAGCATATGGAGCCGCGATTTATATACGCACTGTTGCAACAAACGGCGTAATAGCGGTTAGACTATTATGTGCAAAATCAAGAATAGCTCCGTTAAAACCAACAACAATACCACGCCTGGAACTTTGCGCTGCAAAACTAGGATGCGATTTGATGGCACGAGTCTGCAACGATTTAAAGTGCAAAGATCGTGTCTGCCTATGGACGAACTCTGAAATTGTCCTGGGCGTAGTTACGAAACCAATCTCATCGATGCACAAGTTTATAGCCAATAGAGTGGCTGCTATCCAGGAAATTGCCAAAAACTGATATATCATTGCAAGTCACCCTTGAAATCAAACAACCAAAGGTGGCACTGCCAATCACCGTGAAGAACACCTTTTTCGTTGATTCACTCGACAATCTCAGCTCAATAGTCCGAATCAAAAGGACCGTTGCATTCTGTTTGCGATTTATCAATAACGTCCGAAACAAGGAGCAATTATACGTAAGGGAGAGCTCACGGTGTTGGAGTTAGAAGAAGCTATGGAAACAATCTTACGAGAAGTGCAAGCAACAGGCTTTTCTAAAGAGAAAGGGGACTTCCTTAAGCACAAAGATGTTGCGAGCCAGAGTTCTATCAGCAGTTTAGTACCATTTCTTGATGAGCAGAATCTCATCAGGATGGGAGGCAGATTGGAAAATGCAGATCTCCCGTACGAAGCAAAGCATCCAATATTGCTCCCCAAACAACATGACATTACCAAATTGATTATCAAGCAAATACACGTGGAAAATAAACATGTAGGACCGCAAGCGCTTGTAGCAATTACCCGTTAGAGATATTGGCCACTAAATGGCAAAACAACTGCAAGATCCATTGTTCAAAACTGTGTTCTATACGCCAGATTGAGACCCTAATTCTTCGAGCAGATCATGGGTGATCTACCCAAGGACAGGGTGCAGCCAGCTCGTCCGATCCCCAAAACTGGCGTTGACTTCTGTGGTCCATTCTACGTTCGATTGGAAATACGAGGGAAGGCTCCGCAAAAGGCCTACATTGCCGTTTTTTGCTGTTTCACAACCAAAGCAGTACACACGGAGGTT
Source organism: Odontomyia ornata (assembly GCA_963969285.1). Taxonomy (NCBI): domain Eukaryota; kingdom Metazoa; phylum Arthropoda; class Insecta; order Diptera; family Stratiomyidae; genus Odontomyia; species Odontomyia ornata. The sequence continues at coordinate 244,739,283 of OZ017739.1, forward strand.
GTGAAGAACCTCACTACTGAAGCTTTTATTCTGGCGCTAAGACGATTTATTGGTAGGCGTGGTTACTGTGAGACCATTTATTGTGACAACGCCACGAACTTAATTGGGACAAACAATAAATTGAGTGAGTTGTCTGACACTGTGTATAGCGACGAAGCATCGATGACTATAGCCAATTTTAGAGCAGAGCGGCAGATGAATTTTCAGTTTATATCACCACGAACACCTCATTTTGGGGGACTCTGGGAGGCTGTAGTAAAATCCGCGAAAGAGTTATTCTACAAGACAGTTACTGGACCAATAACCTACGAAGAGCTCACAACAATCGCGGTTGATATTGAAGCTCTACTGAACTCAGGGCCTCTCATTCCAGTATCAAATAATCCAAATGACTTTGCAGCGTTTATGTTACACCTGGACATATTTTTATTGGCTCATGCTCAACCGTTGGGACAATCATTAGTCGAAACATCAGAAGAGCTAACACGAATAAAGAACGATTTCTGGCAACGATGGAGTAAGGAATATTTAAGCGAATTGCAACAAAGGAACAAATCGCAATCTCCTAACGATAAGGTGAAACTGGGAACAATGGTGGTAATTAAGGAAGACAACAGTCACCCTTATAGTTGGCCTCTGGCACGTATCTTGAATACTATCAAAGGCAAAGATGGAAAAGTAAGGGTTGTTGAGGTCAAAACAGCAACAGATGTTTTTAATCGTCCCATTCACACATTGGCCCTGCTGCCGGTTGATATTCACAGCCATATCATGGAGAATGAGGCATCAAACGATACGCCAACTGAACCAGACGTCAAAAAGCATTCACCATCACCTACTCCAAAGAAGCAGAGAGGAGTACAGTCCTTACTGCTAACACTGTTGATGGTCTGCCCGATATTACCAATACAAGGAACAACTGAGGTCACAATTACGCCATTTGAAACACAGCCTGGGATTTATTTTGAGAGGTTAGGTACATCATCCTTGATCAGCGACACATAGAATTTGGTTGCGTACTATGACATGAAGCCATATTGGATGGAACACAACCTTATAATCAACGGAACAGATCTGTTAAGAAAGTTCTGCAATGGCATGCTCGATCATGCAGCTTGCCGAGAAACGATCGATCACTTTATGACAACCCTGATCGAACAAAGCCTTATTTCTTGATGTTCGACGTTTGGAAATTTCAACTGGATCTGCAAACTTGGCCGATCAATTAAAAAACTGACAGGTAGAGAAACATGTTTGCGAATTATCTATTCTCTTCCACAGTAACAATTATTCCGCTTGTACATTTACGAACACAAATCGCATTCAAAGGCGAACGCAATTGTCAACGAGCAACTCCTGGATGTATGCCTTGAAAGAGGCAACAATCATTAGCTTTGTTTGTAAGACAGGGTTTTCGCAAAACAACGTTCAAGGGTCGGCACTATCGCTAATCCTGCTGGGTGTTCGATCAAGGGGAAAAAGACAACTCTCGAAGCTAGTCACTACACCAACTCTGTAGACGCTGTAGTTATGTCAATCAAGGATATAATTCCAGGGATACCGATAAGAATTCCAGACAGTCATTCTTTGCCATATTGATCGATTTCTCAACATGATGTCCATCAATATGGGGTATCCTACACCGCTTTAGTTCCCATCAGCATCGCATTGGAATGTTATGTAATACGACATTTTATCTCTTCTCGAAGACAGCATCAAAGTCATCAAGGTGCTGCAAGGCCAATGCCTCAAGCAGATAACCCAAATGCAACCAACCTAATTTTGTGTAAATATTTAATTTTGAACTCCTTCGTTCAAGGTGGGGAGTATGTTAAGATTTCATAAAAAAAGACATACTCGTATTATAATTAAGTAAGTTAAGATTTCATAAAAAAAGATTAACATAATTAAGTTAAATCCATATTTTCATAAAGCGGATAAGTAAATACAATAGTCTTCACTATTGAATTTGTTCTATTTTGTCAAATATCACGTTTGTATCTAAATCATTATATTACAAATCCAGTTAACCATTAAAAGCATCATTTAACCATTAACATCGTTTATCCATAAGTTTGCAAAGTTCATTAGCAAGTAAAATCATCAAAACAATAATTCGCATAAGCAAATTCCTTATTTGTAGACATAACAACATATTTTCAATTACGATGCATTATCACCTTAAGCAAGCCATTCGCACATTCCAAAATCCACAAATTTCAATGCTAGTTGCATACATGTGTACATGAACTGACGAACTTACGATGAGCTTTCTGAACGTTAAAAGATATTGTTTCTAATAAATATTTGTATCTTAAGTCAGCAAATTAAGTGTATAAAAGAAGTTGTAAGAGAATAAAGTTCAGGTACTTTTATAGAAAACGTGGACTAACCTTTTTTTCCTCCAGTGAAGCTGCTGCGGGGCGTTCTTTGTAATTATACCAATATTGTGAAAAACCGTTTTGCAAGCTTAATTCACTCAATTGGTGCTTCACCAATTTCTAATTAGAAATCATCTTGCAATAATTGTTTCAGCAATAACTATCTGAATTGAGGACTATTGGGTAGGAGTTGTAGTGACTGGGTGATTCACTCGGTCAACAAAAAAGTACAACGGCTCCTAATTGACTGATTGATCAAAGCGACGATAAACAAGCTGATTTGGTGATCCATCAAATCAGCAAGCAATTGGTTATTGCTCAAGTAAACTTATTACAGTTTGAATGTAGTAGTTGTCGGTTGATTTCGTCCTATTTTATGTAAAGCGTTCTTATTTAATTTTTAATGCGAAATATTTGTGCACTACTATGTGTATTCGTGTAGCAATTGTACTTTGCTTTACTAAGATTCTGCAAATGCAGGTGTAATGTTATTTTTCAAACATTGTTAATTGAACCATATGTTTGCTATGGTTCGATGAAGTTTTAGGGAAAGGTGTGAAGCGATCGCAACATTTTTGCCTAGCTGGCAGTGTTGTGATCAATAAATTTGGGCCATTTCAGAAGCTCAAATTACTGATGAGTCTCTTGCACAAATGAGATTAAAATGCATATTTAAATTCTATGAAATAATTTTTCCTAATTCTGATTTCAAAACTGTTTGTGAAAAATCCGACAAACTTATCAGACCATATATTCCGGAAGCATTTCGCAAACAAATTTTTACTGCTGTAACAAATTTAGCACATCCAGGAATTCAAAGTACTCGACGTCTTGTTGCAAATGAATGGCCATCATTAAATAAAGAGGTTGCAAATCGGGCCCGAGCTTGTTTGGATTGTCAGCGTTCAAAATTTCGATACACAATAAAAGTAAAATTAAAACTTTTCTCCTCACATTCAAACGGTTTAAAATCATCCATATGGATATTATTGGCCCGATTCCATAATTTCAAGGCCTTACATACTGCTTGACTATCATTGATAGATTCTCAAGATGCCGGAAAGCAATTCCAGTGGCTAATATTACAGCTCAGTCTTGTGCTGAGAGATTATGCAACTTTTGGATCGCATGTTTTGGTGTACCTGAAATCATTATGACTGACCAAGGGAAACAATTTGAACCCCAATTATTCCGTAAACTTAGAAACATTCTAAATTTTACGTAACGTAATGTACCGCAACCTATCATTCACAGGCTAACGGAAGAATAGGAAGAAGTAGCTACCCTGTAACTGATGAATAATTATATTCACCTCGTAATGCATGGAAGTGATATGTCATCTCTGAACACGCCCGCAATGGGTGATGGAGCACTTCCGGACGTGATGACAGATGTCAGCGGAAATCATGATTCGACTTGACACTGTAATGGCCGAGGAGTATGGGCAATAAGTTTTAGTCGGTGCAATTTGCTGCGGTGGAGGTCTCGGAAGAAGCCAACACAAGAAAGCCTTTGCGTGGGTGAAAGTGAAATTTAGTGGAGTTACAGAGGGATCGTAATGGTGAAAAAAGCTGAAGTCGGTGACTCAAGGCAGTTTAAATAAAAAAAACTGAAATCAACGTTTATTTTTGAAGTAACCAGTATGTTATACATAGCTATTTATTGTAGCTATAAAAGATGCACTATCTGCTTACCAAAACAATTTATTTTCAAGTTTTTGTTTGTTTTTTTTTTCTTCCTTCAAAAATTTGTTTATTTCTCTTTTTACAAAAAAAGTCTATTTATTTGAGTTTCTCCCCGAGAATTTGAATTATTTTTCAGTTGCTTCAAAACATGCAACCATTTTATGATTTTCGTGTAAATATATTGTACTTAAAACATGCATGTAAATGAAAATTACCTATAAGTTAGCATCTAGCAAGCGAACAACAATTCAAAACAAAACCGCAACTAAATTCATTCGTATTAATTACGAACACAATTCCATTGAAATTATTATCTATTAATTTGCCATTAACGATGAACTCTTGACAGCTGTCTCTCGCCTCTCTCCGAAAAATAGAACCAATTTTCCAGCAGGATGTTTCATATAAAAACAATTTAAAACAAGAATAATCATGTGAAATAAGAGAGAAAATACGTTGTACCTAAATGAATGAGTTGCAAGCAACGTGGTTTGAGATGCAATCAGTAACCGTTTTTTTTGTGGTAGGGAGGTGAATGCTATTTATGCACAGAGTGTGGGACTCCCATGCGCGACTGGGCTACCCACTAAACACCTCCCCTGTCAACCTGAGAACCCAGCCTGGAACCGTTTGACACATTACTTCGGGCCAGGTCTCGTTTTGTTACGCCGTGGAGCGCCTTCAAGCTGGGGAGTCCCTTTCTTAGCGGGAAAGGAGAGGGGAAGAGGAATTACCAGAAGAGCAATCCCCCAGCCCAAGCGCCCCCGGCTGCTGTGAGTCCCTTTTATATTTTAGGACTGGCCGAGCATAATGTGCCACCTGGTTCCATTTGTCAACCGATTCGAGCATCACCGAAACTATATTATCCGAGGTGAGCTCCCCCGTCTCCCTGTAGAGTTCCCTTCGCAGCCTGACCCATTTTGTACACGCAAAAAATGTGTGACAGGCATTGTCCTCCTCTCCTGGGCAAAACCGACAATCGGGGGACCGTGATTTACCGATCTTGTGCAGGTAAGACTGAAAACACCCGTGCCCGCTCAAAAGCTGGTTCAGATAGAAGTCAGTCTCACCATGCCTTCGATTTAGCCACGGTCTCACATCCGGGATGAGGCGCGCAGTCCACCTTCCCTTCGTGCAATTCCTCCAAGACTGCTGCCAATCGTTGAGTGAGCGCTGTCTCTCTTCACGGACAACCATCTCCCTCGCATCCTCGTTTCGGCGCAGGTAAATAGCGCGGCGCTCTCTAGCAAGGAGGGCGACAGGTATCACGCCTGCAATCACTCTCACGGCCGAGTCGGAGACTGTTGGATACGAAGATGCAATTCTCAGTGCTCCTCTTCTCTGCACCCGTGCCAAACGTTTTCGGTATACCTCCTTGCTGAGAGCGTCGCCCCATACCTCTGCTCCGTACAGTAGCACTGACCCTACAGCACTCATCAAGAGGCGTCTTCTTGATGGACTGGGTCCCCCTACGTTGGGCATAAGTCGACTCAGAGCCGATATTCCCGAAGAAGCCTTCTCAGCCGTTGCCCTGATTCGCTCAGAGAAACTCATCTTCGAGTCGATCAGTAGCCCCAGGTACTTCACCGCTGGCTTCGATTGGATTTTTATGTCTCCAATACTGATCATCCTTACTCTAGGGATTCTTTTTTATGTCAAGATGACCACTTCGGTTTTCTCCAGTGCTAAACTCAGCCCGCGAGCAGTCATCCAGTCCCTCACTCGGCGCATTAGCATACCTAGCCTAAGTTGCGCTTGTTCAACGGTGCGCCCAGCGACCAGAGCCGCAACATCATCCGCATAGCCAACCAAGCGCGACTCTTCTGGCATCTCAAATCTCAGTAGCCCGTCGTAAGACACGTTCCACAGGTCCGGACCAAGGATAGATCCCTGGGCAACACCCGATGTAATTTCCATCCTTCGTTGGTCCTGTGTCGTGTCGTAGAGCAGGCTTCGGTCCTTAAGGTAGTTCCTCAAAAGCCGCATTAGATATTCTGGAACTTGAAAAGAGTTTTCCAGCGTATCCAGAATATCCACCCATCTAGCGGAGTTGAAGGCATTCCTGACGTCGAGTGTCACCAACAGGACGATCCGTCGCTTGGTGCGACTATATGCCTCTGCCTTTTGGACCGCGCTCACTACCTCTGCAATCGCATCAATGGTAGAACGTCCTGCTCTAAGCCGTACTGCCGAGGAGATCGGTCCCCAGCAACCCGAATCGCGTCAGTGAGTCTTCCCTTGATGAGTTTCTCTAGCACTTTCCCAGCCGTGTCTAGCATGCATAACGGGCGGTATGCAGACGGCGATCCGGGATTTCCCTTCCCCTTGCTGATCAGCATGAGCCTCGCCACCTTCCATCGTACCGGGAAAACTCCGTCCCATAGGCAAGCGATGAATGTGCTGAGCAGCAAGTCAGGACAATGGTGATAGACGAGCCGCAACACATCAGCTGGAACACCATCTGGACCTGGAGCATTCCTCGCTTTCAGGGAGAGGACTGCCTCCTCCAGCTCCAGCTGTGTGAAGAGTGGGCACTCTACTGCTGTTTCACCATGGACAGCGTCAACACGGACGGGATGGGCGGGGAAGAGTCCCCGCACTATCGCGTCCATCTTTTCCGCGTCATGTATACAAGGCTTCCGTGGGACACCAAGTTTCCCCATGACCAGCTTGTAGCCAAGGCCCCACGGATCCTTGTTCACATTGTCCACTAGGTCTTGCCAGCAGCGAGCCTTGCTTCTGTTGTTCAGCTTGCGAAGGCATTTCCTGGCCGACTTATATACTGCCACCTGCTCGCATGCCTCATCAGGGTTCCGCACCCGTTGAGCTTCACGTCGAAGCTTGTGACACTCCCTTCGCTTTTCAGCGATTTCAGTTGACCACCAGTACACTGGGGGCTTGCCGTGCCGGGGTCTTTGACGGGGCATAGAATTGCCCTATCGGGTCCTTTGCATACTTGTGTGGTGTGACCATAACCAAGGCATTTGAAACATTGAAGAGGCGTTGCTCTTCGCCGTATCCTACAGACAACCCACCCTATTCGTACTTTGCCCTTGTTCAGGAATTGTTCGGCGTCCTTTTCGGTCAAGTCAACTATGGCCATGCGTTGTCCCCTGTTGTTTTCTGGTGTCAGTCTCGCTTTGATCCTTCCCACGCAAGGGAACTCTCTTTTGATGGCCTCTTCTACCTCGGCCAGATCCGTCACGCAGTCAATGTCCCGTATTTCGATCGTTGCCATCGGCTCGAGCGGGGCTATAGTTGCGCTTTTGCCGAGGACTTTCTTTACTGCGTCACAGAATGCTTCTTTATTGCCGGCCTCTGCTCCGAATTCGACCAGTATGTTGCCCGACCGCGTTGGTCGTACTACTTGAATGGTAGTATTGGTGCTTTCGGGCCTTACGTTTCCCCTGATGTCCCGCAGCACCTTCGCGTAGGATCGGCCATCTTGGGGCTTTACAAGCAGGGCCTGCTGCCGGGGTCTTCGTCGGGGCTTCTGCCTCTCTTGTTTTGCATCAGGTCCTTTTTCTAATTGGGCGTTCGTACGAATTTTATTTTCTGGCTTTTTTTGAAGGAGTTTCTTTGTGGCTTTCTTCGCTCCTTTTGTAAGCACCGTCTGGAACCCCTGATCTGGTGCTCCACGCCCGTCAAGTGCCTCTTCCTTCCTTCTTTTATCCCGATCTCCTTCGATTGGGCTAGACGCCATTCTTTTATTGACTTTTAATGATGGAGCTATCTGCATGTCGCCTTTAGATTTTGCCCCAAGCGCCTCTTTAGCCTTCTGTTCATCTTCGGCCCTTAACCAGCTCCTCCGATAGTGCCCTATGCGATCTAGGAGCTCCTCTAGTTCAAGGAGCCCCTCTAGTTCAAGGAGCCCTGCCTTTGCAACTTTGCTAATTTTTGGGGAGTCGCATGCAGCTTGTATTCTTTTCGGAACATCTCCCGCTTTTCGAAGTAGTCTTTCTTCTTCGTATCGCTGGGCCGCAATTGTACCTTGCAACCATCCTTGGGAGAGGTTTTCGCGTTCCGTTTCCGAGTGCAGTACTTCAGCCACATTTTCATCTTTGGCGGTGCATTCACGCGGTGTCTGGTCACTCTTTGCTTTTAGTGCCGTAATCTCCTCGTTTGCTTCTGGATTTTTCGTTGCAATGTCGGGATTTGTGACCCTTGCATCGGTCGCTGTAGTAACGATCGCAGCGGTGACAATCGAATTTTCGGTGCTCTTTATGTTATCTTCCACTGCTCGAACACCTGAACCATCCTGCCGAGTCTCCCGCTTCTCCTTAATAGGACGCTCGGGCGTTCGTATAATTTTTTTGCTGCGCCCAAACGCCGCAGGAATCTCAGTCTGCACCAGACTGTCTGCTGTTCTCCGTTTTTCGTCTACCGTCACTGTCGTCATGTTAGTCTTCGTTTTTTTCGTGGTTAGTACAGCTCTCGATGTACTGTTGACATCGTGGCTGCAACCGCTGGTTGCGTTGCTATTATTTTTTATTTCCTTTTTTTGGATTTTTTTGGTCTTTTGATTGCTCCAGTTTTGTTGGGTCCCCCCTCGGAGCCGCTATCTCCGTTCGTGTGTGTAGTCGCCTTTTTGGTCCCATGGTTATCTTTGCAGAGCAGGGAGGCCATGCGAGGGTTGGCACAAGCCCTTATGGGGACAAGTGCTCAGAGCCAGACCAGCGCTAACCGGGAGTCCGTCTCAACCGAACCTACACCACCAACCCAATGGTGCGAACTTCGAACGTACTCCCAGGCCTGCCAAGGTTTTACCGGGACGGAGACGGTATGATAGTTGAATTGGAGCCGTTCACACACGAGTTTCACCTCGGCGCTACTGTGCAAAGCAACTAGGTCCAAACCATCACATCCGCCAGCCCAAAGCGTCAATTCCAGTTCGTTGTCAAAAGCGTAGTCCAGATACAATCAGAGTCGTTTCCTGTCATCCCAGGAGGGAACCTCACTGCACCCCCCATATCCTCGGGTCCGTGGGGGCGGCACTCCCCAAAGAATGCTAGCCTCCAAGAATGTTCTTGTCGACCGGCATTCCCCCTGCGGGAATTTCCTCGGGTACGTGGGGGCGGAACTCCCCAAAGAATGCTAGCCTCCAAGAGTGGTCTTGTCGACCGGCATTCCCCGTGCGGAGTTTCCTCGGGTACGTGGGGGCGGAACTCCCCGAAGAATGCTAGCCTCCAAGAGTGCTCTTGTCGACCGGCAGTAACAGTTAATATAAGACATAGAACCAACTTACAGGAAACAAAACAACTTTTTTTTTTAATTGGAAAAAAATGTACAATACATTTATGCATGTACATGAATTAAATATACTAAATATAGAACTTATCACACATGAATGCGTACATAATATAAATATGTTTATTACAAAGAAAAAATAGTAGCGTATAAAATAAAAATAATGTAGCCAAGAAAACACTAAAAACACACCTATATACACACCTAATCCCGCATTAATTCGATGTTTTCAAGGTGAAAATACAAACGTGATTTCAATACGGGAAATTTAATAGAACAATAAACATGAATTTTTAAACTCTAAATTAATTTTTTCCTTTCTGTAGATTAGAGTTTCAGCGGAAACTAAAACGAAAGTGAGCACATCGTCAAGTGGGCGGTGTTCTCGGTAATCCGCGTGGTGTCGTTGTTTGTATTTTTGAAATTTTATTTAGCGTAGAATGTTTCGGTTAGGATTAAAGTAGAGTAAGTTGGAAGTTGTATTCCTTTGAGTTTTTGGAAGTCTCGGAAGGGCTGCAATAGAGAAATGTCAGAAAAATTTTTGAATGCGTTTTAAACGGGCAATTTGAATCGGTGGCTCAAAGATTGTATTCGAGCGTAGTCTACTCACGAAAAGACCCAGGACCGAAATACCTTCCGAACTAGCTGGCCACATACGAATATGTAGGCCTTAAGAGGCACAGTTCGTTGATGCGCCTCAAGACCACGGCTGGAGCCGATGAGAGGTCAAGTTAGATTTCCTTCAGGAAATGACGAACAAAGCGATGAAGACAAAATCGATGATTCTTCTGGGACTGCGAACAACACCTTGCGACAAGCCCGAAGTCTGTCCGGTCATGATACTATATGGCGAAAACATTCGGATTCCAGAAGATTTCTTCAATGAATCAAAAGCAAACAACTAACCGAAGAATAGTGCATCAGAAAACTACAGCAATCCACACATAACCTACAACAGCCTCTAACAACTCTATTCATCTATAAAGATCTCAACACCAGTTCGCATGTTTACCTCAAAAACCTCCAATTCAAAGTTCTTGGCCGCAACCATATAGTGGTCCTTACCAAGTTATCAATCGCACGGATAAAATTTTCACAATTGATATGAAAAACAAGATCATTCATGTGTCAATACATAGAGTTAAGCCTGCGTATTTTCTCGCATGGGGAGTGCTGATACACAGGAGTACTGTTTGGGGAGTGCCGTCCCTCCATACCCAAAGAGGTTTCCGCAAGATTCCTTTGGGAACAGCATCAGCGTTGGTGTTACTTTTAATGTAATTTCAACCGGGAGCGAGGATGCAACAACCCAGACCCTCGGGTGCTAAGCAACCCGTGCCCATCGAGGGAAGGCCGCCAGGGGCAAAAATGGCTGGCGCAAACGCAGCCACGAGGTTTGGCGAACCTTTGAGTATGCAAATGCCCCTCGCGGTAGGTAAAACGCTATGGGAAGAAACTCAGAAAAAAACATGAAAGTCGAGGAGGAGAAAAAACTTACGGTGCAGGAGGTCAGACTCCCAGTACCGGTGGCAGAGGATAGTGAGCGAGCAGGCTCCCGGCTGTCGTCATCCGGCCACTGCATTGTGATGGTAGTGTTGAACTTGGCTTCTATAACAGGCATATCTACAAGCAATCTCGGGCCAGAGGGTGAAAATATTTCAAACGTGATTTGTTAAAGCTGGATGGGCTTCTTCCTCCACCTTAATTTAATTATGTATATGTATATATATATATATATATATATATATATATATATATATATATATATATATATGTATATATATATATATATATATCTATATATATATATATATATATATATATATATATATATATATATATATATATATATATATATATATATATATATATATATAAACATATATATATGATATATATATATATATATATATATGATATATATATATATATATATATATATATATATATATATATATATATATATATATATCTATATATATATATATATATATATATAACAGGCCAATTGAAAAGTCCCAAGTGTGATACACAGATGGCGGCGCTAGTATTAAATCCATATGATTTTTAGTTAGTACCAACCTTCAAACGATACGTGTCAAAATTTGACAGCAGTCCGACCATTAGTTTGAGAGATATTGCGTTGTGAGTGTAGCTACTTTTGTTATTTGAAAAAAGATGGAAAAAAAGAATTTCATGTGCTGATAAAATATTGCTTTTTGAGGGGAAAAAATACAGTTGAAACAAAATCTTGGCTTGATGAAGAGTTTCCGGGGTCTGCACCAGCAAAATCAACCATCATTGATTGGTAAGTTTAAACGTGGTCAAATGAGCACCGAAGACGGCGAACGCAGTGGACGCCCAAAAGAGGCTGCCACCGACGAAAACATCAAAAAAGTTTACTAAATAATTTTGAATGACCGTAAAGTGAAGTTGATCGAGATAGCAAACATTGTGAAGATATCATCTGAACGTGTACATCATATCATTCACGAATATTTGTACATGAGAAAGCTGTGTGCAAAATGGGGGCCGCGCGAGCTCACACTCGATCAAAAGCAACAACGTGTTGATAATTCTGAGCAGTGCAATAAACCTGAATTTTTGGGTCATATGTGACAATGGATGAAACATGGCTCCATCATTTCGCTCCGGAGTCCAATCGACAGTCAGCTGAGTGGGCTGCACACGATGAACCGAATCCAATGCGAGGAAAAACACAACAGTCAGCTGGTATTCTGGGATGCGTAAGGTACAATATTCATTGATTACCTCGAAAAGGGCCAGACCATCAACAGTGATTACTATATAGCGTTATTGGATCGTTTAAAGGATGAAATCATTAAAAAACGGCCCCATTTGAAGAAATCATCAAGATCAATGCACCGTGTCACAAATCAATGAAAACAATGGCAAAATTGCATGAATTGGGCTTCGAATTGCTTCTGCATCCACTGTATTTGCGAGATCTGGCCCCCAGCGACTTTTTCCTGTTCTCAGACCTCAAAAGAATGCTCGCTGGCAAGAAATTTAGCACCAATGAAGAAGTAATCGCCGAAACTGAGGCCTATTTTGAAGCAAAAATCTAATTGTGCTACAATAATGGCATCAAAAAGTTGGAAGATCGCTGTATCGCCCTCGAAGGCAACTATGTCGAATAAAAAAATCGAATTTTGCCAAAAAAACGAGTTTTACTATGGTAGACCGGGGACTTTTCAATTGGCCTGTTATAATATATATATATATATATATATATATATATATATATATATATATATATATATATATATACATATATATATATATATATATATATATACATATATATATATATATATATATATATATATATATATATATATATATATATATATATATATATATATATATATATATATATATATATATATATATATATATATATATATATATACATATATATATATATATACATATATATATATATATATATATATATATATATATATATATATATATATTTGTATATATATATATATATATATATATATATATATATATATATATATATATATATATATATATATATATATATATATATTTGTATATATATATATATATATATATATATATATATATATATATATATATATATATATATATATATATATATATCATCCAGTGCATTTGGCAACAAGAACATATGCCGAAAGAGTGGAGCCAATCAATTATATTCCCTATCCACAAAAAAGGTGACAAGCTACAGTGCGAAAATTATAGAGGCATATCACTACTCTGTACGGCGTACAAAATATTTTCTAAAATCTTAGAAAATAAAATCGGATCATACGCCAACAGTATTATTGGGGAGTATCAAGGTGGTTTTAGGGCAGGTAGATCAACAACAGAACAATTGTTCACAGTCAAGCAGGTACTTGAAAAATGCTAGGAGTTCAACATAGAGGTACACCAAATTTTTCTTGACTTCAAGCAAGCATACGACAGTATTGATCGTAAAGTACTGTACCAAATAATGCTTGGTTTTGGCATCCCAGCCAAATTAGTCCGTCTTACCAAAATGAAAATGACGTCGACAACCTCCCAAGTCCGCATCAATAATCAACTCACAGATGCCTTTGACACAAATATCGGACTAAAGCAGGGAAATGGGCTGGCCCCATTGCTATTCAATTTGGCTATGGAGTACGTCATACGGAAGCAACCTGTCGATACGCGAGGTAAATTGATATACAAGTCAAGCCAAGTAGTGGCCTATGCGGACGACATCAACATTCTGTCACGGTCAATAACAACTGCCAAAGAACTCTTCCTGAAACTCGACAGCAAAGTGAAACTAGTAGGGCTACAAATCAACGAAAATAAAACAAAGCAATGACGCAGTCGAGGAAAAATACCCCAAATACACAAAATATCACTCTTGGCGAATACAGTATCGAAAATGTTAGCGAATTTGTGTATTTAGGCACCAAAATAACGAAAACGAACAATGAAAGAGACGAAATACGCCCAAGAATACAGCTCGCAAATATTCAGTATTGACGATCTTGAAGACCAGCTGCATACACAGGAAAACAAAGCTTCAAGTATACAAATCTGTGATAAGACCTGTGTTATGCTATGGGTGTGGAACATGGACCCTAACCCAAGCATCCGCAAATATATTGAACGCCTTTGAGTGACGGGTCCTGAGGCGAATAATCGGAGCGAAGCTAGACGGGGACCAATGGCGAATTCGATACAATCATGAGTTGTATGAAATTTTTGACGAACCGGAGGTCTCAAGGATTGTAAGACTGCGGAAGCTGCAATGGGCTGGCCACATGATTTGTATGGACGAACAACGGATACCCAAGAAGGTATTTGCTGCGAAAACTGAAGTGGGAAACCGAGGAAACGGTGGTCTGACTCGGTCGACGAAGACAGTTCATCGCTGCTCGGATTCCGGAATTGGAAGACGCGGTCAACGGACCGAGACAGTTGGCTAAGAAGAAGAAGAAGAAGTACTTTCAGTGCCATCTATGCCAAAATTACATGTCAAAATATTCGTGTTTGAGATACGCGTCGTTTTGCGCGCTGCTAAAAGTGAGTTTTTCGTTTTTGCGATGTCGGAATTTGTTGGATTTGCATTAAATTTTGTTTGCGGAATCAATTTTCTGTTGCGGATACGTTGAGGATGGTGCAGAATGAGTGATGAGGATATGTCTAAAAAAAATGTTTACAAGTGGTATAGTGAGTTCCAAGCCGGCCGTGAACGTGTCGAAGACGAAGAGCGTCCTGGGCGACCATCAACCTCTTCTCTTCTTCGATTATCGTAGTGTTGTCCATTATAAATTCCTTCCGCTGGGCCATACAGTTAACAAGGAATATTATTTGAACGTTATGCGTCATTTGTGTAAAGCTATCCGCCTAAAAAGGCCGGAATTGTCGAAAGACAATTCTTGGTTTTTACACCACGATAATGCCCCAGCCCATACTGCACTCGTAATTCGTGATCATTTCGCCAAAAATTCAATCCATATCGTCCCGCAACCACCGTATTCACCTGATGTGCCGTGCAACTTCTGGCTGTTCAGCAAGCTCAAAAGACCGCTCCGGGGACACCGTTTTAATACGATAGAGGAGATTCAAGCCGCAGCGAAGACGGAACTGAAGGCTATCCCGGAAACGACGCGTATCTCAAACATTAATGAATATTTTGACATGTAAATTTGACATAGATGTCACTGACAGTACTACCAACCTAAAAAAAAATAATTCTCCAAATCCTTCGACGCGCGCAGTTTAAATTCAAATGTCACCTTATTTTTTGGTAACAGTAGTATATACTTATGTATATATATATATATATATATATATATATATATATATATATATATATATATATATATATATGTATATATATATATAAATATATTTATATATATACATATATATATATATATATATATATATATATATATATATATATACATATATATATATATATATATATATATATATATATATATATATATATATATATATATATATATATATATATATATATATATATATATACATATATATATATATATATATATATATATATATATATATATATATATATATATATAACAGGCCAATTGAAAAGTCCCGGGTGGCGGCGCTAGTATTAAATCCATATGGTTTTTAGTTAGTACCAACCTTCAAACGATACGTGTCAAAATTTGACAGCAGTCCGACCATTAGTTTGAGAGATATTGCGTTGTGAGTGTAGCTACTTTTGTTATTTGAAAAAAGATGGAAAAAAAGAATTTCATGTGCTGATAAAATATTGCTTTTTGAGGGGAAAAAATACAGTTGAAACAAAATCTTGGCTTGATGAAGAGTTTCCGGGGTCTGCACCAGCAAAATCAATCATCATTGATTGGTATGCTAAGTTTAAACGTGGTCAAATGAGCACCGAAGACGGCGAACACAGTGGACGCCCAAAAGAGGCTGTCACCGACGAAAACATCAAAAAAGTTCACAAAATAATTTTGAATGACCGTAAAGTGAAGTTGATCGAGATAGCAAACATTGTGAAGATATCATCTGAACGTGTACATTATATCATTCACGAATATTTGTACATGAGAAAGTTGTGTGCAAAATGGGTGTTGCGCGAGCTCACAATCGATCAAAAGCAACAACGTGTTAATGATTCTGCGCAGTGTTCAAGCGCAATAAACCTGAATTTTTGGGTCGATATGTGACAATGAATAAAACATGGCTCCATCATTTCGCTCCGGAGTCCAATCGACAGTCAGCTGAGTGGACTGCACACAACGAACCGAGTCCAAAGCGAGGAAAAACACAAAAGTCAGGTGGCAAGGTTATGGCATTAATATTCTTGGGATGCGCAAGGTATAATATTCATTGATTACCTCCAAAAGGGCCAGACCATCAACAGCGATTATTATATAGCGTTATTGAATCGTTTAAAGGATGAAATTGTTGAAAACGGCCCCATTTGACCGGGGACTTTTCAATTGGCCTGTTATATATATATATATATATATATATATATATATATATATATATATATATATATATATATATATATATATATATGTATATATATATATATGTTGCACAATACCCGTACACCCTATGTATACTGGCATGCGCTGGGAGCTTGATATGATGTGTATCCTATATACACATCAAGGCTTCCGGGGAGAGGGAGATACTTACCTGCTATTACATTCTTGTCAGCTAGATCAGTGAAAAGGTGCTTTTGTTTGATGATTTAATTTGTATTCTTTCCTTGGTTTTATAATTACACGTTCAGTTGACTATATTAATATTAATAACATCTTTTAGTATTGAATTCTTTTAATAATTAATTTATTACAGAGACGTTTAAAGTTCGAGCATTAATGGAGCTTGTAAAATTTTTGCGATTTTTATTTACTTTGATTATTTTTGTTATTTGAAGGAAATGTATGATATTGCTTGATATCATATTTGAAAAACCAATCAATTAACGCTTTAACTGTTGCTCGGGCTGACGCCTTGAGCACGCAGTTATATTAACGAATCAATTGATTATAATCCAACTGCTAGCCCCGGGCACAAAGCTTTGGGACGCTAATACTCGGGCTGATGCCTTGAGTATGCAGTCAGATTGATTACTAGTTCAACTGCAGGCCCCGGGCATAACTGCCTTGGGGCACTCATACTCGGGCGGATGCCTTGAGTACGCAGTTGAACGTTTTCTCAATTCGTTTATTCCGGGCTAAGTGCCTTGGGATAGAGTAAGCTCGGGCGCACGCCTTGAGCCAGCAAATGGAGAAATACTTGTCGATTTTCTTCCTTCTATAATTTTCTTTTATACTATAATTTTGCTGACTTTATATTTAAAAGATCAAAGTTCAACAACAAAAACAGTTTAATGTATTTAGTGCCATCTCTCTGTGACTGGTGCAACCACAAAGCTAAAGCTTTCGCTCGATTTGCAATGCATGTAACCAATTCGTTTCGCTGGGCGGTACGTTCGATTGCGAAGTCTTGTGTGTATATGTTTGATACTTAATACGAGTATGGATGCACACCCACTTCTGCTAATCCATGATACGACACCGCACCCACAGATGCTTTGATTACAATTCGCAGCTTTTCGTAAATGTATGTTGTCATTTTCAGTACACAGAGAGGAACGACGGAACACGAACCGAGCAATATTTGGACTGCGGTTCCCGTAACATATATATAAATATATATATATATATATATATATATATATATATATATATATATATATATATATATATATATATATATATATATGTATATATATATATACATATATATACAGATATTTGAATTTAAATAATATATCCCTAACCTTAGGATCTGCATCCGACTGAACGTGAATGGATAAATTGAAATAATCTTCTTTAGAAATAGAAGCTATCGACTTCAGATTGGTAACCGGGTCAATTATAGCTTTATTAGCTCCATCCACTAAGACCAAAATGACTAATTAAATCTGCTCCTATAATGGAACGTGTAATGTCTGCAATTATTGTATAATATGCCATGAAAAATCCCTTTTAATTTTCTGCCATATGTATCAATGGAAGATGCATTAGCAGCAGTAAGTTTGAATCCCGGTGGAATTAATTTAATATGTGTTGGTCTGGGAATAACTGAAATCTCCGCACCTGTGTCGATTAAGGAATTCTTCCATGAAAAATTATCGAAAATTAAAAGGCGGCTGGAAGAAATGCTACTTAAGTTTGCCGCCGGAGACTTCAGACGATTTAATTGTTTGCACTATTTAACGTATCCTCAGAATTTTTTAAATAAATTTGCATGGTTAAATATACTTATGCATTGACACTAAATTTGGTGTGATACCAATAAAATTCCTCTATCACGAACGAACTACATGGACGAAAGACTTTAAATTGGTCATTATTCCGTCTTGAACGTCTGAATTTCAGGGATTGTCCAAATGCCTGAGTAAGTTCCGCAATTTAGTTTCTCAAATCCAGTATCTGTTGTTGAACATTAGGCTCTGGTTTGGACGTAGTTGCGAATGAGAAGACTGTTGGTTTGTTCAAAACTTCAAAAATTGTATCAGCACCGAATGCTAAGCTTTCAAAAAGCGGACAGATTGCATGCTACATTGATTGCAGGCTCTCAGGTAATCTTTGAAGCCATAATGATCTTAAAAGATCATCCCCAACTTTATCTCTTCCCATTGCTGCATTTCACACAGAAATATTGTAGTGAGGGCTTTCTATCTCCTAAGGTAAGATAACAAATTAATTGACTTAGTCTCGTACTCTCACTTGCTGATAAACGCGCAATTCGAGCTTCTTTCAATGCTGTTTAGTGAGTAGTGGGTGAAAGATTATTACAAGATCCGTAACTGTTCGAATGGCTTGAGGATCAAGAGCTACTAAAACATAGTTTAATTTTGTTAGCTCTGACGTAATCCCAGCCAGAGCAAATTGGGCCTCCGTAAGCTTAAACCACATATCAGAATACGAGAATACAGGTAGCTTCACTGCTACTGCGTTGATATTGGAATCCCCTGTAGAACTCGCATCGTGAAAAGAATCCTGGTCGCGCGGCATGTTCTTTCATAAATAATAACGATTATTTTAAAAAATAATAACAATTAATAATAAAAAGAAAAATAAATTCCTAGGAGTTCAGAGCGCACTATGCTGGGTATTTCCTCCGTCGCAGGATATATCTTATATCTACCCTTTAAATGGGTGATTTAAAACTGAATAAATTAGCTGGAATATGTTGATTGAATATTATAAATGTAGGGCAAGTTTTAATAAATATATATTATAGATATTGCAAATGTGTAAATATTGTAGATTGTTCGTTTTGTTGAACATTAAAATATTACAATCTTACTTAAACTCTTCGTTTGAATATTTCCTTCAAACATGGAACAAAGTTAGTGGAGAATGATAGTTTATCTTAAAGGTAGATGCATCTCTGTTGAGGGTGGCAATTATACATCTGTACAAGGTTAATGAAATTGAGGATGAAAATTCAAAAACTGAACGCATTTGGGATTGCAGGCTAATATCCAGTAAGAATAGAAGCTCCAAGTTCCTCTGTCAAATATACATGCGTCAATGGTAGATTTTGTTCAAATGCAATTCTAGTCATTGGTCCCAATCCGATCAAAATAACATTCAAAAATGGTCGAAGAACTACATTAGGCTATTAAAATCCAAATCAGCATTAAATGCTTCCACAAGTTGCAATTCATGCACTCTTGTCAAAACTCCTGACAATCTTTTGCCATTTTGCAGCCACTATAAGACCAGATGCTAATAAACCAATGGCAAAAAGGTGTCCGAAAAATGTCGTTGGGATAAATTTACCTTTCGGTGTAGTTATAGCACAAGTTAATATGCCCGTCATTAAGGCAAGTATTCTTGCACACAGTAGAAATGCTGATCCAAATATGAAAGCTTTACATTCCCCAACAATTAAAATGTAATATTCCTTCGACACCTTGTAAATAACACCAGCAGTGACGACAAGACCGATCACAATAATTACAATTGAACGGGGTCACCAATTGTTCAAGCTGGATTTATAAAGCTGTGTGGACTTCTTCCTCCTAAGTAAATAGTTGATGAAATTGGAAGGATACAAATTTTCTGCGTTGTTCTTTTTTTATTAAAACAATTAATGTACGCGACCAAAAGTAAGATTCTTAATAATGTAAAATCAAATGAACAAACTTTAAGAATGTCCCTATTGAAGGATTTTTCAGCTCTAACTAACTTTTAAAATTTTCATAAAAATACAACAAATTACAAAATTTTTGGTATAGTATCAAAGTGTAAAATGTCTAAATGGAACTATATTTTGAATGAAATGGTTTGTGTTAATAGTTCAAAATTAAGTTTGGTGTAATTCGAAATACTGTGTGTAATGTTGTCTTCTTTTAGAAATATAACCGCTACAAATCCATTCAGGCGCCACAAATCCATTCAGGCGCGAACACCGGTAAAACAAGAAAGCGAACGCAGGGAAACCCAGCAAACCCCAAAAATTAAACCAAAGCATACATCTTCAAAGACAACGTAGGCTTCGATTGGGGAACCAGCAACCGTGGCGTAATCTTTAGCGGCAACAACGACGGCTAAAAAGTCAGGGACAAAATAGAAAACAACGGACAACAGTGTCTAGATTCAGATTCCTGCGGCGTTCGGATGCAGTAAAAATTGATGCAAACGCCAAAGCGCCCAAAAAGGAGGAGCGGGAAACTCTGCAGTTCGGGCCAGATGTACGCACGGTGGGGGAAAACATAAAGAACATTGAGAATTCGATAACTACTGCGATCGCTACCGACGCGACCGAGGTAAGGTTCCTAAAACCTTAAATAAAGAATCATCCTTAAAGAAAAGAAAGAAGTGACCAGACAAACGAAGGGCCGTTATATGATTTCACCGCCACAGTCGAAAATGGGGCTGAAGTACTGTACTCGGAAACGGAAGCCGATCACCCCTCCCAACAAAGGAGGTCGCAAAACACAATTGCCATCCAGCGACATGAAGAAGAAAGGCTAATCCGCGGGAGACGTTCTAAAACGAATGACATCAGCATGCGACTCGACAAAAATCACGAAAATTGTAAAAAATGGGCTACTTGAACCAGAAGAACTCCTAGACCGCATAAAGCATTACCTGTGAACCAGGACCAGAAGACCAGAGAGAACCAGCAGGCCGAAGAAGAGCAGATGGCTAGAGAAGCGCTGAGGGCTAAGCCTAAAGATCACACACAGATAGCTCCACCATCAAACATCAATAAAAGAATGGTGTCCAGCCCAACCGAAGAGGATCGGAATACAAGAAGAAAGGGATGGGTGGTGGGCGTGGGAGTTGGCAGAGACGACCAGCAAGAAAAAAGAGTTGATGCGAAAGAGGGGAGGAAGAAGCCCCGACGAAGACCCCGGGAGCAGGCACTGCTCGTAAAACCCCAAGTTGATCGATCCTACGCAGAAGAACTACGGGATATCAGGGGACACATGTGAGAACCGAGGACGCCAACAATGCCATTAAAGCAGTACGACTAACCCGGTTGGGCCACATACAGGTTGAATTCGGAGCAGAGGCCGACAATAAAGTAGCATTCTGTGACGCAGTAAAGAAAGTCCCCGGCAAAAGTCCAAGTGCAGCCTCGCTCGAGCCGATGCTAACGATCAAAATAAGAGACATTGACTGCGTCACGGACCTGGGCGGGTAAATAAGAACGTCAAAAGGGAGTTCCTTAGCGTGGACAGGATCAAAGCAAAGCTGAATTGACCGATAAGGTGGTCAAACAATGTCTGAATAAGGGCAAAGTAAGAATAGGGTGGGTTGTCTGCAGGACACGGCAAAGAGCAGCGCCTCTTTAATATTTCAAATAACTTGCCTACGATTACACCGCACAAATATACAAAGGACCCGATAGGAGTTCAAGAGTTTACGAAATAGGAACACTGTATTCTTTGCATGCATGCTGATCCAAGACCGGATCCTGGGCACGCCTTGGGGTCAGGGAAATGCTGGGTTTTCCAGAAAGCCCTTGCCAAGGCAAAATCAGAGCTTCGATGAACCGTATCTTGCAGGTAAACCAACACCGCAGTTCAACCGCCCAAAACCTGCTTCAGCAGTTTGCGAGGGACATGAAAGCCGAATTTTGTTGCTGAGTGAACAACACTACGATCAAAGTTTGACATCATAGTATCCTGTGAAACTAATACTGCCTTCATCTGGGCTCAGAATAGTGACTTCCAGGGTGAGGGCTTGTTTTGTGTGGGTTCGGTGCTCAGAGACCACCTTCTTTAGTGTGTATCTAACGCCGAACGATCTGATATCATTTTTCCAAGCCAAGCTTAATGTTTTGGAGGGCGCTGTCTCGAACGCAGATGGCAACTTGCTCGATGGGAAAGACTACAACACTAAGGCTATCCCAAGACGGCGTTTGTCGCGCTAAACACCGGAAATACGTAGATTTTTCGTCGTATTTGCTGTAAGGAATCACACCCGGCTTGAAATTCACCTTAGAGTTCTTAGTACGGAGGATACATGATTGGAGAGTATTATAGGACTACTCAGCGAGTGATCATCAGAACATTCTCCTTAGGACCCGTGATGTTGTCTCCCGACGTCCATGCTCTCGGCCTTCTATGATTGGGTAGAACACCGTAAATTGATTAACAACAGCAAGGCTCACTGCTGGCAAGATCTAGTGGACAATGTGAACAAGGAACCGTCGGGGCTTGGTTACAAGCTAGTTATACGGAGGCTAGGTGCCCTACGGACGTTTTGCATAGATGAAGTGGAAAATATGGACGAGATAGTGCGGGAACTTTTCCCCACCCATCCCGTCCGTGTTATTTTTTCTTTTTTTTTGCGGTTGGGAAATGAATGTCATTTACGCACTGAGTTTGGGACTCCCATGCTCGCAAGCGACTAGACTACCCATTAAACAGCTCCTCTATAAGCCTGAGAACGCAGCCTGGAACCGGTTGACACATTTCTTCGGGCCAGGTCTCCTTTTGGTACGCCGTGAGGCGCCTTCAAGCTGGACGATTCCTCCTCTAGCGGGAGGGGAGAAGGGAAGAGGAGTTGCTAAATAAGCGATCCCCCAACCCTGATATCCGCGGCTGCTGTGAGTCCCTTTTATCTTTTAGGACTGCTCGAACATAATCTGCTAAATGGTTCCTTTCGTCAAACGATTCAAGTGTCACAGCGACTATACTATCCGAAGTGAGCTCTCCTGTCTCCCTGTAGAGGTCCCGTTGGAGCCTGTTCCATTTTGTGCACGAAAAAATGTAATCGCGTCCGTATTGGCGCTACCCACGGTGAAACAACAATCGAGTGCCAACTCTTCACACAGCCGGAACTGGAAGGGGCAGTCCTACCATTGAAAGTAAGGAGGGCTCCAGACTCAGATGATGTTCTAGCTGAGGTGCTGCAATTGTCTATCAACTACCGAAGCCTGCTTTATGACACGACACAGGGCCAACGAAGAATGGAAGTTACATCCGGTGTTGCCCAGGGATCTATCCTTGGTCCAGATCTCTGGAACGTGTCTTAAGACGGGCTACTGAGACTGGAGATGCTAGATGAGTTGCGCTTGATCGGCTAAGCGGATGATGTTGCGGCTCTGGTCGCTAGACGCACCTTTGAGCATTCGCAACTTAGGCTAGCTAGGCAAATGTGTCGAGTGAGAGTCTGGATGACTGCTTGTGGGTACAGTCTAGCACTGGAGAAAACCGAAGTAGTCATCTTCACAAAAAAGAAAACAACCAGAATAACGGCATCAGTATCGGAGACATACTAATTGAATCAAAGCCAGCGGAAAGCACCTGGGGCTACTGATCGACTCGAAGATGAGTTTCTCTGAGCAAATCAGGGCAACGGCTGAGAAGCCTGCTTCAGGAGTCAACTTATGGCCAACGTAGGGGGACCCAGCCCATCACGAAGATGCCGCTTGATGAGTGCTGTTGGGTCAGTGCTACTGTACGGAGCAGAAATATGGAGCGGCGCTCTCAGCAAGGAGGTATTGCAAAAACGCTTGGCACAGGTAGAGAGAAGAGGTGCACTGAGGATTGCATCTTCGTATTCGACAGTTTCTGACTCGGCGGTGAGAGTTATTGCAGGCGTGATACCTGTCGCCCTCCTTGCTAGAGAGCGCCGCGCTATTTACGTGCGTCGAGACGAGGACGCGAAGGAGATGGTTAGCCGCGAGAAGAAACAGCGCTCACTCAAAGATTGGCAGCAGTCTTGGGTGAATTGCACGAAGTGAAGGTGGACTGCGCGCCTCATCCCGGATGTGAGACCGTGGCTTAATCGAAGGCATAGTAAGACTGACTTCTATTTTTTGAGCGGGCATGGGTGTTTTCAGTTTATTTGCACAAGATTGGTAAGTCACGATCTCCCGATTGTCGGTTTTGCCCAGAAGACGAAGATAATACCTGTCACACATTTTTGCGTGCAAAAATTGGGACAAGCTGCGATGGGACCTCTACAGGGAGATGGAAGAGCTCACCCCGCATAGTGTAAACATGGTCATGCTTGAATCGGTTGACAAATGGAACCAAGTTGCACATTATCTTCGGGTAGTCCTAAAAGATAAAAGAGACTCACAGCAGCCGCGGGCGTTAGGGCTGGGGCATCGCTTGTCTGGTAATTGCTCTTTCTGTCTCCCCTCCCGCTAGAGAAAAGACTCCCCCTAGCTTGAAGGCGCCTCACAGCGATACAAAACGAGACCTGATCCGAAGTAATTTGTCAAACGATTCCAAGCTAGATTTTCAGGTTGACAGGGGAGGTGTTTAGTGGGTAGTCCAGTCGCCTTCTTGCGAGCATGGGAGTCCCACACTCCGTGTGGAAATGGCATCAATCACAAAAAACAAAAACTAGCTTTTTTATCAAAGGACACATCGGATATAAGTAACAATTTAATGAGTTGTAATACCATTCCTAAAATTCGAATTATACAAACCGGCCTTTTTACGCAGCTTAAAAGCTTGCTGTTGTGGGAGTGTTTGATGGGTATCTGCATAACGATACGTTATTTGCAGGTTATTAAGGAGTTATTATTTACTACTCCATATTATCGTTTAATTAATTCGTTCAATGTATATATATATATATATATATATATATATATATATATATATATATATATATATATATATATATATATATATATATATATAATATATATATATATATATATATATATATATATATATATATATATAAATATATATATATATATATATATATATATATATATATATATATACATATATATATATATATATATATATATATATATATATATATATATATATAATGAATCAGCCCTACGCTATTGACAACTACGCCATTGACAACTAATTCGCAAGTCGTTATTGACGTCAACGGTTCGGAACCACTTTTTAACCACTGGCTGACATTGGACCGCATTTTAACAGCTGAGCGGAAATTGTGAGTTGTGGTGAAATGGATAGGAAGGAGACTCCGAAAGATGGCCGCCAATCCGACTGTCATGTAAGACGAGCGGAGTTCTTTTGTGTCCCTGTGGCCGAAGTGTAGTGTATCGTCCGAGCCTAGTCTACACCGAATTTTTAAATTTTACGCGTAAAGAAAAGTCAACTTGTGGAAGTTATACTTTTTATTGAACCAACGTGCGACCACTGGTCGATACGATATCGTGAATCCGCATTGCCACTACAACCCAAGTGGCTTTTGGGCGAGTTGAAGAAAAAACCTTCTTTTAGTGTACATTATCTCTTTGCGGTAGATTTTTACTGCGGAAACTAACCCGTGGCTTACAATTTGAAGGAGCGCCACCTATTCTTGATACGGCCCGTGGAAGTGACCTCCAGTCCTCCCGACGAGCACGGCAAGCAAAAATGAGTCTTCGTCAGCAAATACCATCATCAAGGTTTGTCCGGTTCGTGCATAAGTTGAACAACAAAATGTAAGTAATTTTGTAATTTTTTGCATGCCTAGAAGTGGGGTTATCTGGACCACCAAACAACGAGCAAATGCGTCGAGGCTGGAGGTTTTCGTTGTCCGGCTAGCTCAGTGACAGAGGATGAGCACCCAATTGCGACATTAGAAGCGAAGACGTATGTTTGCGGTGTTAAATTTGATTTAAAAATCGCATACCAATTAGCTTTAAGTTCGGCAGATCATGACGTTCATTTCATGCGAAATATGAGTCGTGCAATATGTGTGTTCGAAGGACCTGAAAAGGCTGTATCATACATGGAATTTCTCAATACACATGAAATAATGGCAGCAAATCCAGAAAGCCAATTAAAGATATGGAAGTTTACTCGCCGCCATATTCGCCGCGTTCATGTAGATGTGAAGAAATTCGTGGTTCTTGCTATCTACAGAGATTGTATAGCGTGCGGCAGTGAAGTGGTTCAATGTTATTTATTACAAAGGGCTTTCAAAAACGTTGCTTAGTAAGAATAATCTAAGTCGGAAAGAAAAAGTGTCCGGTTTAGAGCGATCAAATGAACGTAACGAAATTGTTTCAGCAGTATGCTGGTGTAAACAGTGCAATGTTGTTTTAACTGCTAATAGTCACGAACTTATAGACATTTTAGGACTAGTTCAGGAAGGAATTAATGTCAATAAGTGTGTTCCTTCCGAATGTTGATAATTTATTGAGGTTTCACTTTTTT
>OZ017739.1:244770801-244812724 GCA_963969285.1 Odontomyia ornata
TTCCATGTCCGAGATCAGTGCGCTCACTTCTCCTTGTTTGGCTATAGGAAGACGTCTCGGTGCTTGTCGAATCGGCTTGGCTCCCTGTGTATCTATGACGTGAGTTATCATACTCGTTCGGCCATGGTCATCCGGACTTGTTGGGAGGAGGTCACTGTACTTGGTGACCAGATCAGAGGCTCGCTTGAATAGCTGCACTGGCAATTCGACCTACTTCAATATTGCAGACTTTGTCTGCGTCTTGCCTCCTTTTTCAATGATGGTCGTGAGTGGCTTCCAAAGATGTGATGGTGGAAACAGGCTGGCAGCTGCCGATGACTTCTCCCGCTTTGATGCTCGTGGTTGAGTCTGCGGTGTTAAGGACTCTAACCGGCACGTATCCGTTCTTCATAGATCTTACAAGGCATCGTCCTACAATCAAACTGCGCAATGTGGACGTTTTCGTTGGCTCTAGCAGATAAGATCGGTGGTCTCCAGAGTCACCATCAAGCTTGGCCCATACAATGCTTTCGGAAGAATTCGGTACATCAGTGTCGGTACATACTACTACATTCATCTTGGGAATTTGGACGCGCGGATCCTCCATCAATACTTCGACATTCTGCCATTTCAATACCCGTTTGCCCAAATCCAACGTGATTCCATGTGGACGCAGATAATCCATTCCGAGAATGCAGTCATCCATAATGTTCGCGACCAGCAAATTATGTCGGAAGGCAAGGTCTCCCAACTGTATTTGGAGGTTGACCTCTCCATGAACAGGTGCAGTTTCTCCCGTAGCTGTCCGTAGTGAGAAAATCCTGCCCTTTTGAAGTAGTTGCTGCCTCACATGGTCTGGCCGGATGATCGATCGGGTTGCACCAGTGTCGATTGTTATGGTGCAATGTTCTCCATCAACTTGACCCGGAAGACATGAGTCCGCTTCTCCACGATGTAGTCTTGACACGGTGATGGTGGTGCTGGGAACGTCGCTCCTCCTAGCCAACCTTTGCCCCACAAAGTTGACCCCGTCAGTTTGAAGGGCTTCCATTCTGGGCTCTTGACTCGGTCGGGATCTCCTCCACCCTGGAAAATAGCTCGGTTTTCTTTGCTTCTTGCAATCTCCTTGCAGGTGCCTCTTCTCACCGCAATTCAAACATCTAGGCGCACCATTTGCATGCGGCCTTCGTTTAATATCCACGCGCTCACACCTGCACTCGCCTGTCATTACCTTGCGGATTCGGGCAGTGGTACGACTCACATTTTTCGCTGCCTCAAAGTTCAGACTATAAGCTAATGCTTCCTTAACCGTTTGCTTTTGAGCTAATCGCACGGCTTGTTGCAATTCCTGGTCCTTTAAGGCGCTGATGAATGCTTCTGTTGCTGCGTCATCTCGATGTTCTGGGTCGTACGCTGGGTAAGCCAAAATTGCCAATCGCTCAATGTCTTGGGCTAGTTGCTGTAGGGTTTCGCCAGACTCCATAACGCATGTCAAGCGCATTCATTATAGCAACCGAGTTTGAATGCAACTCAACGGGGATAGTCTGTAAAAGCTCGGCAGCTGGGCCCCTTAGAGCAAGAATTAATGGTGTTGCTCTTTCTTGCTCATTCCAGTGATTTGTCCTAGCGGCGGCTTCAAACTGTGTTTTGTAAATACTCCAGACCGTTTGCCCATCGAATATTGTTGCTTTCACATTTCTGGAGATGCTATGCGCTGCGGTTACAATTGGGGCTGGTGAGGTGGTTACTACTGCCTTCGCTGCTTCCAAGTCCTTTTTCGCTTTTTCCATCTCATGGTTCATTCTCTCTTCGACCTGGCTGATCTCAAAATTGATTCTCTCCTCAACCTGGCTGACCTTCTCCTCGACGTGGTAAACCTATTCCTCGACGCACTTGATTTGTTTGTTCAGGCTACCGAGCTCCGCTTTTATTTCGGTTGACTGTTTTTGCACTTCCTTGATTTCGATCGTTTGTTGGTCTAGCTTCTCTGATTATTCATCTAGCTTCGTGGTTAAACTGGATGACTGTTCACTTAGCTTCGCAGTTAAATTGGATGACTATTGTGGCAGCTCCTGCTGCATCAGCATTAACATTTGCATCAGTGCATCTTCAGGTTCCTTCGATTTTGGCATTTCTGGCTCTCCCTTAAGGTCCGCCATGGTAAATTCATTTAATGTTAGTTTAGTGGAATTTTTATTAATTTGCCTAATTTTTTTTTCACGCTTACACGTTACATGCCACTTTTGTGCATTTTTAGAAAAATGTTTATAAATTTTCACTTTCAAAGTTTTCTTTCTCACTTCTCGACACCACTGTCGCGTGTTATGGTTCGCGGCCAATAATTTTAATGTTCCGGGAAAGTGAAAACGGAATGTGTTTAAATTAAATTACAGGAGTTTATTTAATTACTAAAAATGCACAATCACTCATTTAACTATTTCACAATTTTAATTGTCACTATTTTACAAGTCGTCTATCAATTTTTACTTCAACTGTCCACTAAAATCACTTCACAATCAAGGAAAATCACTTTACTATTACTCGATCAATATCGCTTTTCTATTCGCTCCACCCTATCGCAGTTTTTACTATCGCGGTTCTAATGAATCATCCCCCCATTCATTCAGCTCGCCTTTATATAGGGTCTCCAGCCGTTCAATGCATTTCTCGTACATTGGCGAATGTTCTGCCGAGAGGTATCTGGTATATTCGAGCAGCTTAATGAATGAAGCAGTGACTCACTTTCAAATGTTGATCATGCTTGGTGGGTTCTCGTGGTTTCGAGTAAATTCATTTTGTTGATGTTCTTAATGGTTGTGAAAACAAGTGCGACAGTAGCTCGCAGAATTATTTGTACATGTAACAATATCTATATATATATATATATATATATATATATATATATATATATATATATATATATATATCTATATATATATATATATATATATATATATATATATATATATATATATATATATATATATATATATATATATATATATCTATATATATATATCTATATATATATATATATATATATATATATATATATCTATATATATATATATATATATATATATATATATATATATATATATATATGTATATATATATATATATATATATATATATATATATCTATATCTATATATACATATCTATATAAATATATATATACACTATATATATATATATATATATATATATATATATATATATATATATATATATACCTATAAATATATATATATATATATATATATATATATATATATGTATATATATATATATATATATATATATATATATATATATATATATATATATATACTATGTGTGTATATATATATATATATATATATATATATATATACTATGTGTGTATATATATATATATATATATATATATATATATATATATATATATATACTATATCTATATATATATTTATATATATATATATATATATATACTATATCTATATATATATATATATATATATATATAGATATATAAACTATATATATATATATATATATATACTATATATATATATATATATATATATATATATATATGTATATATATATATATATACTATATATATACATATATATTTATATATATATATATATATATATATATATATATATATATATATATATATATATATATATATATATATATAAATTGTAATAACCGCCGATCCTGCGGATCGATACCCTGCAGAGATCTATCACCCCTATACAAATTTCCCAACCAGCTGATAAGGTTGGATGCAAGATCTATGCGACTGAACCGGGACTTACGGCGGTGAGGTGTGAATAAAGGCCGCTCGATAGAAAATATGTTCGGGCGCGAGTTGCTTGAATCTTAAGAAATCCAAATTGCATTGACTTCTAGGTCATTAAAATTAATTGTATGTTTATTTTTAATTATATGCTCAGCGACACAGGATTTAAAATTATAATTTTGGACTATGCCTTTATTTTTCGTTACAAAACAATTTGCTTCATTACTATGCTCCTTAAACCTAATATTTACAAGTCTTTTTGTCTGTCTTACATAAATTTTATGGCACACTGGGCACGTTATTTTATAAATTCCGTTAACTTCTTCTATTGTCTTGACACCCTTTTCGCTACCAATCCAGTTTTCACCTCTGTTATACTACTATTACCACATACCTGAATATTATATTTCGCTAGCTTTTCCTGATTTCCTCAAATAAATTAGAGCTTGGAATGCTGATTCGCTTGGTAATCGCTATTTGTTTCGCTTTCTCCTGCTTGAACAATGTTGATATTTCGTCACGTTGTTTCCGTTTAATCTTTTTGTTAATTATTTGCACTATATCGGTCTTCCTAAAGCCGTTCTTCGTCGCCGTTTCTTCTATATAGCGCTGTTCTTTTTTTTAACGGGATTTATAAAATAACGTGCCCAGTGTGCCATAAAATTTATGTAGGACAGACAAAAAGACTTGTAAATATTAGGTTTAAGGAGCATAGTAATGAAGCAAATTGTTTTGTAACGAAAAATAAAGGCATAGCCCAAAATTATAATTTTAAATTCTGTGTCGCTGAGCATATAATTAAAAATAAGCATTCAATTAATTTTAATGACCTAGAAGTCTTAAAAGTAGTAACTAAGTTCAATAAACTAGATGTAATTGAAAGTCTGGAAATAAATAAAATACCCTTAGGATTAAGAATGAACAGTGATACAGGTAATTGTAGTAGTATCCTTTTCAAACATGTCATTAGCTCTAATCCGTAAACCTTTAGCATATAAATAGGTAGATATAGAATAAGTAATTTAGTTGTACTGAAGAAGAAGCTAAGTAAGCTTCGAAATACGTATATACGAATAAAATAAAAATTATTGTACGGTAAAGGAAACAAAATATTTTCATTCTTAGTAAGTTTGATCTGGCTAGTGCGAATTTGTGCAGTAATTAAGTGTGGAAAATGCTGGGCATCATGAGAATTCTGTCCCCGGCGAGGAAAGAGGTGATCAATAGAACTTACGCAGCGCTATAATTCGAAGCTTAGTTATCGGCCGCAAGACTGCAGAAGAAATTGAAAGGCACTTCAGGTTGGGACTCATCTTAAAGAAGTGTGCTCCAGCATCGAAACACGGCCCTGCTTGTTTACAAGTGCCAGGTAACCCCGAATAATAGTAATAATTTAAAGCAATCAGGGTACTTTTTCTGCATAAAAAAATCAGTCAATAATAAAACATAAATGCGTTGGAGTAAAAGCATATTTCGAGTAGCAGAGATAAAAATTAACAGAAAAACTAGATAAATCTCTAAATGGTTAAAGTCATTAAAACAACGTGGGGTAACGAAGTAAGAATAAAAATCAAAGTAAATAATTAATGGTTGCAAAACAAAATACAAGAATCAAATATGTCTACATAAAGTAAAAGTAGAAGCGAATGACAAACAATTCATTTGTTTATACTCTAAAATTTTGATAAGTGATTCTAGCTGTAATTTTAATGAACTAGATACAAACGTCATACTTTATTTAGTTTTTATGTGGAGGATGGTAGTTGGTCAAATTGATTTTCACAGGGGTAGAGAGAAAGACATTCAATCCGGATTGATGTGTTTTTCTTTTTTTAGATTGAAGAATAAATTGAATCGACTTTTAAAGATAAATATTGACAGGAAGGTTTCCATTTTTTTCTTGATCCTTCATATTATAATTTTAGCAAGGGATATTATAATTGGGTATCTCAGGGAAAACGGACATACCATTTGATATAATTACGAGAAGTACTAGGTTTAAAGGTTACCGTCTTAATAAATTATCTCCTTGACTAAAATGCGTTGTTTGATTAAAGAAATAAATTGCTAACTAAATAAAAACAAAATGTAATAAAATCTATTGAAAATCTCCATATTTTAGCGCTGTAATTTAAACAAAAAGAAAAATATAATTTAAAAAAACAACGCTATTTATTTGTTTTCTGACAAATATATATATTTCGGGAGTAAATGTTCTCCCTTCTTCAGTGCCTAATTTTTCTGAAGAGAAACCCTCAAGATGTACAATATATATGCTAAAGCTAATTAGTTATTAATGACCGTACTTAACAAAAGGATGCATATCAATGAAATAACAGGTCTTAAAAGTATATTTTAAATGTGGGTCAAATGAATTTTGGTGGAACTATTAATTTATTTTAAATTATTTTAAAAATTTTTGTAACCTGAACTTAATTATTTAGAAGTAATTTTAAAAGAGGTGAATCTCCATTGCCAACATCATCATTCAATCGCTTTTCCATAGGTTGCCGCATAATCCAAAGTGTCTCGTACGCATCCAGTTTCCTCAAATCTCGTATTTCTTTGATGACTTCCAACTGCTCCCAGTTGACATTGTGTCCTTCGCAAATGTGACGGGCTACCGATGATCGAACGTCTTTTACTTTGTTTTTCGTTAGTGCTGATTGTGCTTCTCGAACATGCTCGTTGAACCGGACTTTCACGCTGCGTTTTGTCTGCCCAATATATACTTTTTCGCATTGCTGGCAGTTAATCTTGTAGATCCCTCGCTTTTCATGTTTGCTCCTTATGTCTTTGATTTGCGCTACGTTGGTTTTAAGCTGAAACGGTGAGCTTCTGGTCACCATTTGGATACCGTTTTTCCTCATCATTCTATTCAGGGCACCGCTAACCTCCGACATGATCATTACTGCTCTTTGCGTTGGTTGGTCCTTGAGTGTACTCAGTTTTGTGAGCTTGCGTGTTTGCGCTCTTTTTTCCATTTTTTTCCCCATTCGTTTCACTAACATGGGGTCGTATCCATTTTTGACAGCTGTGTCCATGATGTAATCTTCCTCTTTTTTCCGGTTTTCTTTGCTTAAGGGGGCGGTAATCATTCGATGTAGCCAAGTCCGGAAAGATGCCATTTTTTGCGAAAAGCTGTGATTTGACGTAGCTGGTACCGTTCTTTGTGTGCTAGTGTTTTTTCGGTGTATATCGAATTCAAAACTGCCTGTTGTCCTTGTTATTTTCAGATCTAGAAATGGGATAGTGCCATTTGTTTCGACTTCCATTGTGAAGGTCAAGTTTTTATGTACGGAGTTGAGTTTTTTTAATATGTTTTGGGCTTCATTCCGTTCTATAACGGCAATCACGTCATCCACATAACGATACTAAATCCTAGGCATCCAACCAGACTCTTCAATTTTGCTCTCCACCCATTCTAAAAATACTTCGCTAAGTAAAGGTGACAACGGGTTGCCCATAGGTGCGCCGGTTTTTTGCTTGAAAAACCGACCCCTAAAGGTAAAATAATTTTCTGCCATGCAGACTGTTGCTAATTTTGCAATGGCTCTAGCTTTCTTTTTCCCGTTGATTGAAGGGTCTTTTCTTGCCAGCGAGTCTTCTAAAAGGGCCAACGCTTGCTTCACAGGAACACTAGGGAAAAGAGACTTCACGTCAAATGACACCAATTGTTCTCCTTCGTTTATCTTCTCACTGTCTGTTAGTCTTCTCACTAAATCTTCTCTATTCGTAATGGAGTACTTGCTCGAAACTACACCTAGTTTTCCACACTCCTCCAGTACCCATCTGGCAATTTTCGTTGTCGGAGCATCTGTAGATGTTATTATTTCTCGTAGTTCATTGCCTTCTTTATGGACTTTTGGAAGACATTTGATTCTCGACAAAACAGGGTTGGGAACTCGTAGTTTACTGACGTCCTCAATTATTCCTTTGCACTTCGTTAACGTTTTCTCGACCCTTTTTACTGAGTCTGGGAGTGGATCATTCCTTAATTCGAAGAAGTCCCCACTCGTGAGTTTTTCGAACACTAAATCATCGTAGCGGTCCTTGTCCATGATGACTACCTTATTTCCTTTGTCCGCCTTTAAGAAATATACAGGTTTTTCTTTCAATTCTTTCAGGAGCTTGATTTCGTTTCTGCCGTGGTGGGTGATTTTACTTTCCCTTGATTCGATGATTTTCCTTGTTTCTTCTCTAATGTGGTGTTTTTTCTCGGTGGGCATATATTTTATGGCCGCTTCTACACCCATCACAATATCCTCTGTGGGCAGTTTGTCACATTTGATCGCATAATTTAAGCCCATGTTTAGTAAGTGTAACTGGGGTTCGGTGAAGGTTTCTGACGATCTGTTCACGACTGAATCTGGAATTAAGCAAAGAAAACCGGAAAACCCTTAAGCAAAGAAAACCGGAAAAAAGAGGAAGATTACATCATGGACACAGCTGTCAAAAATGGATACGACCCCATGTTAGTGAAACGAATGGGGGAAAAAATGGAAAAAAGAGCGCAAACACGCAAGCTCACAAAACTGAGTACACTCAAGGACGAACCAACGCAAAGAGCAGTAATGATCATGTTGGAGGTTAGCGGTGCCCTGAATAGAATGATGAGGAAAAACGGTATCCAAATGGTGACCAGAAGCTCACCGTTTCAGCTTAAAACCAACGTAGCGCAAATCAAAGACATAAGGAGCAAACATGAAAAGCGAGGGATCTACAAGATTAACTGCCAGCAATGCGAAAAAGTATATATTGGGCAGACAAAACGCAGCGTGAAAGTCCGGTTCAACGAGCATGTTCGAGAAGCACAATCAGCACTAACGAAAAACAAAGTAAAAGACGTTCGATCATCGGTAGCCCGTCACATTTGCGAAGGACACAATGTCAACTGGGAGCAGTTGGAAGTCATCAAAGAAATACGAGATTTGAGGAAACTGGATGCGTACGAGACACTTTGGATTATGCGGCAACCTATGGAAAAGCGATTGAATGATGATGTTGGCAATGGAGATTCACCTCTTTTAAAATTACTTCTAAATAATTAAGTTCAGGTTACAAAAATTTTTAAAATAATTTAAAATAAATTAATAGTTCCACCAAAATTCATTTGACCCACATTTAAAATATACTTTTATGACCTGTTATTTCATTGATATGCATCATTTTGTTAAGTACGGTCATTAATAACTAATTAGCTTTAGCATATATATTGTACATCTTGAGGGTTTCTCTTCAGAAAAATTAGGCACTGAAGAAGGGAGAACATTTACTCCCGAAATATATATATTTGTCAGAAAACAAATAAATAGCGTTGTTTTTTAAATTATATTTTTCTTTTTGTTTAAATTACAGCGCTAAAATATGGAGATTTTCAATAGATTTTATTACATTTTGTTTTTATTTAGTTAGCAATTTATTTCTTTAATCAAACAACGCATTTTAGTCAAGGAGATAATTTATTAAGACGGTAACCTTTAAACCTAGTACTTCTCGTAATTATATCAAATGGTATGTCCGTTTTCCCTGAGATACCCAATTATAATATCCCTTGCTAAAATTATAATATGAAGGATCAAGAAAAAAATGGAAACCTTCCTGTCAATATTTATCTTTAAAAGTCGATTCAATTTATTCTTCAATCTAAAAAAAGAAAAACACATCAATCCGGATTGAATGTCTTTCTCTCTACCCCTGTGAAAATCAATTTGACCAACTACCATCCTCCACATAAAAACTAAATAAAGTATGACGTTTGTATCTAGTTCATTAAAATTACAGCTAGAATCACTTATCAAAATTTTAGAGTATAAACAAATGAATTGTTTGTCATTCGCTTCTACTTTTACTTTATGTAGACATATTTGATTCTTGTATCTTGTTTAGCAACCATTAATTATTTACTTTGATTTTTATTCTTACTTCGTTACCCCACGTTGTTTTAATGACTTTAACCATTTAGAGATTTATCTAGTTTTTCTGTTAATTTTTATCTCTGCTACTCGAAATATGCTTTTACTCCAACGCATTTATGTTTTATTATTGACTGATTTTTTTATGCAGAAAAAGTACCCTGATTGCTTTAAATTATTACTATTATTCGGGGTTACCTGGCACTTGTAAACAAGCAGGGCCGTGTTTCGATGCTGGAGCACACTTCTTTAAGAGGAGTCCCAACCTGAAGTGCCTTTCAATTTCTTCTGCAGTCTTGCGGCCGATAACTAAGCTTCGAATTATAGCGCTGCGTAAGTTCTATTGATCACCTCTTTCCTCGCCGGGGACAGAATTCTCATGATGCCCAGCATTTTCCAAAATTCGCACTAGCCAGATCAAACTTACTAAGAATGAAAATATTTTGTTTCCTTTACCGTACAATAATTTTTATTTTATTCGTATATACGTATTTCGAAGCTTACTTAGCTTCTTCTTCAGTACAACTAAATTACTTATTCTATATCTACCTATTTATATGCTAAAGGTTTACGGATTAGGGCTAATGACATGTTTGAAAAGGATACTACTACAATTACCTGTATCACTGTTCATTCTTAATCCTAAGGGTATTTTATTTATTTCCAGACTTTCAATTACATCTAGTTTATTGAACTTAGTTACTACTTTTAAGACTTCTAGGTCATTAAAATTAATTGAATGCTTATTTTTAATTATATGCTCAGCGACACAGAATTTAAAATTATAATTTTGGGCTATGCCTTTATTTTTCGTTACAAAACAATTTGCTTCATTACTATGCTTCTTAAACCTAATATTTACAAGTCTTTTTGTCTGTCCTACATAAATTTTATGGCACACTGGGCACGTTATTTTATAAATCCCGTTTGTATATATATAAATATATATATATATATATATATATATATATATATATATATATATATATATATATATATAAATATATATATATATATATATATATATAAATATATATATATATATATATATATATATATATATATATATATATATATATATATATGTATGTGTATATATATGTAAATATATATATATATATATATATATATATATATATATATATATATATATATATATATATATATATATATATATAAATATTAAATGAGGAGTTTTATCTTCTGTTAATGATCTTTTAATGATACCTAATAATAAACATTAATTATTTTCACTAACACTACTTTAACTCTTTTTACATCTACAATCTTTTCAAAACTGATTAATTTTTAATAAAAATAATTGAGATGTCAAAAATTGAAAAGTAAAAGGCTATTAAATAAAACCTCGATCAAAATCAACAAGTTTTATTTTAAAGTAGATATTTAATTGGATGGAGGTTCATTCCGAATAATTAATTTAAAACCTCAGTACATTCCTCAACTCTCGTAACAACAAATATATTATGTAGTAATCGAGCAGTCACCTAAGCAAATTGCTCGAGAACCGGTATAACATGATCCGATTTTTAATTGCTGATTTGAAAATTTAATCATTCCAATTTATAGTTTATAAATAATAAATTTTTTTTTATTATAAATATAAATTTTATATTATCTTTTGTTCTCTATATTAAATTTAAATTCTTCTGTTTAATTAAATATAAATTTTAAATTATATTTTTTCTCTGTATTAAATTTAAATTTTTCTTTGTAATTATATTCTTTATGTTATTTATCTTTTTATTATTTAATAATTTTATTTTTTATTAACTTCTAGTAATTTAAAAATTCAAATCTGCAATTGAAAATTCTGACATGAGAACACTGCTATAATGCATCCTATCCATGAAATGCATTTGCGAATGCAATATAACTTGGCTGAGGTAGAGGCTCGTCTGAATTTTACCGCTGCGACATCGAGAAGTGGACGACGGAAAGACATGGGGGAGAAGGTCTTCGCGTTTGGTGAACGGCGCTCATGTTAATTTGCGCCACTGTTCGTGTTTAAAACGTTTCGCACTGCAATTATTGAATGGTTGATTGTATTTAGTAGTCGAAAGTGGTTGATTTCTATAACGGTACCGGTGTTGATTTTCATTCAAACATTGCAATTGAGATTAATTAAAACGCTCGGCTGTGCGTGGACGTGAAAGTCGAAAAACGTACTTAGATGGGGCTTTGGATTGATTAATCGATCATAGAGAGTCGATGCGTGAAGTGGCGGGCAGAGAAATGTGGTTGTGATTGGTGTATGTCCCATAAAATAATCAATTAATATGAAATTACAGTTTTACCAATAAAATCTAAATAAATTCTCGATAAATTTCATTTCGCAGCAACAGCAGTGATTAAGTGATTCTCTCCGCATACATTTACGTACATATCACATGAAAATTCACGCGAGAAAAATTAAATTCAGAGTAATATTTACATATTTAATTTTTGCTAGTGTTTGGGTTTATTTATTCATATCATCAATATAAGAAACGATTTTAGACGATCAACAGGTTGATGGACTCGTTTGTTCATTTGCGAATTTAACAGCTCATGTGGGTTATCAAAAATGTATTCACGACACGTACAAAACTCGTTCAATAGTGCGAAAGTTAACAGGGAGTCGAGCTCAAGAAGAGATATTAAACGCGAATATAGGCAATCAGCTTTGTGCTTTTATCGTAACAGGAATTTACATCGAAATGGTAGAAACTAAACGGAGTGTACTTTTATGCGTGTGAAGTACGAAATTTTAATCACTTGAAATCGCTTTGCATGAAAATAAATTTCTCGTGCAATCCGCGACCAACTTTCGCGTATTTGATGCTGACGCATTTCGATTTATTTTTGTTTGAGACTCGTTATATGAAGGTTTGCATGAATAGACGAACGCGCGAACCAACCACCAACGATTGAGGTCGTTGCAGAAAAATGTTGATTACGATGTTGGAATTTTTCAGATATTTTTTCGTTACCTAACATAACTCATTCATGATACTTTAATATCATTATCTTTTTGCATTCAATTCAATTTCCTTGCATTTAATTTGTGGAATTGTGTCTTTGTAGGCTAATGGACAGTTGAATACGGCTTCGGCTGATGAATCAGCTTTTGATGCAAGAAATTTTGCTTGAACATTAATTTAGTTTCTCTCGGCGCAGTAGATAAAAACTACCTGATATAATTTTCAGATTAGAAGATTCATGGGGCCAGATCCCTGATTGTCGAGTAATATTTATTAAAAAATTTAAGTTGTAGTGGTAAATGAGTTGTATTTGAAAAGTAGCTTAACGTAATTGAGATTTCCACAATTTTGTATCACCCACATTCATCAGCGGGCGCCCGGCGAGGATGTTGGGTAAGTACCCTTTTGGTTTCTTTGCATATGATTTTTTTTATTGTATGTATATTTTTTATAGTGTCTTTGCGTAGGAATTTTTGTGTATATTCATTTTGTTTCCTTTTTTTATATTTTTATTAAATATTTATATTTATCTCCCTTAAATAATATTAATACGTTAACAAGATTATTATTATTTCTATTTTAACTGAGCAAAAGCAAAGATCTTTCAAATATATTACAGCGAAAAATATTACGATTTAAAATGAAACGACACCAATCGACATGTCAGAAGTAAAACGAAAATAAAAGAAATGATGAATTAAAATTATACCGTCGGTCTTTCCTTTCGCTTGAACCTGACTGGGTATGGGACCCGCCACGTTGGCTGGCCCATCTGCTAAAATGAGCTAGCCATCGGGCGAGCTCACCCCTTCTAAAGCGTTACAAGTGCTCTTCTCGGGTAAGGTGGCCTTCCGCCCGTGCGCTTATTTATGGCATAGTGTTATGTGATTCCCTCACATAATGCTATGGCATAAAATTGCAACGTTTATATTTTTCATTTATAGGAAAAATTCACTCAAATGTTTGTATAAGTTTTTCACTTAAATGGAAAATATGGCCACGCTTACATTTGGATCTTGATCTGGTTGGGAGCGTTCGAGGGTGCACCGCTTCCACCTGGTTGCCCCGCTCTTATTTGGGTGCCATAAGTATCGTCGGTAACGACGAAGTCCTCTTAAGTCCGTCTGTTTTCTCCGGGACCGGTTTGTCCTTTGAGTCAGCAATATTTGACCCTAAGTATGTTACCTCCTTCTCGACTCCAGTCGATGTTCCTTTGCCCTTCGAAACCCGTGGATGCGAAATTTTTTTTAGTGGGTCCTTGTGCTGGGGGAAAGAACCCGCCCCACGACACCGCAATGCTGGCGCATGCACGCGTTCTCAGACAAGGCCAATCTCGGCGGATCCCACCATCCTCTTTCGCCGAGGCAGGAGACCATCGCTGCAGTCCTTTATGGAAATTTTTATCTACCCATTTTCACTACAATTAACTAAATTTCCGTTAATATGATGGGTAACGATTAACAATAAATAGTTGAAATGATCACCACACACACTAGCGAGCCTTTAGGTAGCGAAACAATAAATTTTAAATGTTGGATCTAACGTGACGTTTGGGTTTAGAAGGTTTAACATTGCTATTGCTGGTTCCAAAGTTTTAATAAACCCTTAGTTTGAGGTTGATAGGGTGAATTTTTTTCCTTTTCAAATCCAGTTAGATACAAGTTCTTTAAATAGCTCAGATACAAATTGGGCTCGTTGATCAGTAATATTTACTTTTGGAATGCCAATCTTGCTTACCACTCCTTACAGAACGCTTGAACCACTGAATACGTTGATGATTCAAACATAGGACTTCACATATTGTGAAATTTTTAGAGTCGGGTATTCCATACGTTTGGTGTACCAGAAAGCTTGTACTCGGACAACGGAATACAGTTCCGATCTCGGCTGTTTAAGGGTCTACTGGAACAGTACGGCGTCGAACACCAACTGACGCCAATATACTCTCCTCAGTCTAACGCACTGAACGTTTAAATCGCACCCTATTAGCCGTGATCCGTTCTTATGTCCATCCAACCCAGATGGATTGGTACCGCAGATTGTCCGCCATCACTTGCGCTCTGTGGTCGTCCTATCATTTCGTCACCGGTGTCTCGCCTTTCTTTGCCGCCTTCGGACAGCACATGATTTGCCATGGCAAACTATACAGTTAAAATGTTTGGGAGATGCCGTCGTTGCGCTGGAGCCTCACAAACGTTTAGGTGACTTTCGCCAACGAATGGACGGAAGATCAAGGCCGCAGGACGTGCAAATGAGACGCAACCTGAGGTACCGGCTTTTCGATTTTAAAGTAGGGGATGAGGTATTTCGTCGCAACTTCCACCAAATCGACGCCGCTGGGCATTACAATGCCACGCTAGATCGCCGTTTTCTGAATGTGTTCAGAAGGTGGTAGGACCCAATCGTTACCTCCTCACAGACCTAGCGGGAAAATAAGTCGGGGGATATGACGCAAAAGACCTGCGTCGATAGTTTAAACATACACGTCTGTTTTATCCGTCCGCACTTAGTCTCAATCATATGAATAGTTTGCCCATTTACAGCAAGTCGAAAGTATTTGCGTCAGTTTGACCGTCCGCTAATCGTTTTCCTCTATTGTCCCACTTCGCATTCCGACCCCGAACATAATCGATTTTCCACCTAAAGATCTTTCAGGTCATTTTTCGCAATCCTGGTTGCCTTGGGATTGCGAGAAAATTATATGCCCTGTAGTAATCGAGCAGTCGCCTAAGCAAACTGCTCGAAAACCGGCGCAGCACTGATCCGAATTTTAATTGCAGATTTGAAAAATTTACGCAGCATATCCACGTATTGCATTGCCGAATGCAATCTATGCAGAAGAATGAACGGATGCTCATGAACTCCCGATGCGACATAAACCGCAAGTGGACAACAAAACATGGGGTCTCCTTTTGATGGCCACCTTGAGCACGCCGGGAGGATAAGTTGATCCGTCGTGAAATATAGTGATATTTATCCATTATTTGTTGGAAGTTTAGAAAAATTTACTTTAAACTATCCCATAAATGTAGACCGTTCAATTCTATTATATCTATTATTTTTGTGTGATGTCATTGGGTTTTTGTTTTATTGAGTTGTGAAAATGAATGTTTCTTCTCCCGTTTACTCTAAATCGAATAATGTGCAACGACGCGATAGTGAATACCGCTGTAATAACTATTCTCACATAATTATGTGGCGACGGGATAAATCTTAAAGATTGCCCGCAGCTGCAGTGAAATGGACGCATTGTCTGGATCTTTGCAGTATGGAATTTGTCTGTGAAATTGCGTCACGACCATGAACTTTATCTTGCGACGAGCTTCAATTATCATTCCTTTCATCCTAATTCATATTCATTGATAACCCAAACTTGTGAAAATGTTGAATCGGTAAAATTATCGGTGTTTATTACCCAAACCAAAGTCCCAACTGAAGAGTTATCGAGTAAACCAGATCGGAGTGCAATCTTTCTCACTATTGTTCGCGCGAATTGACGCTTTCATTTCTAATTTTGAATCCATCGAATGGCATCAGATAATTATGAACACGCATTTTATGCCTGAACCATTTCAGTTTTAAAATATTGAACCATGAGAAACAAGCAATACTGCGGAAATTAAAAATTCGGGTACGGGCAGGGGTAATAAGAAAAGCAATTAAGCGATAATTATAAAAAAAGTAATCCAGCTTTGGTTGTGTAAACATTAACCCAAAAATTTCGTGAGAAGTAGGTAGTAGTTAGACGAATTGCCGTGAATATATATGATTGAATATATTTAGGAGTTATTTAGGACTTGGAACAGTTGTTTGTACTTGTTTACTTGTTTCAAATATTTTTTTGCAATAGCTTTGATGAATTTTGTAACTTAATTGAAACGAAGCGCGGCTAGTGAAACGTTGATAAAACCTCCTCAATGTATTAGCTACAAACACGTCCACCTGTATTTAAAGCAA
The DNA here is from genome assembly GCA_963969285.1 of Odontomyia ornata. Lineage (NCBI taxonomy): Eukaryota > Metazoa > Arthropoda > Insecta > Diptera > Stratiomyidae > Odontomyia > Odontomyia ornata. The sequence continues at coordinate 244,787,431 of OZ017739.1, forward strand.
TTATTTAAGGATTAGAGTAACTGGAATTGGTAGCGTTATAAGTCACGGTAAGCTCTTTTGATGACATTTGGTGCCACAGTGAAAAAACAAGAAAAACAGAGGCAGAAACGATTTGATTTGAACGCGACACCTGTTGAACCGAGACGTAGCGCTCATCTCTGTATACTGATTATCCTTTAACTTGCACTGAGGTGTTTTAAAAGTTTTCACATGAATATAGAATTATGTCAAATACTAAACGATAAATAGGCTTTCGTAATTAATACATTGTATAGAGTATTGTATACATGCTTAGGAATCAAAAAAAAAAGAAAATAAAAAAAATGTTTGATGATTTGAATTTGAATTTTCGGTCTTTCCTTTCATGTGAAACCTGACCCGGTATGAGACCCGCCACATTGGCTGGGCGCTCCACTATGATGAGCTAGCCATCGGATGAGCTCACCTCTTCTTAATTTGTTTACAGATGCTCTTGCAGGGTACAGTGGCCTTACGCTCGAGTGCCTATTAATGGTATAGGGTTATGTGATTCCATCACATAATACTATAACATAAATTTGCCACAATCATATTTTTCATTTAAGGCGAAAATTCATGCAAATTATGTTTTATGAGTTTTTCACTTAAATGTAAAATATCTGGCCATGTCTACATTGGATCTTGATCCGGATGGGGGGGACCACTTCCACCTGGATGCCCCGCTCTTATTTGGCGGCTATAAGTAGCGTCAGTAACGTCGAATTCCTCTCAAGTCCATCTGTTTTCTCCCAGCCTCGTTTGTCATTTGCGTTAGCAATTTTAACCCTTAGTAGATTACCTCAGGCTCGATTCCGATCGATATATTTTTGTATCTCTTGAATTCGTGGATGCAAAATATTTTTTATAGTGGGTCCTTGTGCTGAGGAAAACAACCCACCTCCCGACACCGCAATGCTAGCCTGCCAGCGCATTCACCGTCCCCAGACAAGGCCAATCTTGGCGAAATCCACCACCCTCTCTCGCCGAGGCAGCCGACCATCGCTGCAGTCCTGCACGGACATTTATCTAACCTTATTTCACCACAATTGCTTCAGCTCATTTCGATCAATGATCGTTCAGCAATACTTAAAATTGTTTGAATTTGGAAGAGTTTCAATTATATCCATATGCATTGTTTCGGAACGGTTTGAAAAAATTTCAAATCTTGGAAAAGGTGAAGAAAAATGTCGGGAATTTTTTGAATTTTGCCAATTTCCACATGCATCGCGAATGTCCGCTTTAATGTTAGTCCAAATCAATTTATTAGTGAGTAATTTAATTGAAGCTCTAATACCAAGATGATGGAGATCGAGGATCTGCCAAAATAGTTGTAAAATATACGGTCTAACTGAATTAAATTTAGTATTGTAATTAGTATTGTAATGAATCATGCGACGCCGCTGGTGACCACTGCCAACACACTTTGCTGCTAGGTGGCTTGTCATTTTGCGTTGGTTGCGACCAGTGCACATCCACGTCTATTTTGTCGTGGGATGCAAACAGAATTTGACAGCCACAGGGAATTGAAGTGTGGAGGTAGTGGCCGCCACCCACGAGAAAGTCCCGGAGTGTGAAAAGTGAAACGGAAAGTGCAAGACCTGATTCCACGGCGATTATAGTGCATGGTGGCGATGTCGTAACGTCGATAAGAAATTGCGATACGGAGGAGAAACGACGCGAACGAAGTTTTCAGTGCAAATAATGTGTGAAAACATTCAAACGCTCAAGTACATTATCGACTCACTTACTTATACAGAGTGATACACGGCCATATCCTTGTCAATATTGCGGAAAGCATTTCCATCAAAAGTCGCATTGCAGGAATTGGGAAAAAGAAGAATACGAGTACGAGCCAACCGGAAAGGTATGTAAGGAACAGACTATATGTGCAACGAATGGTGCCGTTTATTATGCCGCTACTCCACCGGCTCCGATAAGCAACATACAGAGGGAGCAGTTGTGCCAACAATATACCCACCTTCAATGCCGTACCAGCGTTTTAGCAGTACTACAGGGTGCAATGAATGTTCCCACCATTTGGCCTCAGAACTACCAAGGTTTAAGAACAAAAACAAGGACAGAATAAGGAAAAAGGGAAGAGCATAGACAAGGAGAAAAACTCATCCAATCATAGTTCAAAGGAGAAGACGCTCTTGAATTCATTCAAAAAAAAAAAAACTACAACTGCCGCTACAAACGCTTTCACCAAATCTCATAAGCATAATGAACACTCAACGAAAAAACGAGGTAACATTTATTAAGAGGAGTAGTGATTTAATTAAATTCCCGGTCTAACTATATTCAGTAAGGACTATTCCATTTTTTTTTATTTCATATATATGAAATATTGGATGATCTTGCCTACTTACTTTTAAGATCTAAATGAGCACGATAATTTTTCCCAAATGCAATATTATTTATACTTACGATAAAAGAATGAAGGGTGACGAAAATTTTGGTGCAAACTTCAGAAAACAATATAAGCCTAAATAGTAGTGCACTATCGTTTTCCAATGTATCTTATTTCTATCATTTAGATAGGAGAAGGCTACAATCAAAAATTCACAGAAAGACAGAAAAAAAGGGAAATGAGGAAATTATGTTTTCCAGATAGACTTAAGATAAGCCTTTATCAGTTAGATGAAATGATAATTGTAAGGTACCTGTAAATCCTACATTCCAGAAAATCAGGAAATTGTATTCTGACTTCAAGCAATGGAGTCAATTTTATTATAACTTGATTAGACTTATATATATATATATATATATATATATATATATATATATATATATATATATATATATATATATATATATATATATATATATATATATATATATATATATATAAAACAAAAACTTTGAGAGGTGTATCAGATTATCCGCTTTAGTTTATCATCGGGTGTAAATATGTTGAAATGACAAACACAATAATAACAACTAATCCATATAAATTGTTAGGAATTTTACAAATCATAATAATAAATAACGGATAATCCCTACCATCTTAAAAAATAATACAAACCATATTAATTAATAGAAAACAATACAAATGATAATAAAAAATATATATATAAAATGAACCATGTTAATAATTAACAGTAACCTAAATAATAATACGACATAAAACCGACCCTATTAATACTCTAACAAATGATGCAAATAATAATAAAAAAAGATCCACAACAGCACCAACAACAGCTTCAACAACGTGGCCGTCCTTAAAATTATAATTTTAGTGAGTGTGCCTCAAAATATCTTATACATCTCAAAGAAGAATTTGGAAAAGTGTGATCTAAACAAGAAGAATATATTTTCTTTTTTTTTTTATGAGTATTTCGTATAGTAACGTCGAGTTATTCGCCTCTAATTATTTATTTTTTGTATTTTAGAAATGTGAAGTTAATATTCTTAAAGAATAAACAAAATCATTGACAATTGATAAAAATGAAAGTTCACATCCTATCATGTTTGATACCCTTGGGCCTTAAGAATATATTCATTGAATTTAGAAATCCGTACCAGTAAAATGCCAGCATATATAAAATATATAATACATAATCATGAAAAAAAATAACAAGAAATCATACAACCAATGTTTATAAATGATAATTAATAGAAATAATAATAAGTACTAACTTAATATGGTACTCTCAAGAAATGTTTGATAACATAAGCACAACCCTTTTGCCAATGGCGGTTGGGGTTCTACTTAATAGATAATACGGAATTTTAGGTTTTTTTATATTCTTTAAACTAATTCTTAAACACAAAATAATACAAGTAAGATAGAAGAAAAAAAGGAGTATCGTCAGAAAGACTGTAATATATATAGCCCCTTTGTTTTTATGAAATAATTAAAAAAAAAACTATGTTTTGCTAACCTTAACAACGACTTTCCTTTCCAATGGTTCTTCTTTTCAGCGGGAAATAAGGTGCAAGGTAGGTATGCCGTCGCGAGGGTAGGGTTTGAGAAAATCCGCTGAGGTCGGTTTCGGGTAGCGCGCGGTACGCGGTACCTTTGGTGTTTTGCCGTTTTATTAGAGTAGCTTTCGTCGGGATGAGTTAACGTAGTATACTTTTTGGTACCGCGTCGGAAATTTGGGAACGCGAAGTAAAAATTAGACTTTGTTCTTTGACTGATTGATGAAGAAGTACGGAGTAACGTAAAATAGGTTTCCTCTCCGTTGTTCTGGTGACGCGTTTGAAAACGGGCATGTATTGGTGGCTGAATATTGTAGATGAGCGTAACCCATTCGGAGACCCGCGACCGAAATCCCCTCCGATCTAGCTGGCCGACAAGCAGCCACCGCGTGAATGGGTTACGGTGCACGGATTGGTTGACCGGTTGGTACCATCCGTTGGCACTACTCAGACTTAACGTCAAGAACCGATGAGAGGTCGGTTCCGCGTTTGCACGTAGACATAAAATCATTACAAATATACGAGCAGTATACAAAAAGGAAGGTGACTTCAAATTTTGCGGGGAACGTACGTTCGATAATTGTTTTTTTTTTTATTTTTTTATGTTGGAACACTTGTCGCGAACATATATTTTCAGTTTCAATTACATAATATGTTTAGTTTGTTTGTGAGAGGCCTAACGGTTCGAAGTGATTTGCGTGCTTGGCGTTTTTTTACTATTGATAAAAATGGATCAAAGATCAAGAATTTTTTGGCCACAAACAACACGACAATCATGTCTCAGCCACCATATTCACCGGATTCGGGCCGATGTGACTTTTTCTTGTTCCCCAAACTGAAGAGACCCATGAAAGGACGTAGATTGGCAACGATTGAGGAGATAAAGACTGCATCGCTGGAAGAGCACAGGGCTATACCGAAAAGGGCTTACGAGAAGTGCTTTGAGGATCGGAAAAAGCGTTGGTACAAGTGTATTGGCACAAGTGTATTGATGACTTTGAAGGGGACAGCATAAATATTGACGAATAAATAAATATTTTTTTTCTAAAAATACAAGGCACCTGACTTTTTGAACACACCTCGTATTTTACATCTAGAACTAGGAATGTTTTTTTTGGTAGGGAGGTGAATGCCATTTATGCACAGAGTGTGGGACTCCCATGGTCGCAAGAAGGCGACTGGGCTACCCACCAAACACCTCCCCTGTCAACCGGAGAACCTAGCCTGGAACCGTTTGACACAATACTTCGGGCCAGGTCTCGTTTTGTTACGCCGTGAGGCGCCTTCAAGCTGGGGGATCCATTTCCTAGCGGAGGGAGAGGGGAAGAGGATGTGCCAGACAAGCGATCTCCCAGCCCCAGTTGCTGTGACTCCCTTTTATATTTTATATTTTAGGACTACCCGAGCATAATGTGCCACCTGGTTCCATTTTTTAACCGATTCGAGCATCACCGCAACTATATTATCCGGGGTGAGCTCTCCCGTCTGAGAGCGTCGCCCCATACCAGTAGCACTGGCCCTACAGCACTCATCAAGAAGCGTCTTCTTGACGGGCTGGATCCCTCTACGTTGGCCATAAGTCGACTCAAAGCCGATATTCCTGAAGCAGCCTTCTCAGCGGTTGCCCTGATTTGCTCAGAGAAACTCATCTTCGAGTCGATCAGTAGCCCCAGGTACTTCACCGATGGCTTCGATTCGATTCGTGTATCTCCAATACTGATTATCCTTACTCGAGGGATTCTCTTTTTTGTCAAGATGACCACTTCGGTTTTCTCCAGTGCTAAACTGAGCCCGTGAGCAGTCATCCAGTCCCTCACTTGGCGCATTAGCATACCTAGCCTAAGTTGCGCCTGTTCAACGTTGCGTCCAGCAACCAGAGCCGCAACATCATCCACATAGCCGACCAAGCGCGACTCATCTGGCATCTCAAGTCTCAGTAGCCCATCGTAAGACACGTTTCACAGGTCCGGACCAAGAATAGATCCCTGGGCAACACCCGATGTAATTTCCATCCTTCGTTGGCGACGGGCTTATTTTTTGGCAGTGATCTTGATCCCAACAGGAGCGTTTGTTACCGAAGACAGGACAATCACCGCTGTTAACATCACCTTTTATTCCCACTAAACCAAACAATGGGCATTCGTTGGTAGCCTTGTTGTGCTTAAATATAAGTGCCCCCGGCGTTGCGTTCATAGCAATACGATTCAAATCAACAGTAACAAAACATAAAATTGAATTTTTCTCGACTGGCACACCACCACGATTGATTGTCACAAGTGATGTTAAACCGATTTCCTCAATATTGGCATTTTCAAATGTGATCAATGCAAATCCCTCAAACAACGTATTGCCACGAACCACTTGTAAATGTGGAAAAAGTTTCGCCAAGGATCGAATACCACTAACCTGATATAGCATTAGGTAATCTGTGATTTCCGTCAACTCCGGAAACGCATAATTCTCAAAATTTGATTGATTCGATTCGTCCATCATGTTATCGCCATGAACTATTCAATCACTTGACATCCTGTTAGATTTTGTAGCTGTTGTGCTCTGTTACGTATAGCGATACTGACAAACTCCTGATGATCCTCACGTGACATTTGTATATGCGGCAGAGACAACCATTGGTATTGTGAAATTCAAAAGCATCACGGAGCCAATTAACCATAGAATGCAATTAAAGGGATTTAAGGGGGCCGATGATGTTATCCGGCAAATGTCACCTGAAAAACAAGTTGAACATATTGTAGGACCAAACACCCATGCTAAAGCTTGCGATGGGATATACTTAGGTGATTCTCACACAAATTTCACTCGCGACGCACGGAATAACAAGTGTTTAACACGACTGACATTTAAATCAAAACAATCGGTAAGGTTGTTACTGATAATACAGTACAGTGCACGAAAGGAAGATGGCCACCAAGTAACAAAACTGGGTTTGCGCCTGAGATAAACGCTGCAAGGTTGAGCAGCCGTGATGAATGTTTTGGCCTTGAACTTGGGTTCTTCAACTCAAGTAAAAGAGCCGTTGGACCAAGTCAATAAAAGAGCCAGAGACCATGGAAACGGGCTCTTTTCGCACGGATTTCTGGCAAACGAAGAACGAACATCAAACCGACAGGCAGCGTACAACTTATTCCCAAGAGGAGGACGCTAATTTCGCATACATCTGGGATTCATTAACGCATATATATATATATATATATATATATATATATATATATATATATATATATATATATATATATATATATATATATACATATATATATATATATATATATATATATATATATATATATATATATATATATATATATATATATATATATATATACACATACATACATATATACATACATACATATATATATATATATATATATATATATATATATATATATATATATATATATATATATATATATATATATATATATATATATGTATATATATATATATATATATATATATATATATATATATATATATATATATATATATGTATATATATATATATATATATATATATATATATATTTATATTGTAATGATGTCATTACATTTGATTAATTTGACCGGAACTCTAAAATCCGGAACTCTAAAATCAAACTCATTGAATAATTCCAATGAGAATTACTCAATTCAAATGTCCACATATGAACTCTTATATATTCTAATAAGAATCATATTCTTCCTGCAAATTGCATTGCCTTAAGCAAATGCCAAGATATGGACACATGACAACCATAAACCATCATGGTCAATGTCGTTCCACTGCATTTCGTTCATATGCTCTACCATCTATCAACACATCGTAATGAGTTAAAATTATGAATGGATGTTTTGGGCGCATCACATTACACAAGCAAACAAGTGCATGCAATGACTTGGGTGTGAAATGCGATTGAATGTTGAAGGGTGAGATATGAACTATGACGTAGGATATGGAATGTGATATGGAATGTAGGTTGAATGTTTGTGAGTAATAGATATTGAATATTTGTGAGTAATAAATATTGAGATTTTATGTCCTACATTTCGATTGACATACTGACCACTTGGAAGGGTCAGACATATTCCCACAGTAATGAATCTAGTGCATGTATAATATTTTAGTAGGTTAAGAAATAGTATTTAAGGAAAAGAAATATTTGAATAAACTGCAGACTTGATCTAGAAGTCCCACTGCCGATAGGCGTGTTTTCATTTCTATTTCTAGACAAAAATATAGGCGCCCTTAGGCTGCCATTGGCATTAGCGTTATACGCTGAGAAATTGGTAAATTAGAATATAATCCCTTTAAAACACCAAACTTACGATATGGCGATCCTATATAGTTGCGAACCAGGAAAGCGTTATGGAAGGCTTTGAGGAACTCTGGAATCTCTACATGCCCAAAGAAGGAGTAGAAGAATACGTACCCGAACCTGTACCTCACACAGCTCCAGCGTATAAACCAGCAGATAAGGAGACTCCACCGAGGGCTGGACCACAACCGATTACGATAGAGGAATACAGGAAACGCTCACCAAGGAAAGTCGAGCCTGTACAACGGCCACCTAGGAAGAAGACTCGTGGAGGACGCAAGGTACGCTTGAGGCAAGAACACGGAAATCTATACCGCTTAATTGCAATAAGCCACGGGAAGCCAAAACAAGAATTTTTCCGCCAATTAGCTGAATTGCCGCAGAAATACGCCAAATAATGGGGAACTGCTCTTTTTTTTAAATACCTCCAATCCCTACCACTTGTAATGATTTTAATTCTACGTCCATACGAGAAACCGACCTCTCATCGGTTCTTGACGTTAAGTCTGAGTAATGCCAACGGATGGTACCAACCGGTCAACCAATCCGTGCACCGTAATCCATTCACGCGGTGGCTGCTTGTCGGCCAGCTAGATCGGAGAGGATTTCGGTCGCGGGTCTCCGAATGGGTTACGCTCATCTACAATCTTCAGCCACCAATACATGCCCGTTTTCAAACGCGTCACAAAACAAAACCATACGGAGAGGAAACCTACTTTACGTTACTCCGTATTTCTTCATTTAATCAGTCAAGGACAAAAACCGAATTTTTACTTCGCGTTCCCGAATTTCCGACGCGGTACCGAAAAATATGCTACGCTAACTCAACCCGACGAAAGCTACGCTAATAAAAGGCAAAACAACAAAGGTACCGCGTACCGCGCGCGACGCGAAACCGACCTCAGCGGATTTTCTCAAACCCTATCCTCGCGACGGCATACCTACCCTGCACTCTATCTCCCGCTGAAAGGAAGAACCACTGGAAAGGAAAGTCGTGTTGTTAGTTAGCAATTCATGTTTTTTTATTGAAGCGTTTCATATCCACTTATTGGAAAATATTTATATGATACGTATGAATTTGTCTGTAAACATTTATGACTAAAAATTAAACACGAAAAATAATATTCCTTTAGTAATATCCTCAGGATATGTTAGATGATAAATTCGAATACGCTCGCCAAATGAAATTAAAATCATTTCCTACTTCGTTTAGATAAACCTAGAATTCTAGATGATAGTTGATATCGCTTCTTAATTAAGGAGACAAATTTTAGCAAAATCGAAATTTCAATTAAAGTGTCTTTTTGAAAATAAATTCGCACTAATGTATGTATTTCATATCACTCAATAATCATATATCTACTCAATTAATCTAATGTTGCAAACAAAGGGCTCAAATTTCATATTGCTGCCACAAATGAAAATGATTTGTTTGGAGCCTTGAGTTTAAGTTAGTGAATTTAAAGTTCTTTGTAGTTTTGTCTTTCAACTAACTGCTTTAAACTAATTTGTCGGAAACATTAACATTTTATGAAAAAAAGGTTGAATATGTTTTAAATATTACAGCAGTTTTCATAGTCCAAATAATGCCATCACTTATTTTCTCAATTTCCTTTGTTTATGTTTGGGGATTAATTTCAAAAAAATGTAAAAAAAATCCAAAATAAATGCTTTGTGAATTGACAATACCGTATAATTTATTGAGTAGCGTCCAAACCAAAAATGATAAACGGGGGTCGCTGCGCTTATGTTATTAAACATTTCTTAAGGTTGTCATATTTTGTTAGTACTTATGATTGTTTGTATTATTTTTTCATTATTAACATGGTTCCTTTTATTTCTTGTTATTATTTTTTACTTATTAATATGGTTCGTATTCTTTTTTTTATTATTATTTTTTTTGTTATGAATAGGGTTCGTATTATTTTGTATTATTATTTGTGTTATTGGTTATTCATTGAAATGGTTCGTATTATTGCTTATTATCATTTGTAGTTTATTTGTAAGTTAGTAATATGGGTCGTATTATTTCTTATTATTATTATTTGTATTATTTATTATTGCTATTCTTATGTTTAGAATTATTTCTTATTATTATTTGTATTATTTGTTACTACTATACAGTAATTACTGTTCAAGTCTAGTATTCCCAATAATTGGAATACCAATTCATTTTTGAACAGATAGATTACGTCCATTGATATTGGTGAATTCTTTAATTTAAATCTTTGTATGTATGTAAATTACTAAAATGAGTAAGAAACCCCAGAGTGGGCGTTAAACAATGACTTGCTAAATGGAATTTTGAATCTTGATGAAAATAAGGGAAGCATAACTCGAAAATTGAATTGAAATTCACTGGCTAAACAATACAATTTGTTAATGTCGGGGCCTGTTGAATACACGGCAAGTGGGTGAAGTTAACATTTAGTGAAGCAGGCACACTATCGTTTCCATCATTCAATAAATTTGTAATAACATCACTATGAAATTCTTTCAAATATTCATGCATTTCTACTTTCTTTGATTATTCTATTATAACCCTCATTCTATCTACTATTTACGAATTATTAAGCATAGGAGTCTTGCAGGAGACTTTCTGCTGCGTCTCTGGTTAGACTGGCATGTAACATCGTCATTTACCGTTGTTTAATTCATATGTCCTTCAGATTGGATCGGATTTAACTTGTATGCAACATACTCACTGTAATATGGCTTCGTAGATACGGGGTTTACAAGCAAGCACAATGTTGTCAGCTTTTTGAGGTGCGTGAGTGGTTCCAAATCGCCCAACTCTTGAATATTGTTATTAGTAAGAACTACTGACCCAAATTGGGGATAGATTCATGCAGGTAATCGTCGATTCGTATCATCCGGTTGTTGTTTAATAGCAAGCACATTAATCTAGGCAAATACGGAAATCCATCACATTTGCGTATATCATTATCAGAGAAGTCTATAGTATCGAACTGGTCAAGTGTAGCTCCCAAATTTTTTATTTGCGGTGTTTTGTATCCTCGTAGATCTAGTTCACGTTATCTGCATTGATTTATATACTGCAGAGATTGATTGATGATATTCGCGGTTAGTTTAACCATTACTCAAAAGTTATTTTAATTCGAAGCGGAAAAACAAACTTTGCATTCTTTTCGGTTGGCTCGTACACGGCTCTTCTTGCCTTTTTCCAAATTCCTGCAATCCGACTAGTTCCTGGTTTGTTGTCGCAACAGTTGGTGATCGAATCGAAGCGTTACTATTTGCCCTTTTGTGGAACTGTCGGCACACTTCTTCATGGGTGGCGGCCACTACGTGCACACTTCACTCCCATGTGGCTGTCAAATCCCCTTGACATCCCACGACAAAATTGACGTGGGATGTGCGCTCGTCGCAACCAACTTGAAATGACAAGCCACCTAGCAGCAAAGTGTGTTAGTAGTGGTCGCCAGCGGCGTCGCATGATTTATTACACACTCTCTCCATCACACTTTTTTCGTCGCACAACGCTCGTGCGATCTGCATATCACATTTCGTCGCTTCTTCTAGTGTGACATCCAGACAATTTTTATAACATCGGTATAAGGGTGCACACAAAAATATGTAAAATCATTCTATTAATCTTTTCTTTTTCAATTCGTGATCAGCTCTCAATGATAAAAAAAATTATAAATTCGACGCAGTAAAAAAAACTCTGAGTGATAAAATAGCTGTCTCTTCAAGCGTCTCGACGATAGGGTTTCAAAAATGCTCTAAGATGCTATGTTGAACTTTACTGGACTGAATTTCAAACGTTATTAATTAAATATTTTTTAAGCCTTTTCTTAAACTATAAGTGAGTTTGCTTCCTTAACTGAATCAGGAAGATTGTTGTATATTCGCAGCGCATCATTTATAGCATCGTTCTTCAGTTCTTCAAAAGGTATTACGAATTGATTTGCAGTTTTAGCATTGTACTGATTCTTTTGCGATACTTTAATAAATTGAACTTGTGATGACGATTTTGATTGTAAACATTTGAAGATAAACTTGACTTTCTCCATTTCAATGATTTGAGGAAAGGTTAATGATTTCGCTGATTGTTACACTAATCTGGTTTGATGGAGCATCGGAAGATTTAGAATGTTTTTATACGCTTTGGTGAGCATTCTAGAGATGATATTAAGATGCTGCTTTGATGATTGGCTCCAAATTACTACTCCATAATGTAGTTTCGACAGTACGAATGCATTTAGGATCATCTGCTTGATGTTTTTTGAAAAACCTTCATATCTTCTAAGTAGTCCGACAATAGGAGCTAATTGTCTCCTTGTTATTAATGTGGGATAACCATGTTAGTCTATGGTCAATGATAAGTCCAAGATACTTGATCTCCGTTACTCTATCTAGTTTTTCGTCATTAATTTTTATGTCCATGTCAATGTCACCTTTATTCTTTTGCTTGAAAATGACGAATTTTGTTTTTGAACTATTCAGTGCTAGTTTACTATCAATCAGCCACGAATGATATGTTTTTAGATCCTCATTAATGGTGTTTTCGATGTAATCTCTTTCGTGTCCCGAGTAAAGTAGTACTGTATGCGTATAGTGCATAATGTCCTTTTAGTCCACATGTATTCAAATTATTAGTGTATAACAAGAATAAGGTTGGGCCAAGTATCGAGCCTTGTGGAACGCTCGATTTCATAGGAGCAGCGTCGCTCAAAACTTTATTGACTGCTGTTCTCTGCAATCTGCCTTTCAAGTAATTTCTAAATAGCTGATTTGCATTGCCTTGAATACTATACCATCGATTTTACGAAGTAGAAGATCATGATCCACCATATCAAAAGTTTTTTTCAGATCCACAAAAATCGCAGCAACATAATCTCCTTTATCCAGGCCTATATTGATGAAATGCGTGACTGAAAAAAGGGCATCAAAAGTTCCTCTATTTTTATGGAATCCAAATTGTTGTAAATTTAAAATTGAGTTTTCCTAAATGAAAGATGTTAGGCGGTTATTTATTAGTTTTTCGAAAATTTTTCTAAACCCTGTTGAAAGGGCGATGGGGCGGTAGTTGTTTGGCTCCATTCGGTCTCCTCCCTTGAAAATTGGGACTATTTTAGCTAGTTTCCCTTCCTCTAGAAACGTTCCTTTCCTAATGTGCTCATTAAGGTAAGTTGCAATATAATCAGCTTTCAGTTCTTTAATGAGTTTTATTTCATCCATGATTATGTTTTCAATCCCGGGTGCTGTATTTTTCTTCATTCCCTCAATGATCTTTATAACTTCAGATTTGTTTGTTGGATGCATATGAGATGAGGATTTTGCCAAAGTAATTGTGGGACTAAAATTACTTGTTCTGTTTGTCCGGATTTCATTGGCAATATTTTCACCAATAGTCGAAAAAAAAATTATTGAGTGTACTTGCAGCTTTAAATGCATTTAATTGTATAGTTGAGTTCTCTAAGCTGAAAGAAGATTCCTGGGCTACTGAGTGACGCGGTGAGTTACTTTTAACTTCGTTTATTATGTCCCATATTTCATGTGGATTGTCAACCGCTGCATCCTGTCTTTTGGAATAGTACAAAGCTTTCGCTTCTTTCACAGCGCATTTGGACAATTTGTTAGCTTTGTTATACATGAACTTTAGTGACTGATCGTCCATATTTCGTTTGTAGTCCATATACATATGCTTTCCGCTAGTTCTTGCTCACCTCAATCACTTTTTGAGTAATCCATGAATGCTGACGACATCTAATTTTTTTCTCTTTAGTCGCGTTGTCTTTAGCTTTTGCTATAATCTTTGAAAGTTCCATTAGGTTTTTAGGTCTCCGTTGTTCTAATAATCGTTGGATGTAAGATTTGAAGAGCTTTTTGTTCAAGTATCGGAAAGTTTTGTAAGCAGGCCTCTGTTTATGAGCGTTTATGCCTTGAATGTTAATTTTAAAACACGATGATCTAGTTCTGGCCAATCCTCATATATGAAATTAATTTTTTCCGAAGTTGGATTATCGTTTGTAACTATGTGATCGAGGCTAGTATTTGAAATAGGACGTGTAATTGTTTCTTGGTTGACGATAATAGCACCATTTGTATCCAGAGTATCCTTATATAGCCTTGATTCTGAGGAATTATATCGATGTTTGTGTCAGCTATTGTAAGTAGATTTTTTTTTGAGGAATAAAGGTTGTCTAGTACCGAGCATAGATCTTGCGCATTCAGACGGTTGGGGTTGTAGAAAGAACCAATTTTAATTTTTTTCCTGCGTAGTTTATTTCGATTATTATAATGCAGTATTTATCAAGTGTGACGTATTTAGTAATGAAGTTTATTGTATTGTTGCGTGTTATGGTTCGCGGCCAATAATGTTAATGTTCCGGGAAAGTGAATACGCACTGTCTTTTAAAATTAAGTTTAAATAGTTTATTTACTAAAAATGCACAATCATAAATTCAACTATTTCACGAAAGTTAATTAAAATCTAACTTTCACTTGTCAATTAATTCCTCTTACAGCTGTCTTCACTTCACAATCAATATCACTTTTTATTCGCACTCCACACGGTCGCAGTTTTTACTATCGCGGTTATAATGAATCCCCCCATTCATTCAGCTCGCCTTTATATAGGGTCTCTAGTCATTCAATCCATTTCTCGTACATTGCCGAAATACGTGGAATATTCGAGCAGCTTAATGAATGGGGCAGTGACTCACTTTCAGATGTTGATCATGCTTGGTGGGTTTTCGAGTACATTCTCTTGTTGATCATTATGTTCTTAATGGCTGTGAAAGCAATTGCGACAGTACCTCGCAAAATTATTTGTACATGTAACTGTATTTTTTACATAAATAGCTGTGCCACAACCTCTTCCAGGTCTACAGGAGAATACCGAATTTTAGCCTACGATATTAAAATACTTTGCTTCCTCTGGGTAAATCCATACTTCATTTAGAATACTCACATCTATCTCGGGATTTTGCTGTAGATAAATCTGAATATCACTCAGTTTGTTCCGTAGGCTTCTTATATTAGCATATAAGATCGTTAGTTGTGTGCCACTTGATCGATTTCTATTGCTAAAAATCATTTGGAATCGTAGTCAATGCTCCTCCTAGCAATTGTTATCCTACGCTGGTATGCTTCGCACTCCGTAGAGTCTGCTCTGTGGGAATGATCAACATTCTTACTATTTCCCGCGCAGTTGCAACATTTTTCGTACGCGCTATTGCAGTCCTTCAATTGATGCTTTCCCCCACACCTAGCACATATTTGCTCCCCTTCGCATTTCGCCGTTTTATGATTAAACTTTTGGCACTTATAACATCTTGTCACATTGTAAACTTACTTTACGAAGTAGGACCCATAATCGATGTTTATACGAGTATACCTATTTACCAGTCTTTTATACATACATCCATTCACCTTTGCAACCACTTTCCATTTTTTGAGCGTCTGGCGTGAACTAATTCCATTTTCTCGTTTTCCCCAATATTGGGGTTTAAGGACAGCATTTCATCTCTTAATTCCTCACCAGAAAACTGCTTCTCAAGACCATTGATGACCAGCCTGGGCTGATGAGATTTTGTCTCCGTGACTTCATATTCGTCTTGTAGATTATCTTTTATAATTTTGAAGACCGATATCGTATTGTTATTTGTGAACGATTTTATAATAGCACCACCATTACGGATAGGCCGGAACAGTTGGAGGGGAATCTTACATTTAGATGGCTTAATCTTCGACTTAAAATCGGATATCGTTTTTTCCGAGGATGAATGTTTTTTGGGCTGAATTATAGTCCCTTTTTGTGATGTTGAATGTGCACGCCGTTTAGTTTGAAAAGTAGAAATACTTTTCGTGATGTCCGCATAAGAAGGTTTTCGCGCGGCTGGATTTTTAACAATTAAAGCGGTTACAGTTGTCTTTAGTTCAACTATATGGTTTTCCATTTCTTTCATTTGATGAAAGAGGCGATCTTTCGATTTCTGGTGTTGGTTCTTACAAGAGGGACACATCCACATAGCAACCTCGGAGATGTCCATAATTTTTTGATATCGCTCCTCACTCATCTTAATGTACTTTAAGTGAAACCACTTATTACAAATTCCATCACAGCCCATTCCTCGATGATTATCCTCCACTGGTTTTCTGCATTTTTCACATTTAGACTCAGTTGGAGGTGTTGGCATATTTGTTTATTTTTTATTATTTAGTTTATTTGTGTATTAATCAATTTTATTTTGAATTTTATTTTTATTTCGATTAGTAATAAAAGGATAAAAAAATTTTAGATAAAAAATATATTATAAGAAAATATTATATGTAAATTATAAGAAGAAAAAATAACGAGATTATTTGTAAAGTTAAAATATTTTTTTTTGTAACTTAATGCCGCAAAGAACTTTTGCTACTAGAGAAACAAATATTTTATCTAAAGAAAATATTTTGTAAATATTAAAAAATGTATCTAAATCAGTCTTTTTGTTACACAAAAAATTATGATTGCGATCGATGAAACTCTCGCTACACGAGAATCTCACTATCCTAAGACATCAAAATCCATTAATGGAAAACAAAGAAGAAAAATGAATTGTAAAAATTATCACTAATTCACTTATCTGCTTAAACTTTATTGCTCTCTAAGCTGCAACGCTCCTAAGCACTTGAATAAATCACATCAGCTGATAAAAAACAATCACTGAACTTAAAATTTCAATTTATCTCCAAGATCCGAAAAGTTCTCCTCTCACTCTGCAAGTTGTCACTCTGAGTTGTCTGTTCAACAATCAACCAAGGAGTTTTGGTTGAATACAAACAAGCTAGGTTAGCAAATGTATAGTGTTTGGAGTTGTAAAAAAAAGAAAAGAATATTGTTGCATGTACAAAGAATTCTGCGAGCTACTGTCGCAATTGTTTTCACAACCATTAAGAAGATCATGATCAACCAAACGAACGTACTCGAAAACCCACCAAGCATGATCAACATCTGAAAGTGACGTCACTGCTCCATTCATTAAGCTGCTCGAATATTCCAGTTAATTCGCCAATGTACGAGAAATGAATTGAATGACTAGAGACCCTATTTAAAGCCGAGCTGAATGAATGGGGGGATTCATTACAACCGCGATAGTAAAAACCGCGATAGAGTGGAGCGCGGGGTAAAGGCGATATTGATTGAGTGATTGTGAAGTGATAGACAGTAGTTATAAAAATTGATAGACAAAGTGAAAAAAAAGAATTTGGTGAAATAGTTAAAAATTAATAATTGTGCATTTTTAGTAAATAAACTCTTTTAACTTAATTCAAAAGACATTGCATTTTCACTTTCCCGGAACATTAAAATTATTGGCCGCGAACCATAACACGCGACAATATATATATATATATATATATATATATATATATATATATATATATATATATATATATATATATATATATATATATATATATATATATATATATATATATATATATATATATATATATACGAGTATATATATATATATATATATATATATATATATATATATATATATATATATATATATATATAATGGAATTTTAAAAATGAGTTTGGTTCATCTCCTAGTTAATTGTAAAGTTGAGTGAAATTTTTGATGGAGACAATTAAGGTTTTGCTTGAAGAAATTGACAAATTATTGGTAAACAGTATTAATCGGGTATTTAGAATCGAAACCCTTAATCAAAAAATCGAAAGAATAGATGCTATTAAATTAGAAATAAACGGTTTATTTGACAATTTTGAGGATTCCGAAATTTTAAAGCCAAAGCTACGATTCAGAAAGCTATATACAGAACTGAAGGAAATTCTATTTGCAAATTGTAGAAGATCTTTAGCTAAAATGGGAGATTTCGATCTGAACATGGCTGTCGAGACCATCCCCATGTTTGGTGGCAACTCTAAGGAGTTGAATGCTTTCATAAAAATTGTGGAATATATCGAGAAAAAGCTGGTAGATGCAGCTAAAACCGAATTGATCGATTTTGTAGTTAATGTGAAGTTATCGGATAACGTTCGGACTTCCCTCAGTACTGAGATCCCGCAGACGATAGCAGAGTTACAATCAAAATTGTTTCTTAGGTATAAGCCGCAGAATACTGTTGCGAATATTCATACTTCGTTAAACTCATTGACACAAAAGCGTTCGAGTGTAACGCAATATAAGGAGAAGCTCCTTAGCTTAATTAGTGAGCTTAATCAGTTCCAAATACAATAAAGCTACACCTGCACAGAAACAACTGGTGTCTACTTTGTATTCAAGAATGGTCTAAACGACTAGTACAGAAACATTGTGTTTGCTGACCGACCCCAAAATTTAACAGATGCTATAAATCTAACACTAGAGTTAGAGAAGAGTGAGAGCACACAACAAAGTAACGTCATGTTTTACAACAAACGCAATAATGACAATTACAAGAAGAAGGGCAAGAATTACAAAGATAAAAAAGGAAACGAAGGAAGTAGGTATAACTACAACAGTGGTAATAAAGGGTACAATAACAATAATGGGAACTATCAAAAGAAGAAACGGAAAAATTACAGAAACAATAATGATAGTAAGAATTATAGAAACGTAAATGTAGTTCAAGAGCAGGGAAACGTAGAATCCTCCGGAGAGGATTAAGCCATGAAAATATAAGAAACCCTCCCGTAGTAGAGAACCAAATACAAGAATCCAACTCCGGATTGAAAAATAGTAATAATTTATACACTATTTCTAGAAATTGTCCTAATTTTATAGAACTACATTGTAAGAATGTCAAATCAAATCTCACTTTCCTGGTAGATACAGGTGCAGATGTATCAATTTGTAAATTTAGTAATGTATTCAGTGGGACTATTAATGAAAATGATAGATGCAAATTAACTGGGATAACAAATCAGGCAATTACGTCTCTGGGTAAAGCCGATTTGAAATTACAAATTGGAGATTGTTATGTAACAAATGAATTCCAGATAGTTGAAGAGTCTTTCCCAATAAAAACTGATGGGATTATTGGCAGAGATTTTCTTGAAAATTATCGATCCAAGATAGATTATGAGACCTACACGATAACTTTCAATGTGAAGGATGATGAAATAATCATCCCTATAAGCATCAAGCCATTGAATACCTACAAAATAGAGATACCTGGAAGGACACAGACAGCACTACCAATTGATTTGACAAGAGATAGGGACTGTATTATCCTTAATAAGGAAATACAAAACGGTGTTTTCTTGAGCAACACCATTATACCCGCCACAGGTATATGCGATGTTAAGGTGTTGAACGTTAATGATCATCCCGTTAAGTTAGAAAAGTTTGAGGTTGAAACTGAGCCTCTGGATGGTTATCTCTTATTGAAGAACACGAAATGTGAAGATAAAAATAACCCCAACCGCCTTGAAAAGTTGATTAAGAAAATTAATCTCAATAATTGTGATGAGGAAGCTATACATAGCATATTGAGTATAGTTGAAGAATTTCAGGATATATTCCATATGGAAGGTGATAAGTTGACTGTCAATAACTTCTATAAACAGAAGATAAACCTTTCGGATAACACACCAGTATATATCAAAAATTATAAATTACCCCATGCACAGCTTGAAGAGATTGACGATCAAATCAAGGAACTGGAGAATAATGACATAATAGAACCATCTATTAGTCCTTATAATTCACCGCTGTTAGTAGTCCTCAAGAAGAGTTCAAATGACAAGAAGCAATAGCGTTTAGTCGTGGATTTTCTACATTTAAACAATTAAATCATCAATGATTAATTTCCACTAACTAGAGATTGGAAGACGTTTTGGACAAATTAGGTAGAGCGAAATATTTCGCTACACTAGATATGACCAGCTCGTTTCACTAAATCGAGTTAGATGAGGATCTAGACCTCTAACAGCTTTTTCAACTGGAAATGGTCATTTTCAGTTTAAACGTCTTCCCTTTGGACTTAAAATCTCATCCAATAGTTTCCAAAGGATGTTAACTATAGCTCTGTCAGGCCTTAGTTCAAAAGCGTTTCTGTATGTTGACGATATTATTGTGTTTGGATGTAGTATCAATCATCACAATCGGAATTTAACGCAAGTTTTTCAGAGGCTACGTAAGTATAACCTCAAGTTAAATCCTGATAAGTGCCAATTTCTGAGATCAGAAGTTGTATACTTAGGCCATTTGATAACGAACGAAGGTATCAGAACGGACCCTTCAAAGAGTGAAGCAATTAGAAATTACCCTGTTCCCAAAAACGCAGACGAAGTCAGGATTCGTAGCTTTTTGCAACTATTACAGGCGCTTCATTCCGGACTTCGCAGAAAAAACTAAATGCTTGAATAATCTCCTGAAACAGAATACTGTTTTCTCGTGGGATGATAAATGTCAACAAGCTTTCGATACTTTGAAACTAAAACTAATTAAACCGCCTATCCTGCAATATCCCGATTTCGACAAACCATTCGTGTTAACTACGGACGCATCTAGTTATGCTCTAGGAGCTGTCCTCTCACAAGGCGAAATAGGATCCGATTTACCTATATCCTACGCTAGTAAGTCTCTTGGTAAACACGATGTGAACAAACCAATTATTGAGAAAGACTTACACGCGATACATTGGGGATTCAATTTCTTTAGACCATATCTATATGGCAGGAAATTCATAGTGGTCACTGACCAGAGACCATTGGTGTCACTGTTCTCTCACAAGAAGCCATCCTCTAAATTAACAAGGATAAGAATCGATTTATCAGATTATGATTTCGAGATAATTTTTAAACAAGGCAAAAGGAACAGTAATGCAGATGCATCGTCGAGAATTAAAATTGATTCCGACGTATTGAAATCGATGATTCCTTTAGAACGAGATGAAAATGTAAAGAAAATGTTGGCGTTAACTCGGGAAATGTCTGCTAAACAAGTGGACAAAGAAAATAAAGGTATTGATAACGAACCCAAGACAACTGTAGAGCCTGATCAACTTTACGTTTGGGATTGTACCTCATTATCAGACATTCGAAATATCATGAGACTAAAGTTTATATTTTGCAACAATGAAAAGTTTGATATAGTCCGGACAAACGAAGAAGTAATTGTATACTGCGATGGTGATAAACCTAACGGGAAACAAGTTTCCGTTAATGAGAAGCCTCCAGTTGTTACAAGTACAAAGAAATCTTGTAGAGCGGTCAATAACGATAATACCAGTATGGTATACGTATCTACAATGGAGAAGTTATGGGAAAAATTGCCTGAAATGAACATTTTCGAGCTAGCTCTTTCAAGTAAAGACGAAATATTTGAATTCATGCCTAAATACGAATTCAAAAGTATAGTCAACACGTTGCAACACATAAATAAATATAAACAGCGCGCAAAAGTTAACATAATTATTTATGAACCCCCGAAGAACATAAAAGGCACTGCAGTGCAAAATCAATTAATACGTGAATATTACGATACGCCACAAGGTCACTTGGGTATTCGAAAAACGTTACTTAAGTTAGAGCAAAGGTATTGCTGGAAAAACATGAACAGCATGGTTAAAAGGTATGTCAGCAATTGCGAGCAATGCAAGATTAACAAGCAAATAAAAAATACTAAAGAAAACATCGTAAAGACTGACACACCAACAACGAGTTTTGAAACCATAGCTATTGACGTGGTTGGACCTATGAGAATCTCGAACAATTATCGATACATAACTAACAAAGTTCGTAGTAGCTGCACTAATGGAGACTAAGGATGCAAAAACTGTAGCATTCACTCTGGTAAATGAATTTATACTAAAATATGGTCATTTTAAGGTATTAAAATCAGACCAAGGTACCGAATTCACAAATAGTTTGATGAAAGAAATTTGCAACTTATTAAAAATCAGACAAGTTTTTTCTACACCCTATCACCATGAAGCTTTAGGCGCTTTGGAACGCAATCATAGAGTACTGAATGAGTACATGTTAGAATTTTCTGAGGATTTTGACTGGGACAAATGGATTCCGTATTATACTTTTGCATATAATACAACCACGCATGTAGAAAACAATTACACACCATATGAATTGATATTTGGCAAATTACCATATCTACAGACGATATTTTAAATAATCAAGAGAAATTCTACGATTTAGACAACTATGCCAAAAAATTGAGAACCCGGTTAAAACGTGCTCTCAGTAGAGCCAGAGAAATCATTGAATTGTTAAACAAAATCGTACTAAGAACAATTTAAAACCATGTAAATAACACTAGATTTCATTTTTAGAGTGAATATGAGTAGTACATAAAAAAATCACATAAGATATATACATTATTAGAATAAAACATACATTAAGATAAAATAATTTAGCATTCTTATGCTGTCCGGACAATTTTTGAATACAATTGTACAAATAAATATTAAATATACAGAATTGATAAACTGTAGATATTAGCACTTTTCGAAACAGACTGATAGCAATAACTGCTATATCTTAAAAATGAGATTTATATTGTGAATCTATGTGAGTGGGAATCTGACTTCCTTCATTTCAAGTGTTCCGCACCAATTAAAATTTGTACGCAACACTCCTTGCCCTAGGGGTGTAATGATGTCATTACATTTAATTAATTTGACCGGAACTCTAAAATCAAACTCATTGAGCTATCAGATTTGAATAATTAAGAAAATTTTTGAATACAATTGTACAAATAAATATTAAATATACAGAATTGATAAACTGTTGATATTAGCACTTTTCGAAACAGACTGATAGCAATAACTGCTATATCTTAAAAATGAGATTTATATTGTGAATCTATGTGAGTGGGAATATGACTTCCTTCATTTCAAGTGTTCCGCACCAATTAAAATTTGTACGCAACACTCCTTGCCCTAGGGGTGTAATGATGTCATTACATTTAATTAATTTGACCGGAACTCTAAAATCAAACTCATTGAGTAATTCCAATGAGAATTTGTAGTAATCGAGCAGTTAAAGGGTTAAAGAAAAACTCAAACATAAAATGTCCCAGATCAATTGAAACGATCGAACCGGTACGATTGCAGATTGAATTGGAACAATTTCCGATTGAACTAGCACAATTTGCGATCGAACTGGTACGATTTGAGATTGATCTGGTACGATGAAATACTTTTGACAGGGCAGTTGCCATTGAGTGAAGGAGACTTGAGAGGTAACCCACGTTTGGGAATTAGTGCCGGTGCTGGTGATATGTCAGGTAATGATTTCCATAATTTAAATTACACTAACGCTCACATCTACTGCAACACCCAGTACAGGAACATAGTTGCCCATAATCGGAGCAGTTCGGACCCAAATCCTCGTCGTCGTGTTGCTTCTCATATAATAATAGGAAACGGCACCAGTTAGCGTTTGGACAGAAAGGGTTTTTGGTGACATGTAATTTCAAAGAAAAAGAGTGCATCCGTGAAGCTTACAACATTCTAAATGGACAATTGGCGGAAGCATGTCAACCAGCTACAGAACCTATGATATCTGAAATGGACATTACCGACTGCCTGAGACGAGAGATAGACCTAGAGCTATTGAAAAAGCATAGCATTACAAACTTTCAGGCTGCGGATACAGGAGTGAAAAATTGTATATTTATCTAAACCGCATTTGAAGATCCGATTGAGATTGGAGTTGAGCTTATTAAAAGGATTTATCAAGAAAATTCTCCTGCCACTAGATACGTACTCAGGTTTATACAGCACCAATCGTTTGCCGCGCTAACGTTGTGGACATAGTTTTTGCTTGCAGTTCTTTAATCGATAAATATTTTGTTTCTAGTGCTGGAAGCTTTTCAATTGTTATCAACAAGCGATTCAACAATAAAGTTGATCGAGACTTGTTAATAGGAAAAATATCTGAGTTAGTTACTGCTAAAAATTCTGCCTATAAGGTAGATTTGAAAAATCCGGATTTGTGTATTCTAGTAGAAGTGATAAAAGGAATTTGTTGCCTCAGTGTTTTACCAGACTACTACAAGTATAAGAAGTACAATTTGATGAAAGTAATAGCTTCTAAAATAGATGTTACAGAATCGGAATTACAGGACCATCAGCATCGTCGTCGAGCACTCGGAGGACCATGCGGGTGAGTACCCTTTTATTGTGTTATCAATATATATATTTTTTGCATGTTTTTTCCATTTAAAAAAAAAAATGAAATTCATATAAATAAATAGAAAGAAGTAAATTACATATTTTAACTATTTTTACAATTTAAAAATAAGTATATATTCGTTTTGCAATCAAAATTTGAGTTAATTCCAAAGCAAATATTTTGTTTTCTTCTCCATTACATCTTTAATTTCTTTTTGTTAAATTATAAAACAGTAAAATCTAAGTAAAGCTTTGTATTGTTGAACTAATTGTAGCAAAAATGTTCCTTGTTTGCTTATGAAAAGTCATTACTTTTCTTGAAAGCTGTGGATTTTTATATGTTACAAAAAATTTAAAAATATTCAACTAATCAAGTTGGGAACATAATTAAATTTTTAATACATGTCAAAAAAAACGAATTTAAATTTTCAGTTTAGTAGAAAAGCAATTTTATGAGCGTTCCAAGTTGTAATCAATGGTTTATTTGATTATTCTTTTGGTTGAATTCATTTTTTTATGATTAGTAATTCCAACTTGAAACTCGGCGACCATTCTTGGTTTATCATTGAAAATTAATGAAAGGAATATTTCGCGAGTTTTGTCACACGTCCACACATGATTACATTCTCTACGTATTACACCTAGTCTATTCTAAATCATAGATAATTAATTTGTTGGAAATATTTCAAAGCTAAATACAATATATATATATATATATATATATATATATATATATATATATATATATATATATATATATATATATATATATATATATATATATATATATATATATATATATATATATATATATATATATATATATATATATATATATATATATATATATTATATATAATATATATATATATATATATATATATATATATATATATATATATATATATATAATATATATATATATATATATATATATA
>OZ017739.1:244812924-244860414 GCA_963969285.1 Odontomyia ornata
TATATATATATATATATATTGTGAGCTGCTAAAAGTGAGTTTTTCGTTTTTTGCGATGTCGAAATTTGTTGAATTTGCATTAAATTTTGTATGCGGAATCAATTTTCTGTTGCGGATACGTTGAGGATGGTGCAGAAAGCCTTTGGTGATGAGGCTATGTTTAAAGAAAATGTTTACAAGTGGAATAGTGAGTTCCAAGCCGGCCGTGAACGTGTTGAAGACGAAGAGCGTCCTGGGTGACCATTAATCTCTTCTCTTCTTCGATTTTCGTGGTGTTGTGCATTATGAATTCCTTCCGCCGGGCCATACAGTCTACAAGGAATATAATTTGAACGTTATGATTCGTTCGCGTAACGCTATCCACCTAAAAAGGCCGAAATTATGGAAAGACAACTCTTGGTTTTTACACCACGATAATGCACCATCCCATACTGCACTCGTAATTCGTGATCATTTCGCCAAAATCTCAACCCATATCGTTCCGCAACCACCGTATTCAGCTGATATGGCTGTTCAGCAAGCTCAATAGACCGGTCCGGGGAGGAGATTCAAGCCGCAGCGAAGACGGAACTGAAGGCCATCCCGGAAACGACGCGTATCTAAACACTAATGAATATTTTGACATGTAAATTTGACATAATTGTCACTGGCAGTATTACCAACCTAAAAAAATAATTCTACAAATCCTTCGACGCGTGTAGCTTAAATTCAAATGTCACCTTATTTTTTGGTGACAGTAGTATATATATATATATATATATATATATATATATATATATATATATATATATATATATATATATATATACATATATATATATATATATACATATATATATATATATATATATATATATATATATATATATATATATATATATATATATATATAGATAAAGATTTATATATATATATATATATATATATATATATATATATATATATAGATAAAGATTTATATATATATATATATATATATATATATATATATATATATATATATATATATATACACATATATATATATATATATATATATATATAGAGAGAGAGAGATAGATATATATATATATATATATATATATATATATATATATATATATATATATATATATATATATATATATATATATATATATATACTCGTACATACATACATACGAGGGCGGTCCGATAAATACTTAGCCTACATAAGAATAACGAATATTTTCGATAAGTGGCACTTATTTCTCAACATAATCTCCCTTAGCTCACTACGCTTGACCCAGTAATAATACAACTTCTTTAATCCATCTGAAAAATATGTTTTCTCGAGGTTTGCAAAGTAGGCCTCTGTAGCTGCAATTATCTCCTCATTCGACTCTAATTTCTGCCCGGCGAGTGACTTTTTCAAGTTTGGAAACAAAAAAAAGCCGCACATGGCCAAATCTGGAGAATACTGTGGATGGGGTAGCACTTCGTAGCCGGTGCGTTGTCATGGTGGTAGAGCACATTTTTCTTCGCCAAATGGGGCCTTTTTTCTGCGATTCGGCGTCAAATCGGCCCAATAATTCGGCATAGTAGAGTCCTGTGACCGTTTTGTTCTTCTCTAGATAGTTAATGTGAATCCCAGAAAACGGTGCCCATCACCTGTCCGACCGATCGGACAGTCTTCGCCTTCCTCCGAGCACGTTCTCCGAGTGAAATCCACTCTTTCGACTGCACCTTGATCTCTAGTGTGTACCGTCAACGGTCACGAAACGACGCAGAAACTTCTTCAGGTTGCGCTTTAACAGCGCCAAACACTGCACTGTAGTGGTCTCACGGTTGCGTTGCGTTATGCCGACATCTTTTTCATGCCCAAAATTTCATGCAGGATATGACCCATGCCGTCTTTTGAGATGCTTACTGTCTCAGCTATCTCGCGCACCTTTGTAGGCTAGGTGGATGTTCAAGTGCTCGTAAAGGACTGCTAACCTTATCGATGGACTGAAAGACACCAACTAACTTAAAGAAGGTTTAATCCTATGCGCGCTGGTTTTCGAAGGCCACTTGCAACTTACTTGGGGCTATTCATTTGATTTTTTCTCTTTATATGTTTTAAAACCCCTTTTTTAAGGAAAAGATATAGATAATAAAAATCAACTATATGTAAAATAGCTATACTATTTTAATTAATCCATTTCAAACTTGCCGCGTAACACGCAGATAAGAAAATTCGCGCGGCAAGCCGATAAGGTAGATACTCTCGTTGTTCAATCTCTAATACAACGACTCTCGTTGTTCTACCTCTAATACAACGATGCTCTTTAACTGAAACAGACAAGAACCGGTCGTCGCCAGGTTAAGAAAGAAGGATTTATAGTGAACAAGATAGAGAATAATGAACTAATAAAAAGTAATTTTAAAAGACAAAATAGGGGGAAATAGCTTTAAATGTCGTTTCTCATATTGTAGTGATACTGGCACTTGAGAGACCCCAGCCATTGTCCTGTGGCGACATTTTGTTCATTTTTATATTGGTTTTATTTAAAGTTTCCTTCTTTAAAATTAATTTTTGCGGGTAAAAACGCTCGCGTTACGCGGAACAAATACAAGCGTTAAACGCCTTCCAATTCGCTTCGGATTTAGAGAATTATTATTTTCGTATTTTATATTTTTTTTCAAGATATTTTAATTATTCGCGAAATTGTAGAAGGCAGACACACGCGTGTAACGCCTTCCAATCCATACAAGAGAAATGAGAGGCGTATACAAGAGAAATGAGAGGCTTTATTCAAGTTCTTTCCGCCTTATATACTAACTTAACCTAACAGTACATTATTTTCACTTAGTATTTAATTTGCTGACATTTTTGTATTAATTATATATTGCTGAATTAAACTATGGCAATGCTTAATTTATGGCAATGCTTAATAATTTTAAATTATGATAATGCCTAATTTAGCACAAGACTCCGCCATATTGAATGACGTTTGACAATCATCTGATTGTTATGTTGTCATATTACACCCTCACCGCAAAGTTAAAAATTTTTAAATTTGATTTAATTTTAAAACTTTTGAGTACTGATTGTTTTCTTCTAATAATATATATTTTTTTTGTTTTTTTTATATACATAGAAATTGAGATTATAACTATGTTAGTTATATTAGTAACGAAAAATTTAAGTTTATGATATTTATCTAGTCAATTCAATTTTTATTTCAAAATATTAAGTACAATTCTATTTTTCATTTGTATGGTTTCTCTGATGTACAAATAATAATATATCTTTTTGTTGTTATTGACTTTATATATTTCTTAGCATACCGATTCTGTTTTTTTTTTTGAATTTCGAATTCTGTTAAATTACTTTGATTTATTTGTTTATTTTTTGTGTACAGAGCTTAATCTACATTTTATTCTTATTTCGGAAATTTCTTTGAGTAAACACTTGTTTGATTTATTGTTATTATATGTTTATGTATACAATATATATTTTTTTTGTAATTTGTAATGTTTTGGGTGGTTTAATGCATACTATATACATATATATTTTTTTGAAATTACTGAATTTTCCAATGATTTTTTTTTTTAATGAATTATTGTGATATGTTTTTTTCTTTATCTTTGATCAATACTATTGAGTTTACGTTATTGGTGTTTATAACTTTGTATGGTCCGAGGTATGGACATTGTAACTTTTTTCTATTCAAATTTCTAACTAGTACTAGATCTCCTGGTTGAAAATTTGAAGCGTTGGTTACTGTTTGCTTTTCTTGTCTTGTCTGTTTTGCTTTATCAATCATACTTCTGGCAATATGGATGCTTCTATTAAGTCTCAATTTCAACTTATTTGCGTAATCGTCGATGTTGTATACGTTTTCACTAGTTTGCAATGTGTCATTTGGAAGGGAAGCAATTTTGCCGAATACAAGTTCGAACGGCGAATATTGAGTGTCAACAGGTGATGACGTATTGTACGCAAATGTGTTGTAGGGTATCCATCTATCCCATTCGTGGTCATTGGCAAAATTTAGTAAATACTCATTTAAAACTCAATGGTTTCTTTCTACTGATCCTAAGGTTTCATGGTGGTAAGGTGCTGAAAATATTTGTTTTATATTTAACAGCTTGCAAATTTTTTCCATTAGTTCATTTGCAAACTCTGTTCCGTTGTCTGATTTTAGAATTTTAAAGAAACCGCATTTTAAAATAATTTG
This sequence comes from Odontomyia ornata, assembly GCA_963969285.1. Taxonomy (NCBI): domain Eukaryota; kingdom Metazoa; phylum Arthropoda; class Insecta; order Diptera; family Stratiomyidae; genus Odontomyia; species Odontomyia ornata. The sequence continues at coordinate 244,817,109 of OZ017739.1, forward strand.
TTCGACTAGTGTTTTAGCAATAGTTTCAGCATCTTTGCTCTCCATAGGATGAGCTATTACATATTTAGAGAGGTCGCATTGTACTGTGAGTATATACCAGAAGTTGTTGGATATTCTTAGGGGGCCTACTGTATCTAAAGACATAACTTCAAATGTTGTCTTTGGCGTATCAGTTAGAGTTAGTCGTTCTTTGATGTGTTTTGTTTGTTTGTTTTTAAGGCATGAATCGCAGTTTGATATATAATTTTTTACCATTCTATGCATGTTTTTCCAAACATATTTTTGTTTTAATTTTAAGAGTGTTTTTCGTACACCTAAATGTCCTGAGTGTGGTTGATCGTGATACTCTTTTATTAATTTATTTTGTATTGGCTTTTCAGTTATTATTTCAGGGTTTTTGTATAAGATTATTTTCATTGCTACCATATTTTTCTTCACTAATTTTTCTTGTATTTTATTATGAATATCTTTGAATTTTTCTATCGTGCACGTTTTGAATATGTCATCTGTCTGCTCTTTCTAAAGCTATTTCAATTGTATTTCTTTTGGACATTTCTTACGTCTTACTTCGTCTGCATCTTTAGTACTGGAAATTTTTGTATGGTTTTATATTTTGCAGAGTCTGTGCGGACACCTTCTTAAGTGATTAAGTGACCGAGGTATACTACTTCACTTCTGAGGACATAACATTTACTAGGGTTTAGTTTTAAGTTATACTTTTCTAACCGACTGAATATTTTTATGAGATTTTGGTTATGGTGAGCTAGGCTGCATCCGAATACGATGATGTCATCCACATACAAGAATGCGGCAGAATCTAGTCCACTAAGGGCAATGGTCAGCATCCTTTGGAAACTGTTTGATGATATCTTTAGGCCAAAAGGTAATCTTTTGAACTGGTAATGACCATTGTTCGTTGAAAAGGCTGTTAGTGGTTTCGATTCTTCGTTTAATTCGATCTGGTGGAAGGAACTTGTCATGTCTAATGTTGAAAAATACTTTGCTTGGCCTAATTTATCCAGGACATCCTCTAGTCTCGTTAGAGGGAATTTATCATTAACTATTTTCTAGTTAAGTTATCGAAAATCAACGACAAGTCTCCACTTTGTAATTCCATCTTCAATTTTCTTTAGGGCTAATAAAAGGAGGGAGTTATAAGGACTAATGGAATTCTCAATAATGTCGTCTTCCAACAACTTTTGTACTTGTTGGTTGATCTTTTCTTGTTGTGAGTGGGGCAGTCGGTAGTTTTTTATATACATTGGGGTATTGTCTATGGTTTGGATGTTTTGAAAATAAAAATTTTTATTTGTCAATGGTTCATATTCAGGATGAAAAATATTTTGATATCGACGAATGATACTCAATAACGAATGTTTGTCTTTTTGTTCTATGTTATTCAAATTCAGATTTTTAAGTAGTTCTTTAAATCTTTGTTCAGTTGTGTTTATACTTGTTTTTTTTTTGTCAATGTTTATTGTTTTAAAGTTTCTAAATGGCTCTACTTTTAAATTTAATTGGTTTTGACTCGATTTTATCGGTAACGTATAGTCTTCTTCATTTATACAGAAAGTGATAGTGAATGATTCGTAGTCAATCTTACAGAGATTACTTGTCAGGAAATCACGACCTAAAATTCCATCTGTATTAATAGGGAAGTCAGATGAAACTACATGGAAGTCATGCTTGACATCTTGTCCTGCAATCCTCAGAGTTAATGTTGTTGTTCCTATGGAAGAAATTTCTTCATCAGTGATCCCTGTGAATCTAGATATTACAATTTTTATTAATATTAAGGTTTTTAGCGAGTACATTTTCTATGCAGATCGATATATCTCCGCCGTATCAATGAATAGGGTAAGACTTCTTCCTATGGTTTTACAGTTCACTTGGACGTGATTTTTTAGGGCATCATTGATTTTATATATTCTTTTATGATCCCCGGAGACAAATTTATTTGACTTTTGTTCAACCGTTTTACCTCCGGGGTTTAATGGTTTCCCTGGTAGGTATTGCGATTGTAGTTTCTATTATTTTGGATATTCCGACTACACCCTGACATTTGGTTATGCTGTTTATTTGTGCTCATCTGTCTTGTCTGGTTGTAATTTTGGCCAGTATTATTATTGTTATGTCGTGTATAGTTTGATCTTTGATTTTGGTTGCGGTCATTAATGTATGCTGGGTTGTAGTTTCGTGTTTTATTGTCATAACTGAAATTATCTCGTCTTCTACAATGTTGATATTGATTGCTTTGTTGGTTTTGGTTATGACTTTGTCTTGGGGCATAATTGTTTCTGATATAGTAGTTCATACTATTTCGGTTTATGAAATTCAAAGGGGTCTTTTTTATGTAGTATATATTATTCGTTTCAGAGGTTTTTTCTAGTTCAAGGGCTAGGTTAACCGCTTCCGAAAGGGTTTTTGTCTGTGCTGGATATACTGTCTGTTTATATTTGTTATCTAAACCTTCTTTAAAAATATTTAGTGCGTGTGATCCATTCACTTTTTTTATTACTTCTTTTTCAGCTTCTGTGGGCTTAACTAAGCTCTTTATTTGTAAATCATTCAGTTCTGAAATTATTTCAATTAGTTTATCTTTATAATTTAGCACAGAGCCTTTCTGACGAAATTTGGACAATCCAGGGTAAATTTGTTGTTCTAGTGCTTTTGAAATTATTGATTATACTATTTTCTAAATCTATATAGTTGTTAATTAGCCAATTTCGGTTAAAGTATCATACAAAATTTTGACAATGGCCAAGAATGGGGTGATGTCTTTATGATTGCCATTAAAGGTAGGGATCGCTTTAAGTGCTAATTCGATACTGAAATCTGACATTTTTGGTCTTTGTTCTATTCTGCTTAAAAGAAACTCCTTTGCCAGATCGTGGTAATAAAAAAATTTACTATAAACGTCCCTCCAATTATCCGAGAAAATTATTTCGAGATCTGAACTATTTTCAAATTCTTCTTTTAAATTTTCAATGTATTTTAATTTTTCTCTTAAGGTTTCTTGTTTATATTTTCTAGCAGGTGCTTTTTTTAAGTTTAAATAGATTCTTTCTATTTTATTCCATTCAAACATATCACGATAATTCGAAAAACTTGTATATTATAAGTAATCGTATTTATTAAAAGTTTCTTAATTCATTAAAATTCATAAATATTAAATAATTCATTAAAATTTAATTTAACAATTTAAAATAGATTATACAAAATTTTATTTAGGTTCCACTTTCTTCGACTGACTCCTAATTTGTCGGCGTTCCTTTTGCAAATCTTCAATTAGAGACTGAGTACGATTGCTATTTTCCAAAGCTGGTGAACTTTCGCCTTGAAGAATTGATTTTAATAATTGTATCCTCCTTCTCAACTTGGCCTGACGTCCTACTCATTTTTTCTTTTTCGAAATGTCGATTTTGGGGATGTTTGTAATCAATTCGTCTACTCGTTGTTGTTTTTTTTTTCTTAGATATTCCACCGTTATGGGCAACGGACCTTGAATTGGAACATTGCAGTTCAACGTATTTTTATTTGCGTTCAGTGTTTGGTCAGCAGGATCGCCATGTGGTGATACTGGCACTTGAGAGACCCCAGCCATTGTCCTGTGGCGACATTTTGTTCATTTTTATATTTGTTTTATTAGTTTTATTTAAAGTTTCCTTCTTTAAAATTAATTTTTGCGGGTAAAAACGCTCGCGTTACGCGGAACAAATACAAGCGTTAAACGCCTTCCAATTCGCTTCGGATTTAGAGAATTATTATTTTCGTATTTTATATTTTTTTTTCAAGATGTTTTAATTATTCGCGAAATTGTAGAATGCAGACACAAGCGTGTAACGCCTTCCAGTCTGCATCTACTTAAACGAAGGAGGAATCCCATACGATCGTTTTCACGCCCTTAGCAAAGGATATTTATACTTACAAAAGAAAAGAATACTCCAGCGGATACAAAAGAAATGAGAGGCTTTATTCAAGTTCTTTCCGCCTTATAAACTAGCTTAACCTAACAGTACATTATTTTCACTTAGTATTTAATTTGCTGACATTTTTGTATTAATTATATATTGCTGAATTAAACTATGGCAATGCTTAATAATTTTAAATTATGGTAATGCTTAATTTAGCACAAGAGTCCGCCATATTGAATGACGTTTGACAATTATCTAATTGTTATGTTGTCATATTGCAGGTGAGAAATCTTAAATAATAATGTAACATAGTACTTAAGTAAAATAATAAATAAATAACCTCATATTACAGTGAAACACAGTAACGTTCAATTTTCCCATATTCATCCCTAAATCCATAAACATACATTATTAAACGACATTTTTGCTTAATAACAATGGAAAAGATACGTTTTGAATTTGTGGTAAAAGCGGCTCAAGATCCGAAGTCTAATATAACAGCATTAACCTCAATCGAGACGCCACATGGAGAGAAATATAAAATACCAGAAGAGCGGCAAGCAATGGGATTTCATGAGGAATTGATGAAAACATAAGGGTTTAAAAAAATAAAAGCCACACTGAGATTAAGACATCAGTCTAGAAGTGTGTGGATTAATTTAAATGAGAAATTAAGCAAAACATATTTAGATAAAGGTGAAAATTTAATATTTGGCGATTATTATTTAGAAAAAGTAATAGACAAATAAACCTCGACTGATTCAACATCGGAAACATTAGTAAGAATTTTAGAACAAGTTTCAAAGATGGTTTCAAAGATGAAAATGACCAGGAAGACCATACCAAGTTAAAAAAGGTAACAGGAAAATTTGTAATTGGAAAATTCTCAGGTAAAAATTTTAGAGGTAGCCAATGGTTAGATACGTTTGAAAATGAATGTAACCGTTTAAAGATGCAGAAAAAATTGAAATTCTTAAATTAGTTTTAGAAAGCTCTTGTTTAGATTGGTACAGTTCTATGCTGATAAAGCACTCCCTTACATCAGAATGGGAGGCTTGGAAAAACAACTTCTGTTAAACTTATGCAGACAAAGGGTGGTCTCAAATTAAATATGCGATTTCTTTCAAATATATAAACGATTCATTCTTGAATTATCCATTGAAAGAAGAAAAATGTTTATTAGAAATGAATAAATCGATGGATACGCGTTCGTTGATTGATTTGATTGTAGTAGGACTACCAGGTTTTATAATGAACAAAATTGACCGAGAAAAGCTTAAAGTAACCGAAGATATGTTTAAAGAATTACGCAGTATGGAACATATGATAAAAAAGAAAAATATTGAAAATAGAACTTATAACTATACTAAAAACGATTTAGAAAAAAATCAACAAAAAAGACCTTGTAAAATTTGCGAAAGAAGAGGTAAAATGAACAGATTTCACCCTGAATCTTCATGTTGGTTTAATAAGGATGAAAAAAGTAATAGCAGGGAGAAGGGTCACATAAAATTTTGTGAACAATACAGAAATAGGATCTGAATTACTTGAAGTGGAACCAAAAAACTTGTAATTCCACCATTAATCAAAATAAAATTACTGTTGCACGACACAATAGAATTAATGGGAATATATGATTCAGGTTCAAATGTTGAGAAAGAGTGCAAAGTTATAACGATTAATGGTGTGAAAAAAACGGTAAAATTAAAAGTAAAAATCTTTGATATGGAAAAATAGTAGATATTTTTTGTAATTGATAAAGATAATTTTAAATATAATTTTTTAACGAAAATTCCAATTAATGCAAAAAGAAAAATTAGAGATAAAACAAAGAAAATATAAGAATATTATAAAAAGAGAGTCTACCTTAAGAGATTCAGAAAATGAACAAATTACAAATTCTACGGAATATGTAATTAATTTTAATCAAAATATAAATACCGATAATTTCAGGATTTCAGTAAATCATTTAGATTATAAAAAAAAAAAGCTGAAATAAATAAATTAACAGGTAGATATAGCGCAATTTTTGCCAAAGATAAATATGACGTAGGTACTGTAAAAGATTATGAAGCTATAATCGACCTACAAGTAGATAAATATTGCAGTAAAAGACCATATAAATGCGATATCGAAGATAGAAAAGAAATAGAAACATAAGTTGCAAAATTACTTGAGAAAAATTTAGTAGAAGAGTCCCACAGTCCATTCGCGGCGCCTGTGACATTAGCATTCAAAAGAGAAGATAATAAGAAGACAAGGTTATGCTGTGATTTAAGGGAACTTAATAAGATAGTTAAACCTCAATCACAACCTTTTCCTTTAATAGAAGATCTAGTATTAAAACCTAGAAACTGTAAATTTTTTTCGACACTAGATATCAATTCAGCATTTTAAGAATGCAAGATAGAAAAAAGCTGCATTTGTCACACAAAAAGGCCATTATCAATGGACGTATTTACGGTTCGGACTAAAAACGTCACCAGCAATTTTTCGAAGAATACTGAGTAATATTATAAGACAATACAAACTCACAAATTTTGTAGTAAACTATATAGACGAATACTAATATTTTCAGAAACTTCCGATGAGCATATAAAACATTTAAGACAATTATTAGAAGCGATACGAAAAGAAGAATTAAGATTAAAATTTTCCAAATGTAAATTCGCTGAAAATTCAGTAAAATATCTAGGACACATAATAAGTAACAACGCGATAAGGCCAATGAATGATAATTTAGCTTCAATAGAGACTTTCTAATTCCTTCTTCTTCTTAGCACTACAGCCCCTTTCGGGCCTTCGCTTCCTGCAAACAGCGCCTCCAACTGTCTCGGTCCGTTGACCGCGTCATCCAATTCCAAAATCCGAGCAGCGATGAACTTTCTTCGTCGACCGAGTCAGACCAGCGTTTCCTCGGATTCCCCACTGGCTGCCGGCCTTCAGTTCTCCCAACGAATACCTTCTTGGGTATCCGTTGTTCGTCCATACGATTCATGTGTCCAGCCCATTGCAGCTTCCGCAGTCTTACAATCGTTGAGACCTCCGGTTCGTCAAAAATTTCATACAGCTCATGGTTGTATCGAATTCGCCATTGGTCCCCGTCTAGCTTCGCTCCGATTATTCGCCTCATATTTGCGGATGCTTGGGTTAGGGTCCATGTTTCACACCCATAGCATAACACTTATCTTATCACAGATTTGTATACTTGGAGCTTTGTTTTCCTGTGTATGCAGCTGGTCTTCAAGATCGTCAATACTGAATAGAATATTTTATTTGCGAGCTGTATTCTTCGGCGTATTTCGTCTCTTTCATTGCCTGTTTGCGTTATTTTGATGCCTAAATACACAAATTCGCTAACATTTTCGATACTGTATTCGCCAAGTGTGATATTTTGTGTATTTGGGGTATTTTTTCTCGACTGCGTCATGAGCTTTGTTTTATTTTCGTTGATTTGTAGCCCTACTAGTTTTGCTTCGCTGTCGAGTTTCAGGAAAAGTTCTTTGGCAGTTTTGAGTGACCGTGACAAAATGTTGATGTTGTCCGCATAGGCCACTACTTGGCTCGATTTGTATAGTAATGTACCTCGCGTATCGATAGGTAGCTTCTGTACGACGTATTTCAGAGCCAAATTGAATAGCAATGGGGCCAGCCCATCTCCCTGCTTTAGTCCGATATTTGTGTCAAAGCCATCGGTGAGTTGGTTATTGATGCGGACTTGGGAGGTTGTCGACGTCATTGTCATTTTGGTAAGACGGACTAATTTGGCTGGGATACCAAAACCAAGCATTATTTGGTACAGTACGTTACGATCAATACTGTCGTATGCTTGCTTAAAGTCAACGAAAATTTGATGTACGTCTATGTTGAACTCCCAGCATTTTTCAAGTACCTGCTTGATCGTGAACAATTGGTCTGTTGTTGATCTACCTGCCCTAAAACCACCTTGATACTCCCCAATAATACTGTTGGCGTATGATCCGATTTTATTTTCTAAGATTTTAGAAAATATTTTGTACGCCGTACAAAGTAGTGATATGCCTCTATAATTTTCGCACTGTAGCTTGTCACCTTTTTTGTGGATAGGGAATATATTTGATTAGCTCCACTCTTTCGGCATATGTTCTTGTTGCCAAATGTACTGGATGACTTTGTGAATAGCTTGATGAACACTACTGCCACCATATTTGATGAGCTCCACTGGAATCTCATCGATGCCCGGCGGTTTATTATTCTTTTGGGCTTTGATGATGGAACAAACTTCATCCAGAGTTAGTGGGGCCAATGGGAGCTCTCCGCAGACATCTATAGACTCCGATGCTCTGGAGCTGTGCGGAGGATTAAGGAGGTGCTTGAAATATGTTGCCCATCTTTCCTTTATCTTGATTTCATCAGCGATTATATTGCCGCTGTCATCACGACAGAGCGTGGTTTTCGGCTGATAACCACGTTTCAGGCTTTTCACTACTTTGTATGCTTGTCTTGTGTTATTGCTCGCTAAACTTATATCTATACTTCTCAATTGGTCGTCATAGTATTTTCTTTTCTTAATCCTAATTGTCTTATTCGCTACTCTTCTAAGATTTTCGTAGTGTTCCCTCTTCGTCCTGGTTTTCCTACCTACGTATTTTTTGTACGCCTGATTCTTTTTATCTAACGCATTCTGGCACTCATCATCAAACCAATCATTCCTCTTGCGTCGGGCTTGATGTCCGATATCTGTTCTGCCACGGTTCTGATAGCCGCTTTCACTTCCATCCAGAGCTCGTTGCTCCTCTTTAACGATGCGTCTGATAAGATGGGAGCCAGCTGGTTGTCGAGGGTATCCGTGAAATTTTCGGCCACAGACGCCGTTTGGAGCTTTTCGATGTCAAATTTTTAGCGGGCTGGTCTTCGCTGAATATGCCTTTGACATACGACATCGATAGTTTCATTTGATCAAGTAATGATCTGAGTTACAATTGGCTCCTTGGTATGTACGGACGTCAAGTATGCTCGAGGCCCAACGTTGTTGAATCAGAACATGATCGATCTGGTTTTGTGTGTTGCTACCCGGTGATGCCCAGGTCATTTTATGAATGCGTCGATGTGGGAAGCAAGTCGAACGTATGACTAGATTTCTGCTACATGCAAAGTCAATCAGGCGCTGGCCGTTGTCATTTGTTTCATCGTGGAGGCTATATCCTCCAGTCGTTCCCCGATGAGATTGCTCATTGCCAACCTTAGCGTTAAAATCACCCAGAATGATTTTGTGTCGTTTGTGGGCAATGAGTCGACCAGTCGTTCCAGGTGATTGTAAAACGATTCCTTCGTTTCTTCGTCCTTTTCTTCGGTCGGGGCATAAAAATTAATCAGCCAGATTTTCAAGAATTTCGCTTTTATACGGATCGCACATAACCGTTCATTAACTGCCTTAAAATCAATAACGTACGATTTGAACTCCCTATCCACAATGAAGGCCACTCCAAGTTCTCGTTTTCCAGTAGGCTTCCCACTTTTAAATATTGTGTGCGATCTCATGTCTTGAATGTCGTTTCCAGTCCAATTCGTTTCATGGACTGCCAGTATTTTTAATCGATATTGACTGGCCTGTTGTAAAAGGTCCTTAAAAGCGCCAGGGTAATTGAGTGAGTTGACATTCCAGGATCCAATGCCATAGTCCTTTTTTCGTTTGCGAGGTCGTTGCCGTAAGTCCAATCCATTCCGAGGCCTATCTGCAGGTTTCGAAACAATTAAAGGTTTTCCAGGGATGGGGAGTTAGCCCGTCGCCCAACCTCCATTCCGGCGGCATGGTTATTACGTCGATTTCGTTATTAGGCGCGGAAGATTCGTCTTCACCCTCTTACGTCCTCACAAAGGAGATATAAGAGGTATAATATAATTTCCAATTCCTAACGCACAAAAACAGGCAAGACAGTTTTTAGGGAAAGTAAATTTCTACAATATATACCAAATAAAGCTATATTACTGGATGCATTGCACAGCCTGCTTTTCTAATGGACTAAATGAGAGACTTAACCAAACTTTAGTTAATAAAATAAGATGCAAAATCAATGAAGGTAAACAGAAACGGTCATGGACAACAATAGCTCAAGAATGGACAAAAAATATAATGAAACAGAACACATAATAACAGGATTCACACCAACTTATTTAATGGAAGGATAAAATACACCAATTTAACTTAAAGAAATTCAAAAAGGAACAAGAAACGACTTATATCGAGATAGACAACCCACTTTACAAAGGACTATTAAACCACATAATTATAATAAAAAATAATTCGACAAAAACAGGAAAAAGCATAATTCAAAGTTGTAGATTTAATATACGGAAACAGATTAAATAGAAACAAATTAGATGAACTAAAACTAGGCCCATTTAAAATTAAAGAACATGTTTCAAATTGCATTTAAAAAATAGATACAGGACACAAGAAAGAAGAATCAAATCTAGTTCATATCACAAAGCTTATTCCAGTAGAAAAAAATAAAAAAACAATGAAGATACACGTTTAGTTGGGTTTTATAAAATTTTTTTGCCAAAATTTTTCCGGATAGGGAGATGTAAAATAGCTATACTATTTTAATTAATCCATTTCAAACTTGCCGCGTAATACGCAGATAAGAAAGTTCGCGCGATAAGCCGATAAGGTAGATACTCTCGTTGTTCTTTCTGTAATACAACGACTCTCGTTGTTCTACCTCTAATACAACGACTCTCTTTAACTGACGGACAAGAGCCGGTCGTCTGCAGGTTAAGAAAGAAGAATTTATAGAGAACAAGATAGAGAATAATGAACTAATAAAAAGTAATTTTAAAAGACAAAATAGGGGGAAATAGCTTTAAATGTCGTTTCTCATATTACAGGTGAGAAATCTTAAATAATAATGTAACATAGTACTTAAGGAAAATAATAATTAAATAACCTCATATTACAGTGAAACACAGTGAAGTTCAATTTTCCCAGATTCATCCCTGAATCCATAACCATACATTATATATATATATATATATATATATATATATATATATATATATATATATATATATATATATATATATATATATATATGTATATATATATATATATATATATATATATATATATATATATATATATATATATATATATATCCTAACACAACTAGTCACTGTAGCCATATAGATGCAAATCAGAATACTGCAAATCAAAGTGATTGAACTTAATGGACGTGTATAGCAATGGAACAGAAATGTAACAAATTGAAATTAAAGTCCGTTTTCACAACTCGATTATATCGACGGGCGCATGCTTTTGGCTTTTTATTTAATATCGTACGATTGGTCTAGTCGTTTAATTCTTAGGCTGAGCGAGAGGAAATCAGATTCTCTTGGCGTATCGGAATTGGTACTATCTACTAAGCCTTTCACTGTGCTAGAACAAAGCACCCACCCACTCCTGTCCGTTCGATTTTAGCAACAAATACTATTACACGCATTTATTTTCGTCACTTGGCTAACGTGCAGTTGTTATGAATTCGCTTTCGCGGCTTTACGTGAATCTGTTTACTATCGATTTCGGTACACAAAACACTCACCGTTTGAACTTAGCCGACCCACAGCTAGGTATGCCCACTTTGCACGTGAAGGTTAAGTGTTCATTAAAAAGCGTCTAGAACCCGTGGATCCTACGGCGTCGTGGCCTGCGCAACTAATTACAGTGGGTGTCCGTCCAGACTTCCCTGCCTGTATTCCATAAAATATTTAAATATATTAAACAATCCGAACGTATAGAAAAAATATTACCATTTGCGTACCACCGCCTTCTAAATCTTTACAGACGCAATCGCTGGGTGTGCACTGTAATTACATCGCACGACCTGGAGCTAAGCCGTTGATTTTTAGGACTGAAAATCTCCAACAGATCACTTTTTCCCATTTGACACCTCGCACGCACACAACCACACGTCATGCCATCTGTCTATAGGCCGTCTTTCCTTCTACACGCGACCAACGTCAAAAGGTGGTTATGTAGCAGATATCTGCCATCCAACACTTTCCAGCTACTTGAAATGGTGTAGGGATGACCGATATCTGCTGGGGATCGCTCCGCGGGTTATACAGAAATTTTGTGGCATAATATTGCCTTAATAGTTAAAGATATTCCGCCTTTAGTAGAACTTTCAAATATAAAAAATAAAAAATAAAAGAAAGTATACACCCTTTAATTCTACTATTTATTTTAAATTTAGGACACTTATAGTTTAGGGAAAACAATTCAATTCAATTCTATACTAAATTTAAAATAAATAGTAGAATTAAAGGGTATATACTTTCTTTCATTTTTTTTTATATAATATTGCCGCCAAAACAGCATTCACATTGCGAATAAATTTTGTGGATGCATTGGCTGATTTATCGAGTAGTTCGCGTGGCGAACTGCTTGATTAATACAGGGCAACTGATTTTTCAGGGTTCCTACGAAGGGGAATTGTGAAAAAGGGGCTGAAGGAATCAAAAGGAAAAGACAAGAAAGTAACGGACAGACAGACTGGCGCAAGTATCATGGTTTTGCTTCAGACGACCAGACAGACGTAGGTGCTTAAATTAAATACAGAGAAATTGACTGTGATCTTGATTAGTCGTTACCCACCCAGCTCTTTTGCGTGGGAAATACCCATTTCTTTACCAGACAGATCTGTGAGGAGATAATACCCCGGTTCTTCTACTTTGAGTACTCGGCTCTTCAAGAAACGCTGATCTAGCTTCGCATTATAATGGCCTGCTGAGTTGCTTTGACGGCGTAACGAGGGGGTCTTCCAAACATTTTTATTGCCATAGTCGCTTGTATGACTGCCCGTGGCAAATCATGTGCTGTCCGAAGGCGTCAAAGTAAGGAGAAACATCCGCGAGAGAATGATAGGAAGTTTGCAATGCCCATGTGATTGCGGACAATCGGCTATCCCAATCCTTCCTGGTTGGATGGACATAGGAACGGATCGTAGCTAATAGGGGGCGATTCAGACGTTCCGATGCATTCGATTTCGGGGAGTATACTGATATCAGTCGGTGTTCGATCACAAACTCCTCGAGTAGATACTAAAACTAGCGAGAACGGAATCGAACAACGTTATCCGACTAAAGGCTTTCAGGCACACCAAACACGTGAACATCCGACTCTCTACGAATTTCACGATACGTGGAGTCGTGAACTTTCGAATGGGTTCCATCAGTGGGAACTTATGTTAGATGCCTGGTCTAGTACGACGATAGCACCAACGTGTCCCAAAGATGACCTGGAATTCGGACCAAGCAAATCTATAGACAAACGTTGGAATACGCGCTCTGGAACGTTGAGTTGGCTCATTGAAGATCGAAGAAGCTGGTTGGGAGCTTTAGTGTTTTTACAGGTTTCACAGGCGGTTACATATTTCTTGGCCTGCGAGGACATTTTAGGCCAAAAGAAGTAGACGACGAAGTGTTCGACCGTAGCCGCTGTGAGCACTAAGAGGGTGATTATGCGCTATCTCCTGCGGCACCCAGCGCTTCCGCAACTAGTCACCGATTGCATATTCATTTCGTCGGTATATACGAAGGTAGTCCCAAAAGTACCCGACCTGACTTATGAATACAGGTTGTTTTAAAAAAACAATTACTACGATTGACTATACCACCTTTCAACAACTTAATGTGAAAAATTCATAACGGTAAGTTTATTATTATTTTTTTTACAGATATCCAAAGTGAACGCACTCAGTGAATTTGTAAATATGGACAAAATCGGGCATCGTTATGTGATACAATACTTTCATTTGAAAGGTCTAAGTCCAACCGATATCAAAGCCGAGTTTTATTCTACTCTAGGAAAGTCTGCTCTCTCGTTTACAACGGTCAAATATTGGGTAGCTGAGTTTAAGCGAGGTCGTATGAGCTGCGAAGATGAACACTGCAGTGGTCGACCAAGTGAGGTCACTACGTCAGAAAATGTGAAGAAAATCCACAAAGTGGTATTGGATAACCGTCGACTAAAAGTGCACGAGATAGCAAACATGGCAGGCATTTCAACAGTGCATCGTATTTTTACCGAAAATTTGGACATGAGAAAGCTGTGCGCAAGATGGGTACCGCGTTTGCTCACAATGGAGCACAAACAGCAACGTGAGGATGTTTCCATCGAGTTTTGGGTCGATTCGTAACCATGGACGAAATATGGGTCCATCACTTTACACCTGAGACCAAGGAGCAGTCCAGTAGACTGAAAAGGGAGAACCGACTCCAAAGAAAGCAAAAACAGTTCAGTCAGATGGCAAAGTCATGGCATCCGTTATGTCGAAAAAGGAAAAACAATCAACGGCGCATATTATGCAGCCTTATTCCAGCGTTTGAGTGAGAAATCAAGAAAAAACGGCCCCATCTGACGAAAAAGAAAGTGTTGTTTCATCACGACAACGCACCAGTCCACACGTGAGTCATTGCGATGGCTTAAATCAATGAGTTGAAGTTCGCATTGCTTCCTCATGCACCCTTTTCACCAGATTTGGCTCCCTCGGATTATTTTCTTTTTCCGAATTTCAAAAAATGGCGCGGCGGCAAAAGATTTGCCTACAATGAAGAAGTAGAGTCTGCGGTTAATAGCTATTTTGAGGAGCTTGATGGTTCCTACTATAAAGTGGGTATCAAAGCTATTGAACATAGTTGGGAAAAGTGTATAAAGCTGAAAGGAGAATATGTAGAAAAATAAAAAACATTTTCGCAATTTTTTTGTTGGGTCGGGTACTTTTGGGACCGCCCTCGTATATCCATTGCTCACTTTCAAATCAGGCAACTGTGTTTGTTGGGTCTCAATATTTTGCCGCAACTTATGGTAGCTATCCGATCTCAAGTGTGGGCTGTCCAAATCTATTTCGATAGTACTATCGTCGTTCACATCCAGTTCTACATTCTCTGGTGAAAACATTCACGAGAGAGTATCGCGGGCACGATGTTCTGTGTTCCTTTAATATGTTTGATGGTAAATTTAAAACTTTGCAGTTTAAGAGCCCATCGGGCCAAGCATCCGTGTAAGTCAGCTTAGTTCATCAGCCATTGTAGTGAAGCGTTATCTGTGATGATCTCGAAAGGATGACTTTCTACTTACGCTCCAAACTTCTTGATAGCCATCGCCACTGCCAGACATTCTTGCTCGGACACGGTGTAATTCCTCTGGGCTGAGTTCAACTTAATTGACATGAACGCTATTGGAGCTTCTTCCCCGTCTTCAGTTGGTTGCACTAGCACAGCCCCGACTCCATGTTGACTTGGAGAAGGGCTTGGTGGAGTCTAGGCTATGCAACACCGGGGCAGATGTCAAAGCTAGTTTAAGCTCTTCGAATGCTTTCCGGCTGAGCTCGGACCAGACGAACTTACCTCCCGCAGCATTTCTGACAGGGGTGCTGAAACTGTCGCATAGTTGGGAACAAACCTTCGGTAATAACACGCCACTCCCAAGAAACGTCGCAACTGCTTAACAGTTTTAGGCAAGGAGAATTTGTCAATCGCTCGAGTCTTGTCTGGGTCGGTCTTGATGTGCCCTAGGTACCGGACTTCAATCATGACGAATTTGCTCTTCTGAATATTGATCGTGAACCCTGTTTTGCGAATACATAAGGCTGCTTCTTGAAAAGCAGTAAAACATGTTGGTCAAAAGTTTCTGTGATGAGTAGGAGATCACACACACTTGGTGCCTCAGATGGGGTGGAATTACTTTGTCCATTACCCGAGTCATCGCTTGCGGTGCGTTGCACAGGCCATAGGGCATCATGAAGAACTGATAGAATGGTCGTCCGGGCACGGTGAAGACGGTCTTATCCCTCGATCCTGCATGGAGAGGAATCTACCTCTCTCAAGTCGAGATTTGTAATTTAGTTTGCTTTCGGCAGACGTCCTAGTATTCCGTCGATGAGTGTGAAAGGGTATGCATTTTTGATTGTCACCGCAACCTTTACTACGAATATTACCGGAGAGGCCCAAGCAGTTTGCGACTCCTCTATCACTCCCTACTCCAGCATCCTGTCCGGTTGAGCGTACACCAAGTTTTTCATAGCCGGCGAGATGGAATAATTTCGTTGCCTTATGGGTTTATTATCGCCGATGTCTATGGCGTGCGAGACTAGGCGTTGTTTTTGGCTGGGAGTTAGCTCGTGTCTGTATGGCATAGCAGTAAGTTCATGGATAGGTTTGGTGTTGATCCGAGGATAAATCCGTGGCCAGACCAAATTGCAGGACGAAGTCGACGCCTAGGTACACGTTCTGGGTCAATGAGGGGACGATGTAAAACGTGACGTCTTTTATTTGACCCCTGAACATGACGGGTATTGTCACCATACCCTTAATAGCGTGTTTGGTGCCATCAGCTGTGCTGATGTCAGAACGAAAAGGTTTTATCAAACTAGGGTGTTGATGGAGTACTTTTCAGCCGACGTTCAAGGCAAAGCACCTAATACTAGCACCGGTGTCGATCAACGCGGCAGCGACTTGGCCCAACACTTTGATTGAGGCATACAGATGGGTATCATTCTCGGAAACCTACGATATGTTACATACAGATAAGATTTGACGGCAGGTGCGCACTCTCTTATGGAAGCTCCTCCAACGACGAGTTAACCATTTTGTTTTGTGCAAGCGAGAAGTGGCATCTTCTGATGCAAAGATTCGCTCTCGAGCCGCACGAGATTCCTGTAGCCGAATTGATACGGCTTTAAGGCACAACCCGCAGGGGGAATGCTGGTCGACAAGAGCACTCTTGGAGGCTAGCATTCTTTGGGGAGTTCCGCCCCCACGTACCCGAGGAGTCCGCAGAGGGAATGCCGGTCGACAAGAGCACTCTTGGAGGCTAGCATTCTTTGGGGAGTTCCGCCCCCACGTACCCGAGGAAATTCCCGCAGGGAGAGTGCCGGTCGACAAGAGCACTCTTGGAGGCTAGCATTCTTTGGGGAGCGCCGCCCCCACGGACCCGAGGATATGGGGGGCGCCGTGAGGTTCCCTCCTGGGATGACAGGTAACGACTCTGATTGGATCTGGACTACGCTTTGGACAACGAACTGGAATTGACGCTTTGGGCTGCCGGATGTGATGGTTTGGACCTAGTTGCTTTGCACAGTAGCGCCGAGGTGAAACTCGTGTGTGAACGGCTCCAATTCAACTATCATACCGTCTCCGTCCCGGTAAAACCTTGGCAGGCCTCGAAGTACGTTCGAAGTTCGCACCATTGGGTTGGTGGTGTAGGTTCGGTTGAGACGGACTCCCGATTAGCGCTGGTCTGGCTCTGAGCACTTGTCCCCATAAGGGCTTGTGCCAACCCTCGCATGGCCTCCCTGCTCTGCAAAGATAACCATAAGACCAAAAAGGCGACTACACACACGAACGGAGATAGCGGCTCCGAGGGGGGACCCAACAAAACTGGAGCAAACAAAATCAAAAGACCACAAATACCCAGAAAAAGAAACGAAGAATAATAACGACGACGCAACCAGCGGTTGCAGCCACGATGTCAACAGTACATCGCGAGCGGTACTAACAACGACAAAAACGAAGACTAACACAACGACAGTGAAGACGGATGAAAAACGGAGAATACAGACTGAGATTCCTGCGGCGTTCGGGCGCAGCAAAAAAATGATGCGAACGCCCGAGCGTCCCATTAAGGAGAAACGGGAAACTCTGCAGGACACTTCAGGTGTTCGAGCGGTGGGAGATAACATAAAGAGCACCGAAAATTCGATTGTCACCGCTGCGATCGTTACTAAAGTGACCGATGCAAGGGTCACAAATCCCGACACTGCAACGAAAAATTTCAGAAGCAAACGAGGAGATTACGGCACTAAAAGCAAAGAGTGACCAGACACCGCGTGATTGTACCGCCAACGTTGAAAATGTGGCGGAAGTACTGCACTCGGAAAAGAAACGCGATAACCTCTCCCAAGGATGGTTGCAAAGTACAATTGCGGCCCATCGATACGAAGAAGAAAGCCTACTCCGAAAAGCGGAAGATGTTCTGAAAAGAATACAAGCTGCATGCGACTCCCCAAAAATCAGCAAAGCAGCGAAGGAAGGGCTCCTTGAACTAGAGGAGCTCCTAGATCGCATAGGGCACTATCGGAGGAGCTGGTTAAGGGCCGAAGATGAACAGAATGCTAAAGAGGCGCTTGGGGCGAAATCTAAAGGCGACACGCAGATAGCTCCACCATTAAAGAATGGCGTCTAGCCCAATCGACGGAGATCGGGATAAAAGAAGGAAGGAAGAGGCACTTGACGGGCGTGGAGCACTAGATCATGGGTTCCAGACAGTGCTTACAAAAGGAGCGAAAAAAAAGCCAGAAAGTAAAGTTCACACGGACGCCCAATTAGAAAAAGGACCTGATGCAAAGCAGGAGAGGCAGAAGCCCCGACGAAGACCCCGGCAGCAGGCACTGCTTGTAAAGCCCCAAGA
Organism: Odontomyia ornata; assembly: GCA_963969285.1. Classification (NCBI taxonomy): domain Eukaryota; kingdom Metazoa; phylum Arthropoda; class Insecta; order Diptera; family Stratiomyidae; genus Odontomyia; species Odontomyia ornata. Next base: position 244,835,472 of record OZ017739.1, read on the forward strand.
TGGCCGATACAACGCGGAGGTACTGCGGGACATCAGGGGAAACGGAAGGCCCGAAGACACCAATACTACCATTAAAGTAGTACGACCAACGCGGTCGGGCCACATACTGGTCAAATTCGGAGCAGAGGCCGGCAATAAAGATGCATTCTGTGACACAGTAAAGAAAGTCCTCGGCAAAAGCGCAACTATAGCCCCGCTCGAGCCGATGGCAACGATCGAAATACGAGACATAGACTGCGTGACGGATCTGGCCGAGGTAGAAGAGGCCATCAAAAGGGAGTTCCCTAGCGTGGGAAGGATCAAAGCGAGACTGACAACAGAAAACAACAGGGGACAACGCATGGCCATAGTTGACTTGACCGAAAAGGACGCCGAACAATTCCTGAACTAGGGCAAAGTACGAATAGGGTGGGTTGTCTGTAGGACACGGCGAAGAGCAACGCCTCTTCAATGTTTCAAATGCCTTGGTTATGGTCACACCACACAAGTATGCAAAGGACCCGATAGGAGTTCCCTATGTTACAAATGCGGTGAAATGGGACATAAAAGAAAAGAGTGTACGCAGGAGGCACACTGTATTCTTTACAAGGATGCTGATCCAAAACCTGATTTTGGACACGTCTTGGGATCAGGAAAATGCCAGGTGTTCCAAGAAGCCCTAGCCAAGGCAAAATCAGAGCTGATCCGCATCCTGCAGCTAAACCTACACCGCAGTTCAACCGCCATAAATCTGCTTGAGCAGTTTGCGAGGGACATGAAAGCCGACTTCTTGCTGCTGAGTGAGCAACACCATAATAAAAGTCCTGCATTATGGTACTCTGATGAAACTGGTACTGCCGCTATCTGGGTTCGGAACAGTGACTTTCAGGCGGAGAGTTGTGGACGGGGGATGGTTTCGTGTGGGTTCGGTGCTCAGGGATCACCTTCTTTAGTGTGTACCTAACGCCTAACGAGTCGATATCATCTTTCCAAGCCAAGCTTAATGCTTTGGAGGGCGCTGTCTCGAACGCAGAGGGCAAAGTGCTCGTTGGGGGCGACTTCAATGCTAAAGCAATCGAATGGGGCATCCCTCAGACGGATCCGCGGGGAAAACGAGTCCTGGAAATGGCGGCCAAGACGGCCCCCGTCGTACTAAACTCCGGAAACACGCCGACTTTCCGCCGTATTGACTGTGAGGGAACCATACCGGACGTGACATTCGCCTCGGAGTCCTTAGTACGGAGGATACACAACTGGAAAGTATTAGAGGACTACTCAGCCAGTGATCATCAGTGCAATATGCTTGAGATAAGTGATGCTGTCTCCCGACGTCCTTGCTCTCGGCCTTCTACAACTGGATGGAACATCGGAAGGATGGACGTCGAGAGGTTCGTCAAGGTTCTCACAGCAGGTGAGCCGCTGCAGGGAGCTTCAGAGGGGGCGGAAGAACTGGCAGCTCAAGACGTGGTGAACTCTACTATGAGCATAATCACGACTGCTTGCTGCGCTTCTATGCCCCGTCGAAGACCCCGGCACGACAAGCCCCCAGTGTACTGGTGGTCTACTGAAATCGCTGAAAAGCGGAGGGAGTGTCACAAGCTTCGGCGTGAGGCTCAACGGGCGCGGAACCATGACGAGGCATGCAACCAGGTGGCAGCATATAAGTCGGCCAGGAAATGCCTTCGCAAACTGATCAACAGTAGCAAGGCTCGCTGCTGGCAAGACCTAGTGGACAATGTGAACAAGGATCCATGGGGTCTTGGCTACAAGCTGGTCATGGGGAAACTTGGTGCCCTACGGAAGCCTTGTATACATGACGCGGAAAAGATGGACGCGATAGTGCGGGGACTCTTCCCCGGCCATCCCGTCCGTGTTGACGCTGTCCATGGTGAAACAGCAGTAGAGTGCCCACTCTTCACACAGCTGGAACTGGAGGAGGCAGTCCTCTCATTGAAAGCGAGGAAGGCTCCAGGTCCAGATGGTGTTCCAGCTGAGATGTTGCGGCTCGTCTATCACCATTGTCCTGACTTGCTGCTCAGCACATTCAACGCTTGCCTACGGGACGGGGTTTTCCCGGTACGATGGAACGTGGCGAGGCTCGTGCTGATCAGCAAGGGGAAGGGAAATCCCGAGTCGCCGTCTGCATGCCGCCCGTTATGCATGCTAGACACGGCTGGGAAAGTGCTAGAGAAACTCATCAAGGGAAGACTCACTGACGCGATTCGGGTTGCTGGGGACCGATCTCCTCGGCAGTACGGCTTAGAGCAGGACGTTCTACCATTGATGCGATTGCAGAGGTGGTGAACGCGGTCCAAAACGCAGAGGCATATAGTCGCACCAAGCGACGGATCGTCCTGTTGGTGACACTCGACGGCAGGAATGCCTTCAACTCCGGTAGATGGGTGGATATTCTGGATACGCCGGAAAACTCTTTTCAAGTTCCAGAATATCTAATGCGGCTTTTGAGGAGCTACCTAAAGGACCGAAGCCTGCTCTACGACACGACACAGGGCCAACGAAGGATGGCGGTTACATCGGGTGTTGCCCAGGGATCTATACTTGGTCCGGACCTGTGGAACGTGTCTTACGACGGGCTACTGAGATTTGAGATGCCAGATGAGTCGCGCTTGGTCGGCTATGCGGATGATGTTGCGGCTCTGGTCGCTGGACGCACCGTTGAACAAGCGCAACTTAGGCTAGGTATGCTAATGCGCCGAGTGAGGGACTGGATGACTGCTCACAGGCTGAGTTTAGCCCTGGAGAAAACCGAAGTGGTCATCTTGACAAAAAGGAGAATCCCTAGAGTAAGGATGATCAGTATTGGAGATATACAAATCGAATCGAAGCCAGCGGTGAGGTACCTGGGGCTACTGATCGACTCGAAGATGAGTTTCTCTGAGCAAATCAGGGCAACGGCCGAGAAGGCTGCTTCGGGAATATCGGCCCTGAGTCGACTTATGGCCAACGTAGGGGGACCCAGCCCATCAAGAAGACGCCTTTTGATGAGTGCTGTAGGGTCAGTGCTACTGTACGGAGCAGAGGTATGGGGCGACGCTCTCAGCAAGAAGGTATACCGAAAACGTTTGGCACAGGTACAGAGAAGGGGAGCACTGAGAATTGCATCTTCGTATCCAACAGTCTCCGACTCGGCGGTGAGAGTGATTGCAGGCGTGATACCTGTCGCCCTCCTTGCTAGAGAGCGGCCCGCTATTTACCTGCGCCGAAACGAGGATGCCAGGGAGATAGCTGGCCGCGAGGAGAGACAGCGCTCGCTCAACGATTGGCAGCAGTCTTGGGTGAATTGCACGTAGGGGAGGTGGACTGCGCGCCTCATCCCGGATGTGAGACCGTGGCTAAATCGAAGGCATGGTGAGACTGACTTCTATCTGACCCAGCTTTTGTGCGGGCACGGGTGTTTTTAGTCTTACCTGCGTGTTCAAAATGGTTCAGGCTGCGAAGGGAACTCTACAGGGAGACGGGAGAGCTCACCCCGGATAATACAGTTTCGGTGATGCTTGAATCGGTTGACAAATGGAACCAGGTGGCACATTATGCTCGGCCAGTCCTAAAATATAAAAGGGACTCACAGCAGCCGGGGGCGCTGAGGCTGGGGGATCGCTCTTCTGGCATTTCCTCTTCCCCTCTCCCTTCCCGCTAGGAAAGGGACTCCCCAGCTTGAAGGCGCCCCACGGCGTAACAAAACGAGACCTGGCCCGAAGTAATGTGTCAAACGGTTCCACGCTGGGTTCTCAGGTTGACAGGGGAGGTGTTTAGTGGGTAGTCCAGTTAATCATGGAAGTCCCACACTCTGTGCATAAATAGCATTCACCTCCCTACAACAAAAAAAAAATAAAAAGGCACAAGCCAACAGCGGTGTGGCTTCAACTGATGCGTGATGAGGTGGTCGCATCAAAATCGTCTTTGGAGAGGCCTCCGGGAGGGAAGGAGCCTCCGCAGTCATCGGTGTAGTGTTGTCATGTCTGGTATTCGCAGTAAGCTGATAACCTATGCTTGAGCTTTGGAATACCGCTAAGGTGGTCGGGACGGACGGACGAGCGAGTCCGTTTTTGGAGATGGCGCAATCTGGACAATCTGGGAAGTAATTATTTGGTTTGCCGCAGCCGTAGCAGAAAACCGTGCGTTATACTCTACATGCAACAAACGGATGTCCGGTTTGTCCGCAGTTCCAGCAAGTGGTAAGTTTCCCCACCGTGGGTATCGCAAACTCGTCTGGCTCCTCAGCGGTTTTTCCCAGATCGGGAATGATTGCTTCCTGCGCCACTTCTGAAATCCCGCACAGCGGACCAGGTCTCGTCATCAGATATGGTCGTTCCCGCAAGTTCTCATCAACTTTTTCCTGTCTGCTGACGACTTGCTTTTGCAAGCAGCCATGTACTGAGAGTCCGAGTTCCAAGACGACAGCGAAGTTCAGGCCTTAAGTTGCGCTTCAACACCCACAACTATTGGGTTTGGGTCAATGACTCTGACAGTCGGTCGTTGAGCCGCGTGCTGAACGATTCATCCGGTCGTTGCCATCTGGCTTGGATTTTATCAAGTATCCTCTCATCCATATTGACTCCATACGTAATAATTCCTTCAACTGTGACCAGCGCAGGGGCGTAGAAGTGGTATGTACGCGCCAGTAAGTCTCGAGTGCTGACCCTCGCAACAACAACGGCAGGTAGCCGGCAAGCGCCGTGTGGGCCCCTGCCAGTATCTGATCAATCAATGATTCCACCCGAGCAATGAAGACCGCTACTGTGATGGACTGTGGTTCTTCACTAGGGTGGAGATTCCAACCTTGTATGATGCCAAGAATTTGAGGCGGCTTTAACCTACATGGGAGGTGTTGCTCCGGAGGAGCCACCGGACCTAGTGTCGGTGGTTGGACCTAACAAAGTCGTGGTTGGTGCAGCGGGGCCATCGGGTTCATAGAGGAGCTGGGCATGTTGCGCTAGGTCCCACTGCGGAGGCGTGCGGGGAGGGCTCTCCTTCTTACTCTCCAGGAAGACTACCCGGGTGGTCATATATATTCAGGATTAATGTGTATATATATATATATATATATATATATATATATATATATATATATATATATATATATATATATATATATATATATATATATATATATATATATATATATATATATATATATATATATATATATTCAATATAAATAAATATATATATATATATATATATATATATATATATATATATATATATTCTTAGGAGTTCCGGCGTACCGGCATCCTCCCATTCGCAAATTCAAATTGCCGCCTTAACATCTCCACCTTCTTTTGGGCACTTCTGCCCTTTTCTTTGTCTATTTAATTTTTTTATGTATTAGCTAAACTTTAAATGGATCATTTCACCCTTTTCACATCAATTTAATGTAAATCTATACGATAATTTTTGCTCTACATTGAAGCTTTCATTACGTCGTGCGGATATATTGATCTCGTTTTTCGGATGGCTCCGATAGCTTTCATAAATGACATACAGAATTCTTTGTAGCTACAATGAGTTGCACATTTTTTTAATAATTTTTTCTGAAAAATTATTAAAGAAGAAAAATGTTAGAAGAAGGTGGTTTCGACGTGTGTACTAATTCTCATCAGGGCATCACTAAGACAAGTACTTACAAGAGGAAATTTAACTTGAATATAATTCGTAGTTACAAAGACATATTCAGTTCGCATAAGTAGGAAAATAAAAAAAAGCTCTCTCACCTCTAAGCATGTGGTCGCCATCACCGGTGTGTATCTAAGAGTGATGGCCTGATGAGAATTAGTACACACGTCGAAACCACCTTCTTCTAACACTTTTTTTCTGTAATAATTTTTCAAAAAAAATTATTAAAAAAAATGTAACTCGTTCATGTAGCTACAAAGAGTTCCATAAGTAATTTTTTTATGTAGTTATTCCATTTCGCTTTGGTTTTTATTTCCCCATCATATTACTTCTATCCATTTGCACTATTTTTAATTATAAAAAAATAATAATAATATAATAATAATCTTAACTTTGCCACTAACAACACTCCATTCACTACTTCCCATTAATAAAATTCATTCGATACCCCTTCCCTAACAAAACCTAATTCTTTCCGTCATACTGACTAATTTTATTCATTTTATAATAATATGCAGGATCACCATGTAATTAAATAATTGTTGAAACATTTTTGATCTAAGGAAACAAGCACAAGCATGTGCATGTTTCCTACAATGACGAATTTTATAAATTATACTTTTATTAATTTTTAGAATGCAAACACAAGCGTAGAATGCCTTCTTTTTTGCATCTACCCTAACTAGATAGTCCCATGCGAGCGTTTGCACGCCCTTAGCAAAGGAATATTCCCACGCAAGTAAAACAACCAGCGTATCGAGAATGAACGAGACTTTTATTGAAATTGCTTCCACTTAAATAGTATTTTAACCTAACTGTACATATAGAACTTAATATATCCTAATTGCTTACAAACTATACTTAATATTATATTGCTTATAAAAAAGGTATTGCCAGGTGTTAAATCTACTAGAATGAAAAGTATTCAAATATTTGCTAACTTTACATAACTCATAATATATCTACTATGGACATCACTACACCCTGGCCGCTAAGTAAAAATTTTCAAATTGATTTAATTTTAAAATTTTTGGTTACTGATTGTTTTCTTCTCATTATTTTATCTCATTTTTATTTTTTTGTTTATAAATCAACGTTACATCTGTATTAGTAATGAAAAAATCATTTAAGTACATTATTTCGGGCCTATTAAATTTTGATATGATTTAATTTCAAGTATTTTAATGTGTTTATAAAGTATCTATTTCTCATTTGTATGGTTTTTCTGATGTACTAGTGATACACTTTTTTGTTCAATAAGTCTTTTTGTTGTTACTGATTAAATTGTTTTTGTTGCGTTCTCTTTGTACATTTAATCTTATATATAATATTGGCGAATAATCAATATTATAGCGTTTATATTAACTGGTCTTAATATCTTTTTTTTGTAGGAAGGATTTTGTAATTTTTGTTTTTGTTCTTATCCATAACTAATATTAGTTTTCTTATTTGAAAAGTGGAAGGGTATTAAGTCAAATCCAAAATTTGTATTAGGTTTTATTCAGAACAAAGTTAAATTCAAAACTTATATTAAGCTTAATTCAAAACCAAATTAAATTCAAAACTTCAAAATCTAAACTCTATTTTTTAATGTGAAAATATAAATAAAGTTATAAAATATTCATAAGGAGTATATAATAGATGTTGTGGAAATTCAAATGGAATTGTTCTTTTATAATCTGGACTATTCATTTTCAAGAGATAAGACACACTTTTCATTGTAGATTTTACCATTTCTTTCTTCTTTTCCAATCGGAACTTTGTTTCAGATTGAGAAATACTCTTTGCCGATTTGCATATTTTGAAGAATGTTTATTTTGATACATTCTTATTAATTTGTTCAGTATTATTTCGTTAAGTGCCTTTTCATGGATTTTGTCTATCATTTTGATTGTACATTGCGAATATTTTTAAATTTTTCTATCGTGCTCTTCTTGAAAATTTTATCTTTTTCTCTGATAGCTCTATTGAGCGATTTCGATGACAGTTTCTCCTTATGAGAAACTACGAGTAATTTCATAGAATTTTTGTTGCATCTTATTATTGAGGTTAGTGAGCTTTTACAACAGTAAAAATCAGCGTGTCTTGCTCAAGCAGTATATTCAGTGCGACTGATTCCTTTTACCAAAGAACACAAATTAATGATAATACATGTAATAGAAGTGAAAGAGAAAGAGCAAAGGAATTTTAAGAACTAGTATTGCATTTTTACAGTGTTATGTAAATGTATTTCAACAGTCTCCCACAATACAAGGTCGATCTATTGCTCTTTCCATCGTAACAATTTTAAGTAAATTTCATTATTTTTCAGAATTCATAATACACAAAAATTAAGTTAACAATGCACCAAAAAAATTTGATTCGTATTTATGATCCAAGTAATTTAACGAATTTTTGGTGATTATTCTTGGCGAAAACTTTCGTCAGAATATCAGCAACCATTTCCTGGGTAGATGCGTATTTGACGTCTATAATGCCCTGATTGAACATTTGCCTGATGTGATGAACGCACACATCAATATGCTTTGTGCGCGCATGGTAAACAGGATTCTTCACAAGTTGTAAGACACTCTGGTTGTCTCCATAAAGCAATGTTGGTCCATTGATGACGTTTTCAAAACCCATCTCAGCCAACAGACTCCTAAAGAAAATAATTTCTTTCGTTGCTAGGGACATGGCAAGATACTCTGCTTCCGTAGAACTCAGAGCTATGACATGTTGTTTTCGAGATTCTCAAGATATGGGGCCACCAATGTATCCCGTAAATGACTTTCTTTCATCATTACAATCAGCCCAATCAGCATTAGCGCATCCCATCAAAGAATGACCTGTTTTAGAATAACGATTTTTAACTTTATAGTGGAGTTTAAATATTTCACAATATTCCTCGCAGATTTCAAATGCGTTGAATGTAGATCCTGATTGTATTGCGATAGCCTTACCACGTAATGTAATATGTCCGGTTGCGTCATCAATGCCAGGTACATAAGGGATGGACTGATACATTTTTACGTCAGCCTTTTCACAGTTTGAGCAGTCGCTCCAAGATTTTAAGATCGTTCCTCGGTTGAGTGGCATTGGTGTCGAGTTACATTTCAACATACGATTTTCCTGAAGAAGGTTTTGGATGAATTGTTCTTGGTTACTTGTTATGTCTCCTCGCTCTTCATTTCTGCATATTTCAATTCCTAGAAAGTATTCTGCAGGTCCTTTGTCAATTATGTTGAAAACAGATGATAATCTTCTTTTGATGTAGTTTAAATCATCCTGATGAGAGCTTGCGATCAGCATATCATCGGCATAAACAACAATTATGTTCGTTTTTTCAGCTCTATTCGTAATATAGGCACAAGTGTCCGCTTTACATTGTGTATGATAATAATAATCAATACAATATGAAAATATCGCACTAGCACATTAACTAGGCGATATCGCGAAAATATTAAGTTAACAGGCACTTTAACCTGTAACTACGGCGATGGATTCTTAATTGGATTGTATATCACGCTAGCACATGAACTAGGTGATCTTACGCAAATTGAATGAAGATCAAAACCAACTTCAATATATCTCATCCAAGCACTTGGAACTTGGATGGATGTTGTTGTTTGATTAGATCTCAAGCACTTGAACTTGGTCTAATTATTCTATGTGTAGTGTAATCTTTTCTAGCATCCAAGCACTTGAACTTGAGCTAGTTTGTAGTTTTCGTTTAACCGAAGTAAAAATGCGAGTTGTTACTGAACAACTGGGATATGTTTATTTTGATGCAAATTACTTATAGTGCTGACAATTATGTTTTGTGCATACAACTTTCTCACGACAATTTCGCTGGCCAGGTATGGTAGTGAACTTGAGATAGATCACGTTTCGTCATTTGTCTGAAATTGTCGTGAGAATCACAATAAAAATGTATTTTGATACATTAGTGGATAAATTTAGAATGCATTGTCACATGAATTTAGATTACAGGTATTTATTGCAATTTGAAGATTTTTGAAATGTAAGTATGTAAGTTGAAATGAAAATTATAGAAATATAATTGAACTGAACACATTGAATGAAACCGATTTTCTTCAATGTCTCATCCAACTTCTTGTTCCATTCGCGTCCGGATTGTTTTAATCCGTAAAGAGCTTTCTTTAACTTGCATACTCGCTCCGGATATCTTTTATCAATAAAAGTTTTAGCATGCTCCATATATATCTCCTCCTCGAGTGTGCCGTTAAGATATTCAGCAGTTACATCCAGTTGATGCAACAACAAATTAAATTCAGCAGCCGACGCGAGGACACATCTTACTGTCGAATAACGTGCTACCGGCGAAAAAGTTTCCTTGTAATCAATTTTCACTTTTTAACTACACCCTTTCGCCACAAGTCTTGACTTGTAGCGAACTATTTTTCCTTTTTGGTCGGTCTTAATATTGAATACCAATTTACAATCCCAGGTTTGATTCTTTATGATGGCATCATATTCTGCTTGCATTGACTTTTCCACTCATCTGCTTGTGGACCTGAAAGCGTAAATTCCACAGTGAGCGGGTTTTCTGCTCGATCTACATCCGTCAAGTTAATTGAGTTTTGTTTTCCGGTTCGAATTAGGCACGGTCTTCCTGATTTATCCGTCCTGATAATTCTGGGGCTACATCCTTTATTATAGGATTCCGCAATTGGTTTTTCTTTATCTTGTTCATTTTCGTCTTGATCGCTTTCGTAAACTTCATCACTGTCCACGGGTTTGCTTGGTGATATAGTCTTACTACTAGAAGTCTCTCCCATTGCCTCGAATGTTTCACTTTCCACATTTTCTTCTTCGGGTTCATTATGGAAAATAACTAACTGATAATCGTTATTCTCATTTGTATCACATTCGTTTTTCAAAAATGTTACATCTCTGCTTTTGTACATCTTCCGTGAATTGGGTTCATAAAGCCGGTAAGCCTTTGCTTCTTCCCTATATTCTACAAATATAACTGGTATTCCTTTCGGATCAAATTTCGACTTGCTTGTCTGCTTATTTAGCATTATTACTCGGCATCCGAATTTTTTTAGGTGTTTTACTCCATGCCAAGCTTGAAAATGTGTAATTTTTTCAAGTAATCTGGTAGGCGCTCGGTTTCGCAAAGAACATGCCGTATTCACAGGCTCCGCCCAATACGACTCCGGTAATTTCGCTTGAATCAACATACACCGAGCCATTTCGATCAGTGTGCGATTTGCACGCTCAGCCACACCTTTCTGCTGCGATGTGTATTCAGCAATTAATTGCCGACGGATACCATGCTGATTGAGATATTCTGTGAAATCACGACTTAAATACTCTTTTGCATTATCGCTGCAAAACATTTTTATTCTACACCCCGTCAGGTTCTCTGCATTTTGCTTAAATGTTTTTAGCACACTAAGTATTTCACTTTTTTGCTTCAAAAATGCAACAAACATCATTCTGGTGCAATCGTCTATGAAAGTGACAAAATATTTTGCTCCACCAATCGAATTTTGTCTCATTGGACCACATACATCACTATGTATAAGTTCTGGTGATACGGATACGGATACCGGTTTTCCTTTTCGCTTACTCCTACATTCGGCTGCGTAGTGGTCTGTTTTGTGACACACAAAGCACTTTATTTTCTTTCTAAATTTGTCACTGTCTTTTGCTCGGGTATTCCATTGCTCCGATTTCGTTTTTGACATTAAAAAATGTTCGAACTCTCTACTTTCGCCTTTTTCGGCATCTCTCCTGCGGTCTTCGTCGATCAACTTTGTTTTTAAATTTTCGAAAGGCGCCAACTCATCTCTTGTCTCCATCGCAATTACATAATTGTCGAATGATTTTGGCAGGCTCGCTAATAGAATAATAGATAGTAGGTCTTCTTCGACTGATATGTCTATCTCTTTTAATTTTTCCGAAATGTCGACAAAATCGTGTATATGTGTGGAGATAGATGAAGTCTCCGCCATTTTGAATGACAAAAGTTGCTAGAAAAGCGTTACTTTTTTTTTCTACCACGCCCAGCAGATTGATGAATTCCCTCTAGAATTTTCCAGGCGTCTTTTGCTCTTTTAGCGTTTTTAATGTGAATAAGCTGTGATACACTTATATTCTGGAGAATGGTGGCTAAAGCTTTTTCGACTTTGTTGGACCATTCCACTCTGACGGTAGCTGCGTCGGTTTCCTCCGGTTTCGGGCCATTTACATATTTCCACAGATCCTGACAACTCAAGGCACTTTTCATCTAGAGCTTCCAGCTGCAATAATTTTTATCGTGCAGATTTTTAATTACTGGAACAACAGCCGTTGAACTCATCTTTCGCAATCACTACTTTTTTATGTTTTCACGAGATTCACTTGAAATTTTTTACTTTTTAACTGCTATTGTTGGGTCTGGGCCCATAACCTGTTGAGGTTAGTTAGATTTTACAGTAGTAAAAACCAGCATGTCTTGCTCAAGCGGTATATTCAATGCGACTGATATACATGTAATAGAAGTGAGAGAGAAAGAGCAGAGGAATTTTAGAACAAGTATTGCATCTTTACAGTGTTATGTAAATGTATTTCAACACTTATCGCTTGCCTATTTCTTCTATCTGCATCTGCATTAAATTGTTTCTTTTCCCTGTTAAATAATTGACTTTTTTGTATTTGTACTATTTGGTCAGAACTTATTGTCGCAAATATAAATATCTGGTTCTGTTTGAGGAAATAAGGATTTGTTATTTGTACTTTCAGAAGTAAGTTTGCTTTTCATACTTCGTGTTATGGTTACGGCTGCTAGATTTTCAGCATTTAATTTTGTATGTTAATCTGAACTTTCTGAATTTAGTTTGGTTCTTAATGTTGTATCCGTTTTGATATTCATATTATGTTTTTCAGTAATATCAATTAAATTTGGACTTTGGAATAATTCTAAGAGTCCTTCATAAGGATCACAGGATATTGTTTTATTTTCATCTGCTTTTAGAATTTTAACCGTTTCCATTGTATCTTCTTTTGATTTCAAAAGAGCTTCTTCAATCTCTTTTTCCTTCATATCTAATGCTTTCAATTGTTTTATCTCATATATTAGTACTTGGTTTTCGCATTCAAAGTTTGTAGTATATTTTCTATTTGAACAATGTTTTGGTTTTATTTGGGCATTGTTGCACAATACCCGTACACCCTATGTGTACTGGCATGCGCTGGGAGCTTGATATGATGTATATCATATATACACATCAAGGCTCCCAGGGAGAGAGAGATATTCCCGTGTAACACTTACCTGCTACTTTATATTTGTCAATTAGATCAGTGAAAATGTTCTTCTGTTTAATGATTTAATTTTTATTTTATTCTTTGCTTGGTTATATAATTACACGTTCAGTTGACTATACTAATATTAATAACATATTTTGCTATTGAATTCGTTTAATAATTAATTTATTACAGAGACGTATAAAGTTCGAGCATTAATGGAGCTTGTAAAATTTTTGCAATTTATATTTACTTTAATTATATTTGTTTGTTATTCAGAGGGAAAAGGAAATTTGAAGAAACCAATCTATTTACTTAAGCTTTAACTGTTGCTCGGGCTGACGCCTTGAGCACGCAGTTATATTAACGAATCAATTGATTATAATCCAACTGCTAGCCCCGGGCACAAAGCCTTGGGACGCTAATACTCGGGCTTAAGCCTTGAGTACGCAGTCAGATTGATAAATCAATCAATTACTATTTCAACTGCAGGCCGCGGGCATAACAGCCTTGGGGCGCTTATACTCGGGCGGATACCTTCAGTATGCAGTTGAACGCTTTCTTAATTCGCTTACCCCGGGCTAAGTACAGGCCCCGGGCATAAATGCTCGGGCGCACGCCTTGAGGCAGCGAATGGGGAAACACTTCTCGATTTTCTTATTTCTATAATTTTCTTTTATACTATAATTATGCTGACTTTATTGCTTACCAACTAAAATAATGAAGACAATTTACCATTTAAAAGATCAAAGTTCAACAACAAAAACAGTTTAATGTATTTAGTGCCATCTCTCTGTGACTGGTGCAACCACAAAGCTAAAGCTTTCGCTCGATTTGCAATGCATGTAACCAATTCGTTCCGCTGGGCGGTACGTTCGATTGCGAAGTCTTGTGGGTATATGTTAGATACTTAATACGAGTAAGGATACACACCCATTTTTGCTAATCCATGATACGACACCGCGCCCACAGATGCTTTGATTACAATTCGCAGCTTTTCGTATATGTATGTTGTCATTTACAGTACACAGAGAGGAACGACGGAACACGAACCGAACAATATTTGGACTGCGGTTCCCTTAACATTGCCTCCCCGCTGAAAAGAAAAGTTCACGACTGGCTTGAACAGCCTTGTCGTGAAAGATGTTCATTTTCGCTTCATTGTTTTAATTGGTAAACTTGGAATGTTGATCTAAAAATTTCTGATTTAAACGATTTTAATCGAACTTTTTTTCCTTGCTTATCGTTTCATAAAAAGTCATGTTAGGCTCCTTTCAATATTCATTTCTGATTACAATATTTGTTTCTTATTGAAATATAATGACGTAATTTTTTCATTATCTTCGTTTGAGTTGCCTTGCTTTGAATTTTTAAATTAATTGTTTTCTTAGCCTTATTAGGTATTTTCATTTGTTTTTGTTTTGCTCTATTTACATACTAGAAGATGAATTATAATTAATTACATATTTATACACTGTTTCGATTATTTGTCTTTTACAATATTTTTTTTTGTTTTACTTTAATGCTTCTGCATTGCTGTAATTTATGTAACATATAATTTCTCTTTTTTCTCTTTATTTCCTTGTTTTGCTTTATTTACATATTAGAATGTTACTGCACATGAAGATATAATCAATTTTTGTTTTTGGCTTTTTACAATATGCTTTTTTTCTTTACTTGAATCAGCTTACTGCATTATGCTTTCGCATTGCTATGATTTATCTACTTAACACCTAATAATAAGTTTTTTTTGGTTTTTTGTTTTTATTTAGTTGTATTGGCTTACTTTTATATAAAAGAGCACATGAAGATATAATCCATTTTTGTTTTACGATGAACTATATTTAATTTCACATTTATACACTGTTTCGCCTATTTGTCTTCTACAATATTTTCTTCATAATTAAATTACCATAGACTATAACCAAAAGCTTGCTAAATAAGCTTTTGGTTATGTACTTTGTAATTAAAATGTTAATAGATTAGTAGGGAAATTTTGTTAGTACGAGTATATGAAGCTTTAGATGCTCTTTTGTTTTGGGAACAACCCAGTTAAACTGTACATGGGGAATGTAAGATCAATACGATCGTTTTCGTTCGGGAATTTTTAGCTTTGCACGGGAATAGCTTGCGAGTTGTTGTAGTTGCTTCATTGCTAAAGCTTTAATCGGTTTTGTGTAGTGTGGGGTAATGAGTGTGGGACCTAAGTTTTTCTCTTAATGTGGATCGTTAATTTTGTTAGTGGGAAACAAAGATTGATAATTTACATGAAGGTGCTTAATGAGGTTTGAAGATAAGATGAGAAGGAGAATAGCTTTGTCTCTGCAATTACGAATGAGCAAATTGTATGTTATTTTTTTTCTTTTCACATGCGCCAATTGCTCGGAATTCTATGCTTTGTACATTATACATGCTAATTTGTGGTTGGCGGGTAATCGTAATGAAGATGATTTGTTTCTTTTAGGTTAGCTTTATGTAGCTTGTAGTGGGTAGGGCTTGCTGTGGGATTATGTAGCTTTTAAGGTATATGCCTTTAAACGTTATTTGATTGGTTCAAATTGTCTATTGCAACTCCTGTATTTATATGACATAGTACAAAGGGAACTTTATTTGAATTATACCACTCTTTCTTTTAATTATGTGTAAAGCTGGAGATTATTGATAAATCGAAGACAACGTGTTATT
Source organism: Odontomyia ornata (assembly GCA_963969285.1). NCBI lineage: Eukaryota > Metazoa > Arthropoda > Insecta > Diptera > Stratiomyidae > Odontomyia > Odontomyia ornata. The sequence continues at coordinate 244,851,009 of OZ017739.1, forward strand.
TTGAAGTATTTTTATTAAATATAGAAACGTTGGGTATGTTACAATGAATGTTATTAAGGAAATAAAATTAGAAGGAAATATCTTAAGCTTGAAAGTTATGATATAAACTTTGAATGATTTCAGCAAACTGTTAAGTTAAAAATATCTTGCGAGAAGGAGTAAAAACAAAACTATCACTATATGTTGGGCATAGGACCATATAGTTTCGGCCTTCATTTAAGACCCTATATGTTCCATAGAATTTCTCCCTAGTGAGTGTCTGTTTGGTTTAGCGTAACGCTGTCCCAGACTTTGCTGGAAGACAGTACATTGCCCTGCGAGGTCACTTCATTAGCCGTTCGTTAAAATTGTTGATCTCGATCTCGAGGATACGTATAAAGTGGAAGGGTTGGAAATGGGTGGGCTGTTAAGCAGAAATATTACATTAAAAATATCTTGCGAGAAAGAGTCGAAACAAAACGATCACTATATGTTGGGCATAGGAGCATATAGTTTCGGCCTTCATTTAAGACCCTATATGTTCCGTTGAATTTCTCCCTAGCGAGTATATGTTCGGTTTAGCGTAACGCTGTCCCCGACTTTGCTGGAGGACAGTGCAGTGCCGTGCGAGGTCACTTCATTAGCCGTTGGTTAAAATTGTCGACCTCGAGGATACGTGTAATATGGGAGGGTGGGAAATGGGTGGGTTTTTAAATTTTTCGCGTTATCCACAGGGGTTTCAATGGTAAGTTATTTAGTAGTTATCAGTTAAAATGTATTTATTGAGCGATGAAACGAAAATGACTAGTGGAAGCGTGACTGCAAACCATTTTAGGTCAACACTACAGAAGCTCCGATTGGTTGGTATATCGACTTAATATTAAATGTAGCGTACCTGCCGACAGTTGAAGTCGGGCAGCTTAGAGACTTTTATTTATTTCTATAGTGACTTACAACTAAAAATAGCGTGTCCGCTGACAACTAGGGTCCATGGCTCAGAGGCTATTGTCGGTTTTGTTACCGACTTGTAATTAAAAATAGCGTGTCCATTGATAGCTTCGGTCGATGGCTCAGAGGCTATTATGAGTTTTTTGTTGTGCCTTAAAATTAAAAACAGCGTGTCCGCTGGCAACTAGGGTCCACGGCTCAGAGGCTATTGTCGGTTTTCTTACCGACTTGTAATTAAAAATAGCGTGTCCACCGACAGCTTCGGTCGACGGCTCAGAGTGTAACACGCTTTTCTTTGCTGATGGTTCACCATATACTTTAGTTTCCTAATTTACAAAAAAAAAAATTAAAAAAAAAACACTTTAAAAAATTTTTTTTAACTGACATACATCACATTATAAACATCAGAATAGGCGAGAAAAATAAGAAGACAGTTTTCAATTTTTGCCGGAGAAGGTCAGAAAAAAAGGATAATTAAAAAAGAATTTTTTTTTTCTGATTAGTATTCTGAAAGAGAATAAAAGTAAATAGGAGTTGATATTTTCAATTTGAGAATTGAAGAAGTGTTTGAGTAGGAGAAAAGAAAGTTTTGATTCGGGAGGAAGCAAAGAAAGCTTTTGTTTGAAAACATTTCCCAGAAGAAAGAAAAGGATAATTGTTCATTGAGAAGTAACAAAAGAAGATTCTTGAAGAATAAGCAAAAAAGATTGGTTGAGGCAATTTTTCCCAGAAGAAAATAAGTTACATCACGACGTCAATTTCTTATCGTCAAGAAAAGAAGAAGATCCACAGGAATAATTTTACTAAGCAATTTATTTATCTTGTGTTATTATTTTTTAGAAGAAAAATACAACTTGGTGATTATCTATCAAGGAAACTAGAGGCGAGTACAAGGATAAAGAGTTAGTAGTGGAGACGACAATAAACACGGAAGCTCCCAAGTGCTGCTTTGTTGCCGTGGTCAGACGTGTTGTTAGGTGCGGAGAGTCCTAATACTGCTCGAAACTGCCTTGTATAGTTTGCTGACTTCTCAGACCTTGATCACCAAACAAAGGGAACGTTCTAATCCCACGAAAATCAAGACACTTCCGCGTTCGCTTCGAGTCGGACTTTTGGTGTGGTGTCAATTCCAATTCCGTGCAATCTACCCGCGATTTCGTTTAAAGACTGAGTGATTACGAGCCAGTGCAGCCAATTGACAAGTGTGGTGTATTTTTACGGGAGCTTTCAACTTTCAGCGTGTGCCCGTGTTGCTAGAGATGAAGCCACGCCTGGCTGTCAGTACGTCACTTTGCCTAAGCACACGTTTGCCTTCCTTACATACTTGGATACCTACATGGCAAATGTCATCAAACGAATCTGAATTGAAAAGCAGAAGAAGATTTATTGAAGAAGAAGAAAAGAGTCGGAATTAGAACATCGAGAAGAAGATATTTTCCAATAATCTATGAGGAAGATTTTTTTGTTTTTGTTTTTTAACTATCATAATTGATTTGCCAAAAATATCATAATTGATTAGCCAGAGCTATCACAATTGATTAGCCAGAACTATCATAATTGATTAGCCCGAACTATCATAATTGATTAGCCAGAATTATCATAATATAATTTAAATTTTAAATTAGGATATTTGATTTTTTTTTAAATTTAATTATTGTATAAAAGTATATATATATATATATATATATATATATATATATATATATATATATATATACATATTATATTATATTTTATATAAACACATTGAACAGTTTATTTTTTTTTTATTATCACATATTTCAAGATGATAAGTATATAGTGGATCATGGGGTAAAATCTCTTAGGTGAGAGATGAATCACCTCCCTTACTATATGTCGATCTGACGAGCTAAGAATGGTAAATTACTGATTCCCTTCGGTCGGTGACTCGAGTGGGTTTACCCATCTCACAAATGTAGTTATTCCTTTGTGGATATTTTCTTTCTGAGCGATTAATTATTTTGACTGTCCTATTAATATTCAAAATTCAAAAACTGTAATAAAATCTTACGTGACTGGAGACACTTTTCTGTTGTCCACATATAAAGTACCATTAACCCTCCCCTGAGAGTGAATTCTATATAATTTGTCACCATATGGTACTCGTGGAGCTTGTCTTTTAAGCATGATGACAAAAATGTCCTCATAACAAGAGGCTATTGTAATCATGTAACATAGACATCAGAATAGCGTGTCTGCTGATGATTTCCGATCAACAGCTCAGAGGCTATCTTTTTTTTTTTTACTTAGACTAAAGGCCGAGTGGCCGCCGACAGTTTTGTTTTGCAGAGACCACATTTGTGGCTGTCGACAGTGGGTTTTTGCGGGACCACTAAATTTATTGGGTTTTCCTATTTATTTATAAGAGCTTGCCGGGATTTATCGGCTTGACTGCCACTAGTTTCCTTTTTATTACTGCTAATACTATGAAATTGCAAATTGAGTGCTGAATTGATATTTTGTCATTCGTGGGGGGGAGGGTAATTGAAAGAGATAATAAGTTTAAGGGTAAATTTGTTTGCATTGAGTTGGCCTATATTGTATTGTGTTATAATAATTAAGTCGTTTATTTCACGGTTCCTACACTTGGATTAGTTCAGTAAAACTTGAAATTATGTTTGTTTCTTGTTGAGCATTTGCATTGAAAAATTGTCTCTTGTATCTAAATTTTATATTCATTTCACGTGGTTGGTTTATTTATTTGCACTTTAATTTAACTGCATAAAAAATTATATAATAGACGTTTATTCATTAATTTCATCATCATTAAAGGCTCTCAAGAAATTATTCGAATGCTAGATCAATTTTAAAGATAAGACTTGAATATTCATGTGGATGCGCGTTATTGTTATTATTGTTTCAGTTGTTTGAGCGATAAAAGATGTTATGTTGATATAACGATGGACACGAGTTTGCTTACTCGTTATTTATGTTTTCATTATGCTTGCTCGTGTTTGATGTTTACTTGTACTGTTGATTGTTTTGCATGTAAGTCAACTGAAACATTATCTCTTCGATGAGTTGTCCGTTAAATTAAGTTTGAATAATTTGGAAGTTTATTTGATTGATTTTAAAATAGACTAGATTAGATTTTGGAATATTGTGGAATTTCTCTGCAAAAAATATTGGATATGAATATTATATGCTTGTTATTTAGATGATCAATGAGATTGATTTTTTTTAAATTTGAGAATACTGATCTAGTTTCATTGTAGTATCATACAGGAATTGAATGGTTTCGGATATCGGCTGGGTGGAAAGATTTACAGCCCATTTAATTTTGCTCCACAATGCGCTACATTGTGGTATGTGGTATTTGTACCGGCTGCGCCAATTTGTTGCAATACCCGTACACCCTATGTGTACTGGCATGCGCTGGGAGCTTGATATGATGTATATCCTATATACACATCAAGGCTCCCAAGGAGAGAGAGATATTCCCGTATAACACTTACCTGCTACTTTATGCAAGTCAAATAGATCAGTGAAAAGGTTCTTCTGTTTAATGATTTAATTTTTATTTTATTCTTTGCTTTGTTATATAATTACACGTTCAGTTGACTACACTAATATTAAACATATTTTGCTATTGAATTCGTTTAATAATTAATTTATTACAGAGACGTATAAAGTTCGAGCATTAATGGAGCTTGTAAAATTTTTGCAATTTATATTTACTTTAATTATATTTGTTTGTTATTCAGAGGGAAAAGGAAATTTGAAGAAACCAATCTATTTACTTAAGCTTTAACTGTTGCTCGGGCTGACGTCTTGAGCACGCAGTTATATTAACGAATCAATTGATTATAATCCAACTGCTAGCCCCGGGCACAAAGCCTTGGGACGCTAATACTCGGGCTGATGCCTTGAGTACGCAGTCAGATTGATAAATCAATCAATTACTATTTCAACTGCAGGCCCTGGGCATAACAGCCTTGGGCGCTTATACTCGGGCGGAAGCCTTGAGTATGCAGTTGAACGCTTTCTTAATTCGCTTACCCCGGGCTAAGTACAGGCCCCGGGCATAACTGCTTGGGCGCACGCCTTGAGGCAGCGAATGGAGAAATACTTCTCGATTTTCTTACTTCTATAATTTTCTTTTATACTATAATTATGCTGACTTTATTGCTTACCAACTAAAATAATGAAGACAATTTACCATTTAAAAGATCAAAGTTCAACAACAAAAACAGTTTAATGTATTTAGTGCCATCTCTCTGTGACTGGTGCAACCACAAAGCTAAAGCTTTCGCTCGATTTGCAATGCATGTAACCAATTCGTTCCGCTGGGCGGTACGTTCGATTGCAAAGTCTTATGTGTATATGTTTGATACTTAATACGAGTATGGATGCACACCCACTTCTGCTAATCCATGATACGACACCGCGCCCACAGATGCTTTGATTACAATTCGCAGCTTTTCGTATATGTATGGTTGTCATTTACAGTACAGAGAGAGGAACGATGGAACACGAACCGAGCAATATTTGGACTGCGGTTCCCGTAACACGCAGGCCAATTCTCTTTTTTCTTCAAAAGCCGTCGGGCCTTGCCTTTTTCGGTGAGCAGATGCGCTTCAACTCCTTCGAGATATAGAAGATGACTCAAAGGACTCGAAATGCGTCTGCTCAGTTAAAAAGGCAAGGCCCAAACGCTTTTGAAGAAAAAAAAAAACAAATTATTATTATTATATTATTGATACAAAAAATGTTGGATTAATACAAAAAGGGTCCTCTATTCAAGATTACAAAACTATATACAAGGAGTGAAATTGATGGTTTTTTGGTGAATATTTACAGAGTGGGGAAATTTATGGAGGATATTCAACTTATTTACAAATCCATAGTTTGGATGTGTTGACTCTTCAAGAAACTAGTGAAGCTTATTTGGTTGGTTTGTTCGAAGATACCAAGCTCGTGCGCTATTCATGCTAAGCTTGTTACCATAATGGCCAGAATATCAATTCCCTCGTCGCATTCATGGTTAAAGTGCCTGAATTGATTCAAAAAATATTGAATTCATTCGAAAGGGTCCTTTTCAGGACTAAAAAGAGTTATATTATTGAAATTTTGTAGGGAATATTTATAAAGTGGGACAATTTACCAAAGATATTCAATGGGCCTACTGTTCCATAGTTTGGGTGTGATTGTTCGTGATGAAGCAAGTGAAGCTTATTTGATTGATTTATTCGAAGATACAAATTCATGCACTATTCATACTAGACTTATCACCACCATGCCGAAGCATATTCAACGATTTTGTTTATTTGATAACCGCAGGATATTTTTTTTTTCTTGAAAAGCCGTCGGGCCTTGCTTTGTTGTTGGAGCTCACATAACAAAGCAGGGCCCGACGGCTTTTCAAGAAAAAAATTAAACAAATAAAATTTATAGTTCCATAGTCAGTAGTGTGTTGGCGCTTGAAGAAGCAAGTGAAGCTCATTTAGTTAGTTTGGGCTTAGGAAAAATATTTTACAGGCAGGTTAAAAAATCTTGCAAGGAATAAAAAATATTGCAGCAGCATCATGATTCTTCTTCATCCATGAATCAGTCAAATGGATGAAATTGCAGAAACTACTGGCGATTTAGCCAACCAATGAGGGTTCCATTGACTTACACAGGTACAGAAGGAATCAATACAATCACAAGAAATGACATCGATCGTTGCAGGAATTGAAAAGAATCTTTCAACAAAATATTTTCAGAAGCCTATGCAAATTTGAAGATTCAATGAAATTTTTTTAACCAGTGATATAAATTTGGACAGAAGTCTTAACGTGAATAACAAAATTAGTGCAGCTTATGAATGACCTATACGATAATTAGAAAAAAGAAGCTCAAAAAGTTCGAATTGGAACATTCTTCGAGCCTAAGGTAGTATGCATTGCATTTCTTATATTTTTTCCATAGTGATAAAACCAATAAAAAAGTTCTACGCAAGTAAGTAATAAAAATAATTACTGATTGAATAAATATTTACTCAGAGGTCCAAAGCTGGGAAGCGAACGTTTCAAATGTGACCACTGCCCCTCTATGGTATTTGTATGTGCACCACTCTCGGGGTCAACAAAATTCAGCGAGTGGTTCACTTTCAAATGGCTGAAGCCTTCGTCGTCGAGGCAATCGTAAGCCTGTAAGCAATATTGAAATGCAATACTTATCCTTAATTAGAAATAAAAAACTTACTTTGCAGCAATCTGAAATGATTGTGGTGCCGGGCAATATGAAGGTTTTTATTATTGGAAGTAATTCTCCTTTGCTTCTTTGTGGAACGGGGACAAAAACATCTCCCCGTTCCTCTCTCCACACCTCCAAAAATCCATTGCCCTTTGATGATTCGCCCTCTGTTATACTTTCGCTTGCCGAATTTCCATTCGTCGATTTCGACAATGTGGTTCACCCCTGAAAGAAATAAAAGAATCAGAAACATTCTTAGTAATAAGAATTTTCACACTAAGTTACCGCCAATTTTCTCGCTTCTTTCTATTAAGTCCATTTCCACGATTTCCCTACACAGTTTCCCCCACAAAACCGCTGTGCGGGAGGCAATTTGGGCATTTTTTATTACTTGGAGCTAGGTGAATCGGTCGCACCACGAATGAATCGCGGCCAGACACTTCCACATTGGCAGATTGCTGTTGCCAAAAATGGTCCCCTGCCGTAAGGTGCGCCTTATAAACAATAAAACGATAGTTAAAAGTTAAACTTTTGATGTTATTTAAATACCCATAATTGCACATTTTGCCATTATTTAGTAATTGGCGGCATTTCGAGCGCCAGCCATCCGCTTTCGAAATATCGACCTCAATTTTTAGTGGGGCTTGGCATTTTTTACAGGCTGCTTGCCTAGGAACAAGACCCCACTCTTGTAACAAAACAATGACATGTTTCGCCAACACCCCATTCGTCTCCTCCACGTCAAAATTGTCAGTGATTTTTTAATATTAATAGACACTGTAATGAAGAGAAAAAAGTTCAACAAGCTTATCACCTGCACAAATGATATCCATACGGCGATGTCGTTTATGATATATATATATATATATATATATATATATATATATATATATATATATATATATATATATATATATATATATATATATATATATATATATATATATATATATATATATATATATATATATATATATATATATATATATATATATATATATATATATATATATAATATATATATATATATATATATATATATATATATATATATATATATATATATATATATATATATATATATATAAATATATATATATATATATATATATATATATATATATATATATATATATATATATATATATATATATATATATATATATATATATATATATATAATATATATATATATATATATATATATATATATATATATATATATATATATATATATATATATATATATATATATATATATATATATATATATATATATATATATATATATATATATATATATATATATATATATATATATATATATATATATATATATATATATATATATATATATATATATATATATATATATATATATATATATATATATATATATATATATATATATATATATATATATATATATATTATATATATATATATATATATATATATATATATATATATATATATATATATATATATATATATATATATATATATATATATATATATATATATATATATATATATATATATATATATATATATATATATATATATATATATATATATATATTATATATATATATATATATATATATATATATATATATATATATATATATATATATATATATATATATATATATATATATATATATATATATATATATATATATATATATATATATATATATATATATATATATATATATATATATATATATATATATATATATATATATATATATATATATATATATATATATATATATATATATATATATATATATATATATATATATATATATATATATATATATATATATATATATATATATATATATATATATAATATATATATATATATATATATATATATATATATATATATATATATATATATATATATATATATATATATATATATATATATATATATATATATATATATATATATATATATATATATATATATATATATATATATATATATATATATATATATATATATATATATATATATATATATATATATATATATATATATATATATATATATATATATTATATATATATATATATATATATATATATATATATATATATATATATATATATATATATATATATATATATATATATATATATATATATATATATATATATTATATATATATATATATATATATATATATATATATATATATATATATATATATATATATATATATATATATATATATATATATTATATATATATATATATATATAT
>OZ017739.1:244860614-244913114 GCA_963969285.1 Odontomyia ornata
TATATATATATATATATTATATATATATATATATATTATATATATATATATATATATATATATATATATATATATATATATATATATATATATATATATATATATATATATAATATATATATATATATATATATATATATATATATATATATATATATATATATATATATATATATATATATATATATATATATATATATATATATATATATATATATATATATATATATATATATATATATATATATATATATATATATATATATATATATATATATATATATATATATATATATATATATATATATATATATATATATATATATATATATATATATATATATATATATATATATATATATATATATATATATATATATATATATATATATATATATATATATATATATATATATATATATATATATATATATATATATATATATATATATATATATATATATATATATATATATATATATATATATATATATATATATATATATATATATATATATATATATATATATATATATATATATATATATATATATATATATATATATATATATATATATATATATATATATATATATAATATATATATATATATATATATATATATATATATATATATATATATATATATATATATATATATATATATATATATATATATATATATATATATATATATATATATATATATATATATATATATATATTATATATATATATATATATATATATATATATATATATATATATATATATATATATATATATATATATATATATATATATATATATATATATATATATATATATATATATATATATATATATATATATATATATATATATATATATATATATATATATATATATAATATATATATATATATATATATATATATATATATATATATATATATATATATATATATATATATATATATATATATATATATATATATATATATATATATATATATATATATATATATATATATATATATATATATATATATATATATATATATATATATATATATATATATATATATATATATATATATATATATATATATATATATATATATATATATATATATATATATATATATATATATATATATATATATATATATATATATATATATATATATATAATATATATATATATATATATATATATATATATATATATATATATATATATATATATATATATATATATATATATATATATATATATATATATATATATATATATATATATATATATATATATATATATAATATATATATATATATATATATATATATATATATATATATATATGTTGTTGCGCAATGCAACTCGATTGAATATAGATAAAATTTATCATTAAAATTACCATAAAATTTTGAATTTGAAAACGTAAATTATTTTAAAACATTGAACGCTTTCAATGCAACATACAAGACATTGAACTTTTTTATACTAGTTGACATGTAAGAAGCAGTGGAGATCTTTCGATGCTCTTTCTTTCTTCCTCAAGCCGTCAAAGAGAATAGAGTAAAATAATAATTCATTGAAAAGCCCATTGAGGTAAATAAATTATTATGTATAAAACTAACTGTAATCTAAATAAATTATATTTTAAGGCTTTTTCTTGGATACGAAAAATCGTCTTTCAATCCTCTTCAAAAATTGTTTGCCAAGTGAGGTTAATGCAAATTGCAGTCCACGTGAGAGACGTCACAACCGTTTCCTCGATTGCTAAACAGTTTTTTTGGTCCGTCGAGCCGGATATTCAACTGAAATCCTCAGCATTGAACCGTCAATCAGAAGATGTTAGGAAATTCGACAATGGCCACACAACTTGAAAGGCTTATACGACAGCAAAGTGCTCAAAAAGGAAATGTCACGCGTGTGATAAATTTTCTGGAAGAGTCAAAAAGTCGTGGAAAAGAGATAGCTTTAGACGCACTCAATGCCAAACATGCATTAATTCAAACCTCGATGAATAAATTTAATAGTTTGCATGATGAAGTCTTGGATATAATTCCAGACAATGAACTGACACAGCATCAAGCTGACTATCTAGCATTTCATGAAAACGCTGAAGAAATCATCTCAAAAATTTCTTCGATGATACGAGCAATTGAAAAATCTGAAGAAAAGGAATTCTCACATTCAAATGTGCATCACAATTCAACATTGAATGAAACGAAACTTGATGTTGCAACAAAAAAGAGGCTCATTCAAAAGAAGTTAGAAGCAATTTCGAAATTTCAACGCAATTACAAGAAGGAAACTCAGTCAACATCGTTTCTTCGTATTCAGTTGGACAATCTTAAACCACTCAAACGCGAATTTGATGCAAACTTTAAACAAACGTTAAGCGAACTTGTTGGTGAACAAAATGAGTTACAACGAACTACAGAAGAAGCTGATGTTCTACAGTTCAATGAACAATTTGATATGCTCTTTGCGTGGTTCCTTGATGAAATCGAAAACCGCATAACTTCTCAATAAACTCCTCAAGTTTTGAGCGAACCTAGAGCGCTTCGACCGAAAATGGAAAATCCAAAGTTCGATGGCAAGTACGAGAATTGGGAAACCTTCCATCAGCTCTACGTGGCATTGGTACACAGCCAACCAATTACAAATTGTGAAAAATTTTCAATTCTTTGCGATGCTTTAAAATCGTTGCCGCCGGGAGAGGTCAGTCCAATCGCTCAGGTACCATTCGATGAGAAGAATTACGAGTTTGCATGGAAAAAAGTTTGCGATCGCTACGGTGACAAAAGAAAGATTGTATCCTCTTACATCAACAACATTCTCAAAGTTTCATCTATGAAGAAAGACACATCGAGCGAGCTTCGACGAATCATGGATATCTTCCAATCAAACATTCAAGCTTTGGAAAACCAAGGTTTTAAGCTTGATAACAACACGTTTGTTCAAGTTGTAGTCGTCCATCTCATCTCAAACGCTTTAGATGAACAAACTTTGAAGGAGTGGCGCAAAACCAACAGCAATGTCAACGCGACGTATGCCGAGTTGTGTGAGTTTCTAAAAAAATACTGGGAAAATCTTTCCGATTTACCTTCAAACGCACAAAAAGCAACTCATCTGGCTACACTTCAGCAAAAACTGGGAAATAAAAGCAAAGGCGAGTCTAAACAGCCGCTTCAACCTACACTGCCAAACGTCAACCGAAAGAAAAGTCAACACCGAAATGCCGCTTGTGTGAATCAGATCATTGGTTGAACGAGTGTGATCTGTTTAAAGAGTTCACAGTTGAAAGTCGCCGCCGTTTTGTTCGTGAACGAAAGCTTTGTGAAAATTGCTTCAGTGTTCAACACGAAACAAAATCATGCAAAGCTGCAATTTCTTGTGAAGTTTGCAAAAAGAAACATCACACAATGCTTCATCTGTCAAAAAAGGACACATCACAATCACAAACGACTTCGACTGACGAATTTCAACCCTTTGAGCAAAAAGCATCTCACTTTGCCGCTGCATCATTTGTTGCTGGAATTTCGTGCACTTTAACGTCTACGTTGTTTCCGGTGCAACACACGATCCTTCAAACTGCTGTGGTTCGAATCCTTGACGACGATGGCGAATGTTTCTTGGCTCGAGCATTGTTGGATCAAGGTAGCGACATGAGTTACATGAGCGAAAGTTTGTCGAAAAGGGAAATTTTTCGTCAGCAAAAATCAACATTCGTGTCGAGGGGCTAGGAGAAAGTCCAATGTTCATTCACAGAGGAGTTCAAGCAACGATTTGTTCATTGTACGGACCATTTGAGCTTTCTCAATCATTCGCAATCGTACCCAAGGTGACTGGAAGCTTACCATCATATCAAATCGGAAAAGATGAAATCAAAATTCCCAAAGGAATTTTCCTTGCTGATCCAAACTTCAAAGTGTCAGCGCCAACCGACTTGCTGGTTGGCTTGTTGGTTCGAAACGAGATTGAGCTAAATAAACAGATTCGTCTCAACGAAAAGATTGTCTTGCATGAGACAGTTGACGGTGCCATGCCAGGGAGAAAGAATCAGCGAAATTCTTCATGTTCTTTGTGCTGCTCAACGTTTCTGTCTGCAATGCCATATCCACAGCTGCAAGCAAGTGCGTTTTCTGAAATCTCTCGATCTGAATTCGATGAACTTTCTGCAAGAATGAATATATATACGATATACGATTCTTTTCTTGATAGAATGCTCATCGAGCAAATGCTTCATGGTCTTTGTGATCGCTCCATGTGCGATGTGATTATTGCAAAGAAACCAACTACATTCGCAGAAGCTTACGCGGCCGCTCACGCTCTTGAGTCGACGCACAAAACATCGGAGGAGGTTAAGCTACAATCACTGCCATCGGAAACTATACACACACTGCTATCAACAACACAGCAATACAAGCAAAATAAAGGCACTGCAAAAGTTAAACCGAAAACGCGCGGACAGAGAAAAATTGCACCAAATACTGCTAATCATAACTCACACCAAAGTCTTCAACAAAACAACCGAAAACCCCTCTACTGCTACGGATGTGGAGATGCACATTTACGTGCTCAATGTCCATTCTTAAATAGTGAGTGTCGTTTTTGTAAGAAGAAGGGGCATATTGCTAAAGTGTGTAGAGCCAAAATTAAACAACGCAACGTTAACCAAATTCAAGATACTCGTACAGTATCACAACAAATAAACACGACAGTTCGATTAAATGGAATTGATAAAATCGAAGATTTTCATGCTGCAAAATTAGTAGATCGAAAAATGATCAGTGTTAAAATCGATGGAGTGGAGTTCGAAATGGAGCTTGACACGGGAGCACCTTGTGGCATCATTAGCAGTAATTCATTACGAAAGATAAAGCAGAATTTCCACTTAAAGCCAACAGACAGACAATTTGCAAGTTACACGAATCATCGTCTCAACTGCATTGGACGGCTTCCTGTAAATGTGACGGTAGGGAATCTTACACGCCGACTTAATCTCTATGTAGTAGAAGGGGCTTATGACTCGTTATTCGGTCGAGAGTGGCTCGCAGAATTCATATCCGAACTTAACATGAATGAAATGTTCGCTCCAATGGATGTACATAACCTTACTGTCGCATCTCCGGAACTTACGAAAGAGCAAATCGATCGTTTAGATATGCTGCTAAAAAGGCACGAAGATATTTTCAATCTTTCAGCTGGCAAACTTTCGGGCCCGCCAGTAAAAATGCATTTAAAACCAGCGCCCGAGATAGTCCATACGCTCTTCGAGATGCATATGCAAAAGCAATTGATGCAAAACTAAAAGCTGGTCACTACGTAAGAGTTGATCACTCGGAGTGGGCTTCTACTACGCATGTTGTCACCAAGAAAACTACTGGCAAACTTCGCATTACTGGCAACTACAAACCCACTTTGAATCCGCGAATGATCATCGACGAACATCCAATTCCCAAGCAAGAGCATATATTCAACAAAATGAAAGGAGCGAAAATATTTTGTCATTTGGATATCACAGATGCATACACACATTTGGTTGTCGATGAAGAGTTTAGTAAAGCACTAACATTCAACACTCCTACACATGGTTTAATACGACCAACTCGAGCAGTTTATGGAGCAGCAAACATACCTGCAATTTGGCAACGCAGAATGGAGTCGATTATAAAAGATATGCCTTCTGTCTTGAATTTTTTTGATGATCTGCTTGTCTTTTCAGATTCATTTGATACTTTACTGATAGATCTTGACGTTAAACTCTCCAAACTCAAGGAAAATGGTATTCACCTAAACCGCTCAAAATGTACTTTCGCTGCTTCCGCAGTCGAGTTTCTTGGTCATAAAATTGATGCACAAGGAGTTCACAAATCTGACGAACACATTAAAGCAGTAAGAGATGCGCCTAAACCAAGCACACCAAAAGATTTACAACTGTTCATTGGAAAAGCAACGTACTACAACGCATTCATACCCGACTTGGCTACTAGAGCACGACCGCTACGGGATATGCTTCTAAAGGAAACTTTTCAATGGACGAACGAAGCAGAAAAAGCATATGCTGACTTGAAAAATATTCTAATTTCGCCTCAAGTCCTGATGCCCTATGATCCAGCACTACCAGTGGTCCTCGCTACAGATGCTAGCCAGGTAGGCTTAGGTGCAGTATTATCTCATCGACTTAGTGACGGGACAGAACGTCCAATAGCATACGCTAGCCGAACAATGACCACAACAGAACAAAATTATCCACAGATCGACAAAGAGGCACTTTCTATAGTCTGGGGTTGTCAGAAGTTCTTTTACTATTTATATGCACGGCATTTTTTTCTTATAACAGACCACAAACCATTAACGCAGATTCTTCATCCAGAGAAATCACTTCCAATTTTATGCATAAGTAGAATGGCCAACTACGCAGATTACTTAGCTAATTTTAACTACTCAGTGGAATTCAAAAATACAAAAGCTAATGCTAACGCAGATTACTGTTCTAGAGCTCTTCATAAGCCACAACTTGTTCGTAAAATCACTTCACAAAGGGAGGAAGAAGTTATGGATCTGGATGGAATGGACATATTCATCCTACGTCAAATCAATCAACTTCCTGTAGGAGCGGAACTTATCGCCAAAGAAACGAAGAAAGACCCACATCTTGGGAAAATAGTACAAATGCTACTAGATGGACAAGACTTGACTCGAAGTGGACTCAAAGCTCCAGAAAGTAATTTTTCATTTTCATCCGGATGCCTCCTGTTTGAGCATCGAGTTGTAATTCCTACTTCATTACGTCAACCTATACTACAAGATCTGCATGCAGCACACATTGGAATAACCAAAATGAAAGGTTTAGCTCGATCATATGTTTATTGGCCAGGTCTGGACGCTGATATAGAACGGATCGCAAAAGCGTGTACTGAGTGTGCTAAATTTGCACATGCTCCAGCAAAATTTCGTGAGCATCATTGGGAGTATCCAAAGGGTCCATGGCAACGTATCCATATCGATTACGCAGGACGTGTTGCTGGTACAATGCTACTTATCGTGGTTGACGCCTACAGTAAATGGGTAGAAGTAAAAGCGACAAATTCAACTACCAGCACTGCAACTATATCAATTATGGATGAGCTTTTTGCTGCGTATGGCTCTCCTGTTACTGTAGTAACCGACAATGGCCGTCAATTCGTTTCTGATGAATTTATTACATTCCTCAAGATGAACGGAGTTAAATATCACAAACTAACTGCTCCATACCATCCTTCTACAAACGGCCAGGCTGAAAGATATGTTGGTACAGTTAAGGATTCTCTTTACAAAATGCAAACCACGAAAGCTACTCTACAACAAGATCTAAATAAATTCTTGAAGCAGTATAGAAGAGCCCCTCATTCTACAACTGGACAATCTCCTGCACAGCTGTTTCTTGGTAGAAACATTCGGACCCGCTTAGATCTGGTACGCCCTGAAAACATTCACACACAAATGACTGAGAAGCAACAATCTAAATTCAACTCAAATTTTCGAGAATTCCAGCCCGGGCAGATGGTCTACTTCATGTCTAATAACTTCAGAATGGACAAATGGATCTACGGAGTTGTTTCTGCGAAAATTGGTGACCTACACTATCACATCAGTCACGATGGAAAAACCTTCAAACGACATGTTGATCAAATGCGAAGCTTTCGACCACTTGATCAACAACAAAAAAACAAACTGGAATCCAAAGAAGTTAACAACAAACCGGCAGAATCAAACAGACAGTTTCATCTCTATGAAAATCACGAGCAACCAGTAGCGGCAGATTTTGTTGATCAACCAGCACCAAAGGTAAAACAAGGTCAAGAAGCTCCAGTACAATTTCCGCCAGCCGGTGAACCACCAGGTATCGAAAATAACCAGCCAAATGCAGTTCTACGAAGATCGATGCGACAACGTCATCCACCAAACTTCTACAAACATACTTGAAGATCAAAAATTCTCTAAAGGAGGGAGAAAATGTTGTATTCATAATGAACATATTAATTATTTGAATATCGTTACTTTTAAATTGCTCACTTTTATATTCTATTACAAATTTTTATTACATCTGATAGTTGGCAGTACTTGAAAAGCTTAGCTGTCATTCATGCATATGTGATTCAGTGTACATCCTCTTGTGAACATCCGCGTGTCATAGCTCGCACATAACCATGTGACTTCTAGTTCAATAAATAATAAGTTAATAATTTGAATTTAAATAAAGTGTTTTAGTATTTACGCCCTCACGATATAACAATATATATATATATATATATATATATATATATATATATATATATATATATATATATATATATATATATATATATATATGTATATATATATATAGTTAGTTTTATACATAATAATTTTTTTACCTGAATGGGCTTTTCAATGAATTATTATTTTACTCTATTCTCTTTGACGGCTTGAGGAAGAAAGAAAGAACATCGAAATATCTCCACTGCTTCTTACATGTCAACTGGTATAAAAAAGTTCAATGTCTTGTATGTTGCATTGAAAGCGTTCAATGTTCTGAAATAATTTACATTTTCAAATACAAAATTTTAATGATAAATTTGATCTATATTCAATCGAGTTGCATTGCGCAACACACTGGGCCGGCGAGGAAACTTCGTTTTCCGGAAATTTGACGATGTAACGGACGTTGCGTTCGATGACACCATCAGTTGTACTTATTTCGACATTTCTGATGATTCCACGTCGTCCAGACATAAGCTTTGTGATCCGACCCATTTTCCATTTCATCGGAGGCAGATTCTTCTCGTGAATCAACACTAACTCACCAATTTTAAGTGTAGTTTGTTCTCGAAAGCCAATTGGTCTTTTCTGGAGGTGATGCAAGTAGTCTTGATACCATTGATGCTAAAATTTTCACTTGATTTGCTCAGCAAGCTTCCACTTATCGAGACGACTAGCTTTGAAATTGATTAGTTTTTCAGTGGTTCTTGAGAATACTTCTCTTCCAGTGAGAAAATGAGATGGTGTGAGCGCACGAAAGTCGTTGTGATCATCGGACATTAGTATTAATGGTCGAGAATTCAGAACAGCTTCGATTTTACAAAGCATTGTATACAATTTTTCGAAGTTCAGAGGTGTATCACTGAGGATACGCTTGAGATGATGTTTCATACTCTTGACTCCAGACTCGTAAATTCCTCCTGCGTGGGGTGCTAGTGGCGTTGTGAATTTCCACTCAACGGATCTGCCATGAAGGAAACTTTTGATTTGATCCTTTGACTGCTCCTGAATTTTCTTGAATTCATTGTTGGTGCCATGAAAACACGTACCATTGTCGCTGTAAATTACACTTGCGTGATTTCTTCGAGAAGTGAAGCGATCAAAAGCGGCGATGAAAGCTTCGGTTGACAAACTAGAGACCAACTCAAAGTGGATCGCGCCCGTCGACATGCATTTGAAAACTGCAATGTAACATTTTTCCAGCGACGAACTTCTCAAATTTCCACTCTTGATCCAGAAGAATCCAGTATAATCGAATGCGGTAGCTGTGATTGGTGGGTGCATAATGACTCTGTCAATTGGGAGATCACCCATAAGCTGTTTTGCTGTTTCAGATTTTGCTCTGAAACATTTGATGCAGTTGATTGTGACTTTTCTGATGACTCGTCTAGCGTTGATCGGCCAATATTTCTGTCGAATGATTGAGAGAACGTTGACTGCGGTGGATGAAGATTTTCATTGTGAAAGTGGCGAACAAGAACTTCAGTGAAATGACAATGAGGCAGAATTATTTGATGTTTTTGCTCATATGTCAATTCGGGACTGGCTTCGAGGCGACCTTGAACTCTCAATATGAAATTGTCATCCATGAAGGGTGTCAAAGCTTTGAGTTGAGAACTGCGAGGGATTTCTTCAAGAAAATTTCCAAGATATCTCCCTTTTCCTTTGCTTTCTTGATTTTCTCTTTCCACTTGAACAAAATCTTGTATTCTTTCGAATAGAATGATTCTTGCAGAATTCTTAGGATGGTGAATTTGGCTTGTGTTTGCTCATCGATTGACAAATAACCAATGATTTTCGAAACACGTTTTCGAGCGTTATGAATGAAACGCCTGATAAATGCAAAAACATCTATCAATTTTTTCAATTCACTTGTTGATTCGATTTTTGAGACGAGTGACGGTACTTGTGACACAGTCAATGTTTTCTTTCGCTCAGCCAGAATTTCAGGAGCACCTTTGTTGATTTCAAGGATCGAGTGCGGCCATTCGGATTCACTCAACTGAAGAAAATGTGGTCCATGCCACCATAACTTATTTTCACTCATTTCAGAAGGCAAGAGACCGCGGGAAATGATATCGGCAGGGTTGACTTCACCAGCAATGTGCTTCCAAATGAAACCTTGAGTGAGTTCTTGGATGATCGTGACACGATTGCCTACATAAGTTGACAAAGCTGAGCTGTTTTGCATGATCCAGTAAATGACAATTGTTGTCGCTCCATATCGTAACTGATTCAATTTTTGAACGAAGAATTCCTAGAATTCGATGTACAGCTCTGACAGCAACAAAGCCGCACATAACTCTAGTCGAGCAACAGATTTCTTGTTTTTCGGTGCAACTCGAGATTTTGCGCACAAAAGTGAGACTTGGACTTCACTTTTGTCGTTCATTGAGCGAAGATAAATACAACAACCATACCCATCTTCTGAAGCATCGCTGAATCCGTGCAAATCGATTTTCACAGGCTTTTGAATAATGCAATGTCGTGGAACTTGGAGACTTTTCAAAGCGGGAAACGTCGACGCGAATTCATTCCAAGCTTCGTGAATTTTGGCTGGAATTCGTTCATGCCAATCTGCACCAGCAAGTTTCTTCATGAAAAGCTTGGCGGTAAGCACAATGGGTCCAATGAGTCCAAGCGGATCGTAGATTCCAAAGATGCATCCGAGAAGTTGAGCATTTGTTAGGGGTCCCTCTTTCATCGGTTGAAAATCGAAGACAAATACATCGTGTTTCGCGATGTAACCCAGGCCCAACGCTTTAAAAATTTCATCGTCACCTTCTGGTAAATTCAAATCTTCGACTGGTATGTCTTTGAGTGCTTCAGGAAAGTTTGAGGAAATTTTTCTGAGGTGGATTCCAGCTTGAGCGTGTATGAACTTGATGTTTTTCACAAGTTTTGCTTCCTTTTCGATCGTAGCTACACTGAATTCAACATCATCAACGTAAATTGAATCGAGAAGAAATTGGCATTCTTCGAGAAATTCGCTCTTGAAGATGTTCGCGAGCTCAACGATGCAGCGAGTCGCAAGAAAAGGTGCTGCTGCGATACCAAATGGAACCGTAGCAAATTCATAGTATTGGATCGGTTCATTGGGATTGAAACGCCAAACAATTCGTAAAAACTTACGATCTTCAGGATGTACCCAGACTTGACAGTACATTTTCTCAATGTCACCAAATACAGCACACAGCTCTTCTCAAAGTCGAATTGAAATGTCAAACGATTCTGGCTGCACAACAGGTCCTTTGAACATTGCGTCGTTCAATGAAATACCAGATTCAGACTTTGAGGAGGCATTGTGGACTGGACGAAGTTTCGTCGTGTTGCTTGTGAGTTTCAAAACTCCATGATGAGGCATGAAGTAGGTTTTTTCATCCATTTTGAGCTTCGCTTTAACTAGAAAACCTTTGTCGATTAATTGTTGAATATACTCACAATACAACTTCTGTCGCAACGGATCCTTGAGTCTTTGAGATTCATTTGCATAAAACTGTTTGGTTGCTTTCGATAAATTGCTTCCAAGCTGTTTGATTTTGTCGTTGAAAGGAAATCTGACTTGAAACTTCTCGTCGTCCAAGCGAATGGTTGAATTCGCATACAGATCTTCAACGTATTTTTCTTCTTGTGACCAGATTTTCGCCTTCGGCAACTCTTCACATTCGATGAAACGATTCATTCTTGCAGAAAGTTCATCGAATTCAGATCGAGAGATTTCAGAAAACGCACTTGCTTGCAACTGTGGATATGGCATTGCAGACAGAAACGTTGAATATGCTTCGGCATGGTGGTGATAAGTCTAGTATGAATAGTGCATGAATTTGTATCTTCGAATAAATCAATCAAATAAGCTTCACTTGCTTCATCACGAACAATCACACCCAAACTATGGAACAGTAGGCCCATTGAATATCTTTGGTAAATTGTCCCACTTTATAAATATTCCCTACAAAATTTCAATAATATAACTCTTTTTAGTCCTGAAAAGGACCCTTTCGAATGAATTCAATATTTTTTGAATCAATTCAGGCACTTTAACCATGAATGCGACGAGGGAATTGATATTCTGGCCATTATGGTAACAAGCTTAGCATGAATAGCGCACGAGCTTGGTATCTTCGAACAAACCAACCAAATAAGCTTCACTAGTTTCTTGAAGAGTCAACACATCCAAACTATGGATTTGTAAATAAGTTGAATATCCTCCATAAATTTCCCCACTCTGTAAATATTCACCAAAAAACCATCAATTTCACTCCTTGTATATAGTTTTGTAATCTTGAATAGAGGACCCTTTTTGTATTAATCCAACATTTTTTGTATCAATAATATAATAATAATAATTTGTTTTTTTTTTCTTCAAAAGCGTTTGGGCCTTGCCTTTTTAACTGAGCAGACGCATTTCGAGTCCTTTGAGTCATCTTCTATATCTCGAAGGAGTTGAAGCGCTTTTGAAGAAAAAAGAGAATTGGACTGCGGATATCAAATAAACAAAATAATTGACTATACCTAATAATAATTTAATATTTTATATTAGTATCAAAAGATTAAATTCAAATCATGATCAACTACGAATCTTTATACAAAGGCTTAATAATAAACCGGTTATTATTGTACGTTCTGAGACTTGGAAATTGGAATACTATCCAAATTCCAAAAATGATTTTATTGTATTGATTTATTAGATTTTAATATTGTATTGATTTATTAGATCTTAATGTAAGAACGTTTGAGTAATCTTTTGGAAAGAGGACACACTACTTTTTTTCAAGAGGTAACAAGGCCTTCCGACAATTAAGTAGGAGGTTCTTGTATTCTTGTATTACTCTAAAATATCTATTTAGTAATGCTGATCGAATAAACAAATCTAAGTACCTTCCCAGAAAATCGTGGGTAACTGAAGGTATTATGAATTCTCGTCTAACAAAAGAGCAATTATATTAAATTTCGCGATAATGAAACATTGAAGACAATATAAAAAAACATGTAAAATTTTTAAATAAACTTATAGCTACCGCTAAGATCAAATATGAAAGAGATTTAATAGAAAACAAGTCGGAGTAGATGGAGAGTGTTCTTGCCAGAAGAGTGTTCTCAACTAATTAGTAAATTAAACAAGTTCCAGTTTGCTGACTCCATTGTTTCAGGAGTATAGTAACATATCAATTTTATAAACCATTTATAAAATATTTATCAAAATTCCTACATATCTGTAGGGTGTAGGTAGTTTGCAAATGTGTATCTGAACAGAATCATGTGTTGCATGTAATTGTTAAATTTGCAATCAGCTGTAACTTAGTAGTTTATAGCACGATTATTGAGAAATTTTCAGGACACATACATATCTTACTATGAAACATGTTTTTGACTAATTTAAGGGCCTCATTTTGATTTTATGGGTATAAAAGTAAAATTCATTAAATGTACAATTAATGAAAAAGTTGATCGGATTTTCATTTTTAAATATTTGTCGGCCTTGTAATCATAAAGAACTACAGATAAGCCTGACAATATTGCTGAATATTAGAATAAAGATTTCTGTGAAATATGAGTAAATTTAAGTAACAAAATAATTACATCTAGCAGGAATAATTTGGAAATGCCACATACTCGTATAACTCAAAATAGCATTTTTCTAGATCCAACAGCTAAGGAAGCAATAAGGCAATATTGATTCGAGAGTCCTGAAAGCTATTACCAATTACATATCTGAAGCTTTAGCACAAATTATCAATATGTGCATTGAACTGTTGATATGGCCATATATCTTAAAAACTGTAGTTGCTCCAATTTTCAAGACTAATGATAGAAGCAAGTCAATAAATTACAGGCCTATATCCTTATATTCAAATGTGGCAAAAATCTTTGAAAGGATTACAATATTTATGAGAGAATTTTTCAAATTTTTGAAGATACATAAAATATTGTCCTATAAGCGGTTCGAATTCATTAAAAAACTAGAAACAAAAGACGCTTGCGCTTATTAAGTAATGCCGTAAACAAATTTTTCGATAAAACTAAATCAATTATTGTGACTTTTCATAATCTCGCTACTATAAATCATGAAATATAATTGCAGAAATTATATTATTATGGCCTAGGGGGTTGCTTCTTTAAACTTTTAACTTTCAAATGGACAACAATCTGAAATAATTGCTAAGGGTGGAGCTTATTCAAAAAATCGAAATCTACTACAGCGGTTTTACCAATTATAAACAAAAAACAATCTGTTCTAAAAACGATCCACATAATACTGACGGATTATAGTATTTAATGTGTTTACTATTTTACTGTAAATTTACAAATCAATATGAAATGTCAACAAGAAACAGCATATATAAAAGTATTATTTTACCAAATTTGTAGTGATAAGAACTGCAATATTGTCGCTATAAAATTGTTCAATCAATTTTCAAATAATTATAAAGTACCAATTGAAATGAATAAATATATTAAGATGAAACTTAAAGTCATGGATATATGAAAATATCTGGAGTAAGTAATAAAGTTGTTTTGTATTATTACTACTTTTACAAAAGTTGCAAATTGAAATTCTTAAGGACGCTGGCTAATATTTTCCTTAGTTTTTGGTTTGAGGTAGTATTAATATCTTTAAATTGTCTTTATAATATCTATGCTTTCAAATTTTACTTTATATTTTGCTTAACTTTTAATATTATATTCTCTAGTTTAAAGTAAATTTAAGTTAATAAAACACTGGTTTCCTGCGCACATGTATTCTTATTCGTCTGTAGGAATTACAATTTGTAGTTAGTATATAATTTTATGCTGGTTTAAATAAAAATAAAAAATTCAGGCACGTTCACCACAAATGCAACGAGCAAGTTGATATTGTAATGTGACGCCTACGCCCGGGAATCGAAGTGATTCCGATCCCGAACCCTTGCAACCGGCCAGATGGATATGTCCTCGAAGTGCCAGCGGACTTCATCTGTCGTGCGGATATCGTTGCGCAGAAAATATTTTTTTTTCTGTCCAAATATTTAGATCTGTGGATATAAATATTCGAAATATAAAATTAATCCAAACCCCGACACATTTCGAGACATATCCATCTGGAAATGCCCCTCCACCGTGGCCATCGAAAAACTATGCCACTGGCGACAAATGGAGAGGCACATTGCCGCCATGTGGCGTGCCATTCCACACACAGCTGTTTTGTCCGATGTGACAACCGGTGCATTTGACAGCCACATGGAGGCGAAGGCGTACAAGTAGACAATTTCGTTATTATTGCAAAACTGTGCGCGCGACATAAAACGTTTTTCTTCGACGTCGTCCAGAACGTGTCATGGTGTGGTGTCGGTAGCGACTTGGCGCGGTCCTAGATGTGATGAAAAACTAGTAAGAGGTAATATTTTTTCGTTCGGCTTACGTCGACAAATGCCTTACCATGTTCTGATTACAGTTCATCGCCCCCTCGTCGTCGAAGCGCCTCAGCCTTCGACCCGCCTAACAATCTACCCACCCATTGAGTGGAAATACACCTAGTCCCTTCGGAACCACAACAGCAGTTACTATCGGAATTTCAAGGTTATACATAACGCGCAAGATGTCGTAGCAGCCACAGTCGGTGCTGAAGCAACAATTGTCGCGACAAAGGTGTCGAATCAATCTATTAATGATGGTAGTTCGCCATCAACAACACCATCACACAATCAGGCGCTGACAGGACAAATTGTTACTGCTCAAGGAGGCTGTGGAGGATCCCAATTTGCCCAGCTAAGTATCGGGATTAATTATAGGAAATGAGGCATATGGGGTTGCTGGGTTGTCTAGCACAAGTAGACTCGATGGCCTAGCAAGAAATATCTCTTGGACATCCATGATTGCCTAGTTGTGTGATTAGTATTTGTGTCAGTTCTGCAGACCGGGTCAAATATCGGTATTCATTGGGCAGTGTTTATATTCCGCCCGGCGTATTTTACCGACTGAAAGCGAAAGTATATATTTGATTCTTTGAGAATAAAACCATTCCTCAAAGACTTCATTTCCAAAGCAAGTTTCCGGCGGTCCAATCGTTCGGCGCCGCATATCATGGAAGTTCCTGATTTGTATTACAGTCGCGATGAATATGTTGAAACGGCTTCGGGTAATAAATTAAGTCGGCAAACTGTCCTCTGTGGATCTCAGAACATTGTCTTGAGTGGGAAAGTTATAGTTCAAAGCGGTGCTATAATTCGAGGCGATCAAAGAATCAAAAGAACTGAAACATGTGAGCGCAATAAAGAATAAATTTTTCGTGATGAGTTAAATAGAAATGTATAAATCTAAGTCGACATCTTAGACTATTGGACTTTTGTATGTAAAATTACCAACACCTTTATGTGCCTATTGATAGCGCTTGACGCGCATACGGTATTGTTTTAAAACTATTGTTTTATAATAATGTAAACAGTCCTTGTATTATATCTAATAGTTAAATTCTAAAAATGTTACCTTTCATTAACTTGAAAACATAGGCTTGTATAGAACAAAGTAATGGTCATGATATTATTCATTCTTTGTTGCGATCTAGTAGGAGATTGTCAAATGCTCAATACAATGCAAGAAACAAGCGTTGAGTTGATCTTATCCAGTGGAAATTAAAAACTTAAAGAGCCAATAGAAACTAATGCAGCCTATCGTTCAGTCTTGCCGATAAAACTGAAGAAGTTCTTAAAAATTTTTTTTTTTTCTAATCCAGTTGACTTGTACTTACAATTGTATGGAGTCCATTGACAGAAGATCTACATTTGATTATTTCTTGGGAAAAATCTTTAAATTAGAGCAGCATGTAATGGAAGTGGTAAAAATAAAAGAACTCGATAGCAAGTAGAACAAATAACTGATACGTTAATAAATAAAATTTTCGGGGAAATAAAAACTCGTTGTGATCGTCGGTTTTTTTTCGTCGCGTGCATTTGGATCTCCGCACTAAGATCCGCTCGGGTAATCTCGTCGTTCGTTCGCTTTCGGCCTACCGACCATAAATCATACTATGGGAATCTAGTCAAAACGGCACAATTCTTATGATTGAAATTTTTTTTCATATATAAGCCAAGATTCGTGATATTCTGGAATGATTTATGTACATGTGATTATGATGAGGGTAACCAATAGTAGTGAATGATTGAATTGTATTTTGACGAAAGTTCCCATTTTATGTTAGCAGGTTAAGAACAATAGTCCTTTAAAATGAAAACATAAGTTTGCTTAAAATTAATTGAAACAAACAAAAGGTCAATCGTGATTTCGTATGTACCTAAACCAAATTCACGGGAATTTGGTCGCGTCGCGTTTTTCGCGTTTAATTCGGGTGACCCTAATAATAATAAAATAAGTAGGGTATAAAAGTAATAAAGAAATGTGAACACATTTTTAGGGATAATAGTTTTTTATTAAAGCGTTTTTGTTTAATTTTTAATACACACATAACCTTATCACACATACATGCATATACAATGTATTTAATTTTTCAAACAAAATTTTCTACTAGAAGGTTCCTTTTGTCTTTTGTTTTCGATCCATATTCTATTATTGCAAATAATCATTTAGTTTTTAAGAAAACGATTTAGTTTAAATGCTCATATGCTTCTTTTTAGTATTGTTCGAAGCATGAATTTCTTATCGGTTTGGTAAATGCAAATTTAGGTTTTCAACATATATCCTTGAATTCAAAGAATAAAATATAAGAAAAATTCCAAGAAATGAAAGAATCTAAGGCATTGAAAAATAACTATCTGGGGAAGAAAAAAACAAAAATCCTGTTAATTATTCGATCATTAGTTGTTCCGTTATTTTTAGTACAACAATTTTTTTTTATAAAATAAAGTAAAATAAACCAGAAAAATTACTAAGCCAAAACTATATATTGCTATTAAGCTATTATAAAACAAAAGGAAACTATATCATACAAAAACAAAATTTAAACATTAAATATTCTCAAGTATGATTTCTGTAATGTACTCTAATATTATTTAAAATTATCTTGAATATCTATATGATCAGATTGTATCGAAATTAGAAATAATTAAAAATGGATTGCTAAAACTTTAACCACGACTTTCCTTTTCAGTGGCTCGTTCTTTTTCAGTGGGAACAGAGAGTGTAGGGTAGGTATGCCGTCGCGAGGATAGGGTTTCGACAAATCCGCTGAAGTCGGTTTCGCGTCGCGCGCGGTACGCGGTACCTTTGATTGTTTCGTCATTTCATTAGAGTAGTTTTCGTCGGTTTAATTTCGAGTAGCATATTTTTCGGTACCGCGTCGGTGATTCGGTAACGTGCCTATGGGATTTTGTAGCGTTTTTGATTTGAGATCTGTGGAGAGATCACATCCAGAATTAACGTAACGTAGGTTTCCCGTTCTGGATGAGTAATTGTTGACGCGTTTGGAAAACGGGCATGTTCAGGTGACTGAAATATTGTAATTGAGCGTAACCCATTCGGAGACCCGCGACCGAAATCCTCTCCGAACTAGCTGGCCGACAAGCAGTCACCGCGTGAATGGGTTACGGTGCACGGATTGGTTGACCTGTTGGTACCATCCGTTGGCACTACTCAGACTTAACGTCTAGAACCGATGAGAGGTCGGTTCCGCGTTCGATCTGAAAAGTGGAAAATCATTACAATATCCTTGGCCACGATGGTGACACACTTAATTTGAATAGTGCATAAACAGGTGTCCATGGATCAGTCAATCCGTTGAATATTATCCTTTTTAGATTGCCACAATCCAAATATTTCCTGTAAGACCATTAAATTTAATCTTTGCAAATTATTTTATGATATATCGCTTACCACGAATGTAACGAACAAACCAAATTGAGGAACCATCACATCCGCACTATGGAAAAGTGCATAACATCCTTGGCCATGATGCAGATACGCTTCACAAATGGGCATCTCCGAACAAACCAATCATCACACACCTTGAGTGAATTTACTCTTTGGAAATAGTTTTTTAGCCCTGAAAAGGGCCATTTTTCAATCATTTTGAGAACGTTCACCACGAATATGACGAACAAGTTGATCATCATGGTGACATGCCTAGCGTGAATATCGCACGAACTGGCATCTTTGAATAAATCAAAATTAATGTACCATCGCACGGAAACGTGCAGAATATCCGTTTCACATTATGAGTATGATACGAGAGACAACGCCCAATTTTGATGGCGTTCAATCCAGATCAGTGTAAGCAATCGTGTTTTTATCGGAAGCTTGCGCGAAATGTCCTTGGTTTTCTAGAAAATAAAACTTAAAAATTTAATTTTTCCTCAAAGAAACTTCCTTTCACAAGTAGTTCTTGGTTTCATCACTTTATTTCGGAGCGATGGCAGCGATGGCCATTTCACCTATAACGTATGTTAACCTGTCATTGATTCGAGATAAAACCAAACATACCAGACGCATTGTCATCGAATGTCATGTTAATGTGAGACACACATATTGGGGTAACAATCTCTCAATATCAAAGCCGAAAGTTTTCTCTAATGGGTTGAAAATTTGAAATTCAAAATACTTAGCACCGGAATCTATACTTTTAGAAGAATTACAGTTGACGGCAAGTGTATTTTGTCCTCTCTGGATATTATGATCTGTGAAGATCAGTCATTGTCCAATAAAGATCACAATAAAAACGGACTCGAATACTTGGCGGCTGTGTCGATACAAGGACAGTATGAGTAATGATATCGCGACTAGTTCTTTCAACAGAAATTTCAGGGAGATCATCAATGACTTAAGCCAAATTATCAACAATAATACCACACGCAAGAGAGTTAAATACAGCAACAAGTATTGGCGGTCGAAAGAATTAATGAAGGTCTGGGAAAGAATGAAGCAAAACATGAGTGGAAACAAATTGAGTAAATAGGAGAGTGCTCCTACCAGAAGGTCTTTGTAACCACCCTAGGGTTCGAAACAAGTTTTCTAATAGCGTAAAACGGTGACTTGAAGTATTCATCCAATACTTGGTTAAGAAATCGTTCAAATTTATGCAAAAGATGCAATGTTCGGCCAATTGAAAATATTCAAATGAAACACTATTCCTTAAATTTTCACGAAAATTGGAAGAAAATAAAAGTGCCTAGGTCAATTTGAAGTATGTATCACCCATGAACACGTGTAATTGTTGTTGTAATACCAAACAATTGAAATGACTATAACTTACTTGGTTATGGTTGGATTTCCATAAAAGATTTTAATTCTTATTTCAATTTATATAATTGCCGAATTCTAAGAAATTTGAAGATACCGTTTTGATTTTATGGGCGAAAATGTGACATCTACAAATCATACTATTATAACAAAGTTGAGTGAATACCGATTTCTGAGGTATTTGTTGGCCTTTTACTCATAAAGACCTACCTTCTTGATTTTTTTCGGATTTTTGGCTCAAAGGTGTAGAATCGGGAGGGGGAGATACAAAATGTTGGTACATTTTGCCTCCCACTCAAAATAACTTTATAAATTCAGATTCTAAAAGTTCTAATACCCTACTCGACGACTTCCTTTAATTATAAAAAAATTTAAGGGCCACTTTCTTATAAGGGGTGACCCCCTTAAACAATTTTTGAAATGCTTCGTAAGACCTAGACTTCTGAGAGACTACCACTTCTGACCTTTCCAAAAAGTTTGAGCTTTCTAGCATCTATAGTTTCTGAGGAAACTCCTGTGGCACACAGAGAGACGGACGGAGGCACAGAAACTAGTATGTCTTCATGAAAAAATTTTTTTACAAAGACCTACAAATTATGCTTAATGACCGCGAACGACTCCGCAGGGGGAATGCCGGTCGGCAAGAGCACTCTTGGAGGCTAGCATTCTTTGGGGAGTTCCGCCCCCACGTACCCGAGGAAATTCCCGCAGGGAGAATGCCGGTTGACAAGAGCACTCTTGGAGGCTAGCATTCTTTGGGGAGCGCCGCCCCCACGGACCCGAGAATATGGGGGGCGCCGTGAGGTTCCCTCCTGGGATGACAGGTAACGACTCTGATTGGATCTGGACTACGCTTTGGACAACGAACTGGAAATGACGCTTTGGGCTGGCGGATGTGATGGTTTGGACCTAGTTGCTTTGCACAGTAGCGCCGAGCTCACACTCGTGTGTGAACGGCTCCAATTCAACTATCATACCGTCTCCGTCCCGGTAAAACCTTGGCAGGCCTCGGAGTACGTTCGAAGTTCGGACCATTGGGTTGGTGGTGTAGGTTCGGTTGAGACGGACTCCCGATTAGCGCTGGTCTGGCTCTGAGCACTTGTCCCCATAAGGGCTTGTGCCAACCCTCGCATGGCCTCCCTGCTCTGCAAAGATAACCATGGGACCAAAAAGGCGACTACACACACGAACGGAGATAGCGGCTCCGAGGGGGGACCCAACAAAACTGGAGCAAACAAAATCAAAAGACCACAAATACCCAGAAAAAGAAACGAAGAATAATAACGACGACGCAACCAGCGGTTGCAGCCACGATGTCAACAGTACATCGCGAGCGGTACTAACCACGACAAAAGCGAAGATTAACACAATGACAGTTAAGGCAGACGAAAAACGGAGAAGAGCAGACAGTCTGGTTCAGACTGAGATTCCTGCGGCGTTCGGGCGCAGCAAAAAAATGATGCGAACGCCCGAGCGTCCTATGAAGGAAAAGCGGGAAACTCTGCAGGACGCTTCAGGTGTTCGAGCCTCGGAAGAAGATAATATAAAGAGCACCAATAATTCGATTGTCACTGCTGCGATCGTTACCGAAGCGACCCATGCAAGGGTCGCAAATCCCGACATTGCAACTCCCCAAAAATCAGCGAAGCAGCAAAGGTGGGGCTCCTTGAACTAGAGGAGCTCCTAGACTGCATAGGGCACTATCGGAGGAGCTGGTTAAGGGCCGAAGACGAACAGAAGGCTAAAGAGGCTCTTGCGGCGAAATTTAAAGGCGACATGCAGAACGCTTGCCTACGGGACGAGGTTTTCCCGGTACGATGGAAGGTGGCGAGGCTCGTGGTGATCAGCAAGGGGAAGGGAAATCCCGAATCGCCGTCTGCATACCACCCGTTATGCATGCTAGACACGGCTGGGAAAGTGCTACAGAAACTCATCAAAGGAAGACTAACCGACGCGATTCGTGCTGCTGGGGACCTATCTCCTCGGCAGTACTGCTTTAGAGCAGGACGTTCTACCATTGATGCGATTGCAGAGGTGGTGAACGCGGTCCAAAAGGCAGAGGCATATAGTCGCACCAAGCGACGGATCGTCCTGTTGGTGACACTCGACGTTAGGAATGCCTTCAACTCCGCTAGATGGGTGGATATTCTGGATACGCTGGAAAACTCTTTTCAAGTTCCAGAATATCTAATGCGGCTTTTGAGGAACTACCTAAAGGACCGAAGCCTGCTCTACGACACGACACAGGGCCAACGAGGGATGGAAATTACATCGGATGTTGCTCAGGGATCTATCCTTGGTCAGGACCTGTGGAACGTGTCTTACGACGAGCTACTGAGACTTGAGATGCCAGATGAGTCGCGCTTGGTCGGCTATGCGGATGATGTTGCGGATCTGGTCGCTGGACGCACCATTGAACAGGCGCAACTTAGGCTAGGTATGCTAATGCGCCGAGTGAGGGACTGGGTGACTGCTCGCGGGCTCAGTGTAGCACTGGAGAAAACCGAAGTGGTCATCTTGACAAAAAAGAGAATCCCTAGAGTAAGGATGATCAGTATTGGCGACTTACGAATCGAATCGAAGCCAGCGGTGAAGTACCTGGGGCTACTGATCGACTCGAAGATGAGTTTTTCTGAGCAAATCAGGGCAACGGCTGAGAAGGCTTCTTAGGGAATATCGGCCCTGAGTCGACTTATGGCCAACATAGGGGGACCCAGCCCATCAAGAAGACGCCTCTTGATGAGTGCTGTAGGGTCAGTGCTACTGTACGGAGCAGAGGTATGGAGCGACACTCTCAGCAAGGAGGTATACCGAAAACGTTTGGACAGGTATAGAGAAGAGGAGCACTGAGAATTGCATCTTCGTATCCAACAGTCTCTGACTCGGTGGTGAGAGTTATTGCAGACGTAATACCTGTCGCCCTCCTTGCTAGAGAGCGCCGCGCTATTTACCTGCACCGAAACGAGAATGCGAGGGAGATGGTTGTCCGCGAGGAGAGACTGCGCTCGTTCAACGATTGGCAGCAGTCTTGGGTCAATCGCACGAAGGGAAGGTGGACTGCGCGCCTCATCCCGGATGTGAGACCGTGACTAAATCGAAGGCATGGTGAGACTGACTTCTATCTAACCCAGCTTTTGAGCGGGCATGGGTGTTTTCAGTCTTACCTGCATAAGATCGGTAAGTCACGGCCCCCCGATTGTCGCTTTTGCCCAGGAGAGGAGGACAATGTCTACCACACATTTTTTGCGTGTACCAAATGGGTCAGGCTGCGAAGAGAACTCTACAGGGAGACGGGAGAGCTCACCCCGGATAATATAGTTGCGGTGATGCTCGAATCGGTTGACAAATGGAACCAGGTGGCACATTATGCTCGGCCAGTCCTAAAATATAAAAGGGACTCACAGCAGCCGGGTGCGCTGGGGCTGGGGGATCGCTCTTCTGGCATTTCCTCTTCCCTTCTCCCTTCCCGCTAGGAAAGGGACTCCCCAGCTTGAAGGCGCCCCACGGCGTAACAAAACGAGACCTGGCCCAAAGGAATGTGTCAAACGGTTCCAGGCTGGGTTCTCAGGTTGACAGGGGAGGTGTTTAGTGGGTAGTCCAGTCGCATGGGAGTCCCACACTCTGTGCATAAATAGCGTTCACCTCCCTACCACAAAAAGAAAAATGACCGCGAAGAACCGGACACACCCAGAGTGCCTCACTACTGTTGTGGCGTAATCTTCTTGTGGCGTAAAATTCTTGTGGCGTGTAGGTGTTGCGACATTGGGACGAGTGAACGTGGTGGATCATTCTTGGAGTGTCTAGGGAGGACGAGCTAAGACAGCGTTGATGAGCGAAAACAGCTTTGGAGGAGCTGAGACAGCGTCGGTGAATAGTGGTGTGGAAAGTGTATTGCGGCAGAATTATTTTTTCGTGCTGTTAGTTTTTTCTGGGTTCCCTCATCTCGCTCATATAAACGTATTTATAGCGCATCGCAAATTTATAATCTACATCGGCAACTGGCGGATGCTTATGATGGAAATCCTCAATGGCTTCCCTACAAATACAACATGAAACAATCTTACGGATCTTACAATTTTTTATTTACACTTCATTCGCTGGGGTAGTATTGATTTTTTCGGTAATAGCTCGAGGGCCGAATTGAGCCGAAAAAGTCAGTGATCAGTACTTTGTTCAGATCACGGTACGAGTATGATTTGAGGGAGAACTACTTGCGTAAGGAAGTTTCTGTTGTAGCACTGTTTTATCGAATTTTTACCGCTGGACAGATTGGGCTGAAATTTATATTCCGGAGCACTTTTTGATTACAAAATCGAAGAGGTGAGGAAAAATTGGATTTAAGTATCTTTTTTCAATTAAATTTAACTTATTTTAGTTTTGACATGACAGATAAGAAGCACCACATTCTTTCGTCGGTTTACAGCTACCAAATTTATTTCTTTTAGAAAAGTGTCCTAAAGGAAAGAAGGGTGTCCTTCTAAAAAATAGACAGATGCCCTCCTAAAGAAGAATAGTTAACATCGAATGTCTCTCCATCTTGATATACTCGTATTTGCCACAAACTATTTCAGCGCCATCGGGCTTCTGTTAGTATAAATAAGGTGAGGAGACATCCGATGTAAGCTTCTTGTTTAGAAGAGCAGCCTTCTACTCGTATTTTGTAGAAGGGCACCCGTTTTGTTTTTTGTAGGACACCCTTCTAAAGGAAATAAATTTGGTAGCTTTAAACTGACGAAAGAATATGGCGCTTTTCAGCTTTTATGTCAAAACTAAAATACATTAAATGCAATTGAAAAATGCTTAAACTAATTTTTTTTCACTTCATCGGTTATGTAATTAAAAAGTGCTGCGGCAAGTGAGTGCTACGGCATATAAAATTTCAGCCCAATTGGTCCAGCGGCAACCATTCGATAAAACAATGCTCCAACCGAAGTTCCCTAGAGGAAAAATTATAATCTTTAAGCTTTGTTTTCTCGAAAACCAAGGACATTTCGCACAAATGTCCAGAACAAATATGATTCCTTACACTCACCTGGCTATCAAAATTGCGTTCCGCCTCCCTTATAATATTGCCCGGATTTCTTCGAAAAAACTCTTTTCTCGCTCCTCAGGTAAAAAACGCGTTTGATATGTACTTTAATCTATAAACTAAAGAAATTAAAACTATTTCGACGAATTTAAAATACATTCGCGTTTGACACTTAATGCGGTCAATTAATGTCATTATCAGAAGTCAGAAATTGAACTGAACAGCTGATGGGTTATCATCTTCGCTAAATACGGTAGGAGCTATCCTATCATATATCTTCACCCATCCTATTCAATTCGCAGGTATTTGCCGCGCTTGAATTTCACCTATCTTCATCGGCTAATCTTAGGCGCAAAGCTTTGTCCTAAAAGCTCTTCCCCCAAAGGGTAGTATATCGCCCGAACTGACAGTAATGTTTATATACATTGTGAAACGAGATGAGGATTTCGCAGTAATCCTCGTTTTTTCTTCTTTCCCTTGAGCTGGCGCTAAGATTTCTTAGTTTTTCTTGTCCCCGCCGGTAGTTTAGTTGCCGTGCCAATGCGTGGAGTGTCGTGTATGTATAGTTATCGATTAGGTTCCACTAATTTCGGCCGTCGAATCTCTCCTCGGGATTGTCGCGGCTTCCTTCATTTCTATTTCCGTGGTGGAATAAAGTGAGTTTAGTGCGAGTGAGTAAATATTACGCTTCGCCACGATGTCGGTAGTCTGTGGGTAAGAAATTCATCAATTGTATCCGTGTTTCTTTCGTGTAGTTTAGTGGATTCATCAGCTTCCTCTCGTTTGAGTTTGGCGTAATCGGCGGTCATTTGTTGGTATGCCGAAGTGAGTTTGGTTTGATATTTTTAGGCTCATTCATAGCCTCTGGTTTTGCCGAAAATTCCAACGAGGACTTCATTCTGGCTTCATGTTGTGAGCTCAACAAACGGTATTCGCCTGAGTCCTTTCCATACTCAAAAACGTTGTTTTATTTGGATCTGTTTGTAATGCCTCCAGCTTCTGACATACTGTGCGATATTTTTCGCTTCCGGTTTAATTTTGCTACTATATAGGCGTGCCGCCGTGAATTCCTCTTCAACCTTACTACCTGGATCAGGTGCTACTCATTTCTATCTCATTGATACTATCCGTGCATAAGGCTTGTTCAACTTTAGACAGATCACGTAAAAGATTTGAGAGCATTCCATAAATTCGATCTTATGATGCGCTGAAGTATCTTCAATTGTTGCAACTCCGATGTAACGACATTCAATGTGTCCTGTTTCTGTTGCAATTCCCCGTTCGTATTTTTTCCGCACAAAATTCGTATTTTCCCACAACAGGTTAACCGAAGTTACCCAGAACGCCACTAAGTTTCACTGCACCCGCAAACACTACCACTTGAATTAAACTCTGCAGGTCTTCCTGCCCGGTAAACGTCCCGGGAAAAGAATTCCCGAGCCACGCTTCTTACAGCTGGAAAAGAAAGTTTATATGTCGAATTGTAGCGAGGAAAGGAAAATGAACAATTATCTTCATTCGACTTAATACGTTACTTTATTAAAAAAAGAATTCGACCAATATGTGATAAAATGAAACCACTTACATTTATTCCCTATTCTAGTAAGGGGCCCCTTTTTTCCGTTTGCGTGATTACCGCCACAGTTGTCTCGTCTCAGTTTAATGTTCCGATATTCAAGATGTGCTTCTAATTTAATGTTCCGGCTCCAATTACTCGTCAGAAAAAGCGGTCGCTGAGCAATGTTCGATTATATCTTGTTCGATTATAACTTTTTCGATTATATCTCGTTCGATTATATCTTGTTCGATTATATCTCCCCGGTTGCTCGAAAAGAAACTCCCAAAAGAACAAAAGAGAAAGCGCCAATCTCCCGGGCTTAAATAACCTCCGGGTTACCGTTTTTTCCTCCCATCCACCGGGAAAATTATGTTTTCGAGTGCTTTTGTTCCGCTGGTTCGAGTAATTCCTCTCGCTTGATTTCACTCGTAACAGGTTCCACTCCTAGTGGGAATTAAGCGTATTGCGCGCTGAATACATTTGACTGACAGTTCAAACTGTCAATAATGTTTATTTACATCGCGAAACGAGATGAGGATTTCGCAGTAATCCTCATTTTTTCTTCTTTCCCTTGAGCTGGCGCTGAGATTTGATAGCTTTTCTTGTCCCCGCCGGTAGTTTATTTGCCGTGCCAATGCGTGGAGTGTCGTGTATGTATAGTTATGGATTAGGTTCCACTAATTTCGGCCGTCGAATCTCTCCTCGGGATTGTCGCGGCTTCCTTCATTTCTATTTCCGTGGTGGAATAAAGTGAGTTTAGTGCGAGTGAGTAAATATTACGCTTCGCCACGATGTCGGTAGTCTGTAGGTAAGAAATTCATCAATTGTATCCGTGTTTCTTTCGTGTAGTTTAGTGGATTCATCAGCGTAATCGGCGGTCATTTGTTGGTGTGCCGAAATGAGTTTGGTTTGATATTTTTAGGCTCATTCATAGCCTCTGGTTTTGCCGAAAATTCCTACGAGGACTTCATTCTGGCTTCATGTTGTGAGCTCAACAAACGGCATTCGCCTGAGTCCTTTCCATACTCAAAAACGTTGTTTTATTTGGATCTGTCTGTAACGCCTCCAGATTCTGACATCCTGTGCGATATTTTTCGCTTCCGGTTTAATTTTGCTATTTTCTAGTCGAGCCGCCGTGAATTCCTCTTCAACCTTACCACCTGGATTAGGTGCTACTCATTTCCATCTCACTGATACTATCCGTGCATAAGGCTTGTCCAACTTCAGACAGATCACGTAAAAGATTTGAGAGCATTCCATAAATTCGATCTTATGATGCGCTGAAGTACGAGGGTTATTCAACAAGTACTTAGCCTCACCTCCGATGGCGCTGCTATTACAAAAGAGTTTTACCATCGTGCAGTACATTCTTTTAGTAGCCTACTGTCAAAGTTTCAGTCAATCCCCTTCATTAGTTTTGTTGAATGTACTGCACGATGGTAAAACTCTTTTGTAATAGCAGCGCCATCGAGCGGTGAGGCTAAGTACTTGTTGAATGACCCTCGTATCTTCAATTGTTGCAACTCCGATGTAACGACATTCAATGTGGCATGTTTCTGTTGCAATTCCCCGTTCGTAGTATCAATATCTATGTTTTTGGTCTCGATTCTGGTGATTTTTGATCGTAGTTAACAGTCAATTCTTCTAGAACTTGAAGTACTTCTTTCACCTCCTTCTTAACACTTTCGTTTTCTTGTTGCTGCTACTTTTGAGTTCGCGCCTTACTCATCCTGTGCTTGCCACTAATGAAGTGTTAAATTCGCGAGTGTCTTCCCTCGGTATACGTGCCATTGCTGCCTCAGCAGCAGATCTGGCTTCGTTACTTGGCTCGTTCCTCTTTGGTGGCATGTATGCATCTCTGCTGGATATATGTGAGTGTGAGGATATTTGCGGCGGGCTCGTTAAGTTCGTGTCCTTGAACGGAAGCTAAGTGGCTGCGCACCTGATAGGCATGTCGGGTTTGACGACAGCCCCACGTTTAGATCCGCACTCAAAATCATTTCCCTGGAAATTTCGACAGCACTCAGGTTCGAATTTGAATTAGTCGAATTATCATTGCATCGAAATTCATTGGAAGTCTATGCCGGAACGTAGAATCAGTGAAAACATAGGCAGTATGAACCTTGATTCGAGGAAATGATGTAAATGCCCGCAGATTATCGCGCATAACACAAACACCTCAACGATTCAATTTCGGATTTCCACCCAGCGTTGCATGTTGTTTTGTTTGCGACGCAATTCCGATTGCTTCGAGGGAATATATGTTTAATGCCCCGCATATGTTGATTGGATGGCGGAAGTTTCCGCTACCGTGTGAATTTGTGCTTGCGTTGTCCATAATGTGGCGTGTAAATCGCAACCGACAACCGCAATCTAACAAGTAGTCATTTTATGAATGAAAATTTAAATTACTTGCTGTTGGTTACATCATTAGATTATCAAAAAAAATAAATAAAGTGCGGCTCGATATTGCGTAGGTTTATCTCTTACGAAATCGCGTATGGTAGTGTTCGGGGTGAGCAGCACTATGGAATCTCAATGTTCAACCGTAACAATATATATATATATATATATATATATATATATATATATATATATATATATATATATATATATATATATATATATATATATATATATATCCATTAGGGACATAACAATTTTGTATCTTTATATGATCGCACCCTTAAACGTTTTTAATCAAATTGTTAATGTCAAAACGTAAGTTAAGGTCACCATACTCATCATAAGAAAATTCATGAACCAGCAACGTTTGGAAATTATTCAAAAAATACTACCGAAATTCTGAGTCGGTAGTCGCAACTTTATGGGCGCTAACTTCAATTTTCGGCTGTAATTATCGTCCCACCCGACAGGCTGTGCGTGCTATAATGGATAAATTCGAGTCCAAATTTTCACTATTAGACGTTTTGGTGCCAAAAACACGTCGTACCGCTCGAAGCGAAGAAAATATCGCAGCCGTAAGTGCATTTATTCAAAATGAGCCAAATTAGTTGATTGAATGTCGTTCTCAAGAACTGGGCATCGCTCAAACGACACTGTGGCGTATTTTGCGAAGAGATCCTAGCCTACTTGGCTACAAGATCAAATTGAGTCAAGAAATAAAGCCACTTGATCATTCGAAACGCCGAAACTTCTCCAATTGGGCTCTGGCAAAGCTTGAAGAAAATTTCTGGCTCAATGGCTTTATTAATAAGGTGCGGTTTTCATGCCGGGTGTGATTGGGCCGTGTTTTTCGTGGATGAAACCGACCGTTATGTTACCGTCAGTGGAGAGCAATAGAAATTTATTGACAAGTGGAAGTTAGACTTTTAATAGTGAAATTAATAATTGTGCATTCTTTTAAATGAACTCTTTTTAATTTAAAAGACATTGCGTTTTCACTTTCCCGGAAAATTAAAATTATTGGCCGCGAACCTTAACACGCGACAATATATATATACACATATATGTATATGTATATATATATCTATATATATATATATATATATATATATATATATATATAGATATATATATATATATATATATATATGTATATATCTATATACATATAGATATATATATATATAGATATATATATATATATATATATATATATATATATATATATATATATATATATATATATATATATATACATATATATATATATATATATATATATATATATATACATACATATATATATATATATATATATCTATATATATTTATATATATATATATATGTATATATATATGTATATATATGTATATCTATATATATATATATATATATATATATATATATATATATATATATATATATATATATATGTATATATATGTATATATATATATATATATATATATATATATATATATATATATATATATATATATATATATATATATATGTATATATATGTATATATATATATATATATATATATATGAATATATATATATATATATATATATATATATATATATATATATATATATATATATATATATATATATACTACGACCTGCGGCGATAGTAAAAAGATGGCGAGCACATGACTCGTAACAAAAACGTGAACTTGAACAAAAACGGGGTCACCACTATGGGGATTATTTAATAAGCTGGGTGCGATTCCCATAAGAAGAAAGAATATTTCTTTACTAAACACAAATATAACTTTATTGACAGGATTATGTGCATAGAAGTGAATGTAGTGAAGGACTACATGTTGGCGCGCGCGATGTTGACTCGTCGGAGGTTGCGAACGAAGTGGCCGTCTCGTTGACATGAGTTGAGAAATTCATGGCATCCACTAACTGCTTGATGTCCTCCTTGCGGTGAACATGTGGACGCCATATATATATATATATATATATATATATATATATATATATATATATATATATATATATATATATATATATATATATATAATATATATATATATATATATATATATATATATATATATATATATATATATATATATATATATATATAAAGATATTTATGTCATCTTTCTCACCATTTGAGATAATCCATTCATAATAAAACAAAACACAGCTTATTGATAGTGTGTAATTTAGACACTTAAAGCTTTAATATATTTTCGAATGCATTTATTGTGAAAAAAAATCACGGAGTAATGAGTTAAGTAGCGCACAACAAATTAAAGTCAATTATTTCTATTTCTGAATTAACACTCTAATATTTTTGCAAAAGCCACAGGTTATTTTTTTAATAGTATAAATAAGTGAGTTTATTTTTAAACATAATAGTTTAGATTGTATTAGTAATAAAGGGTTTATGTCAAGACACACATTTATTGTTTCTTTAAAAATGTAAACTGATATTTTTGTTAGCATAATTTAAATGTTATTTAAGAAGGTGGAATTTAATAATATCAATACGAGGTGTAAGACGTTTAAAAATTAATAAAAAGTTAAAAAGACTGCAAAGAAGTAAATATTAAAGACGAAATGTAAAACTTTTAAATCGACTAGCTTAACACAAATTAACACAAAGAAAGAATAAATGAATCAATAAAGAGGATTAAATTAAAACTAACAACGCTTAAAATATCGAAAGGCCTTTGTCATGACAACCGTCACTCATCCCCCTACAAGCAAGTTATTAGGCTGACGTAGGAAATGTGTGGTGTTAATGTTGAATGTTACTCGAACTTATGAGTTCTGTATAATAGTTATATTGTTTTGCTTGTTCTTTATAAAGTTGTTTGCATGTTTTCGTGCGAAATAATCGCAATGTTGTGACTTGCATTGTTGAGGAAATACACCTGTTTTAATCCATCTACCGAATTGGTTGTCTTTATTTTTCACTTTAATAATGAAGATTTTAGAATTTCGATTGAGAACCAGGAATAGGGGACCTTCAAAAAACATGAAAACAAGCATTCTAGTCCATATAGACGAACGTTCTGTGTTGATTGTGTGAATTATCTCAAATAGGTTTTATATTATGCATAAAATTCTGTAATCGAATCACTAGAACCTCATTGGAAATTTTCGTTGGAGAAGTATCGATAATCACCAGGGATACGAGTGCTTTCCCCGTAAATCATCATGGCAGTCCAAGCAGATTGCGATTGTTGTTCATTACAAAGGAGTGTTTCTTTATAATTTTTTTAAATTTGGCAATTTTTGCAGGATTTTACTTTATCTTTAATATCACTCTTCACTTTATTCCATAAAAATCTAGACGTGATTAGTTTGGTTGTGGCCTTAATTTCTGGATGATGTAAACCATGAAATTGATGGAAAACCTGTTGCCTGAATTGTTGAGGAATAAATGGTCTTATTAAAATTTGGCTGTGATTACAAAAAGCGTTTAAGAAAGAATTTGAAATAGCGACTTCTTTAAAACAAAACGAAGGATTTTGAAGGAGTGAGTGTAGCTCCGCATCATTTTATTGCGCTCTGGCAATTTCGTCAAAGTCAAGAAATGATGGCAACTCAATCGCTTCTATTCTCGATAGTGTATCAGCATTTAAGTAGCTGTTAGCATATACTCGTATGTATTGAATATCAGAAGAAAATTTTGAAATATAGTTCCATTTGGAGAAGCCTTTTCCGGATTTTTGTTGAAAAGCATACACTAAATGTTTATGGTCAGTCAATATAGTGAAGTGCCGAACTTCTGTTATACATATATCTAAAGTGCTTAATGGTATTT
Source organism: Odontomyia ornata (assembly GCA_963969285.1). Classification (NCBI taxonomy): domain Eukaryota; kingdom Metazoa; phylum Arthropoda; class Insecta; order Diptera; family Stratiomyidae; genus Odontomyia; species Odontomyia ornata. The sequence goes on from OZ017739.1 coordinate 244,893,847, forward strand.
TTTTTGTGGTAGGGAGGTGAATGCTATTTATGCACAGAGTGTGGGACTCCCATGTTCCCAAGAAGGCGACTGGACTACCCACTAAACCCAGCCTGGAACCGTTTGACACATTACTTCGGGCCAGGTCTCGTTTTGTTACGTCGTGAGGCGCTTTCAAAATGGAGGATCCCTTTCCTAGCAGGAGGGGAGAGGGGAAGAGGAAGTGCCAGACAAGTGATCCCCCAGCGCCCCCGGCTGCTGTGAGTCCCTTTTATATTTTAGGACTGCCCGAGCATAATGTGCCACCTGGTTCCATTTGTCAACCGATTCGAGCATCACCGCGACTATATTATCCGGGGTGAGCTCTCCCGTCTCCCTGTAGGGTTCTCTTCGCAGCCTGACCCATTTTGTACACGCAAAATATGTGTGACAGGCATTGTCCTCCTCTCCTGGGCAAAACCGACATTCGGGAGACCGTGACTTACCAATCTTGTGCAGGTAAGACTGAAAACACCCATGCCCGCTCAAAAGCTGGGTCAGATAGAAGTCAGTCTCACCATGCCTTCGATTAAGCCACGATCTCACATCCGGGATGAGGCGCGCAGTCCACCTTCCCTTCGTGCAATTGACCCAAGACTGCTGCCAGTCATTGAGCGAGCGCTGTCTCTCCTCGCGGACAACCATCTCCCTCGCATCCTCGTTTCGGTGCAGGTAAATACTGCGGCGCTCTCTTGCAAGGAGGGCGACAGGTATCACGCCTGCAATTACTCTCACCTCCGAATCACAGACTGTCGGACACGAAGATGCAATCCTCAGTGCTCCTCTTCTTTGTACCAGTGCCAAACGTCTTCGGTATACCTCCTTGCTGAGAGCGTCGCCCCATTCCTCTGCTCCGTACAGTAGCACTGATCCTACAGCACTCATCAAGAGACGTCTTCTTAACGGGCTGGGTCCCCCTATGTTGGCCATAAGTCGACTCAGAGCCGATATTCCCTAAGAAGCCTTCTCAGCCGTTGCCCTGATTTGCTCAGAGAAACTCATCTTCGAGTCGATTAGTAGCCCCAGGTACTTCACCGCTGGCTTCGATTGGATTTGTGTGTCTCCAATACTGATCATCCTTACTCTAGGGATTCTCTTTTTTGTCAAGATGACCACTTCGGTTTTCTCCAGTGCTAAACTGAGCCCGCGAGCAGTCACCCAGTCCCTCACTCGGCGCACTAGCATACCTAGCCTAAGTTGCGCTTGTTCAACGGTGCGTCCAGCGACCAGATCCGCAACATCATCCGCATAGCCGACCTAGCGCGACTCATCTGGCATCTCAAGTCTCAGTAGCCCGTCGTAAGACACGTTCCACTGGTCCGGTCCAAGGATAGATCCGTGGGCAACACCCGATGTAATTTCTATCCTTCGTTGGCCCTGTGTCGTGTCGTAGAGCAGGCTTCGGTCCTTTAGGTAGTTCCACAAAAGCCGCATTAGATATTCTGGAACTTGAAAAGAGTTTTCCAGCGTATCCAGAATATCCACCCATCTAGCGGAGTTGAAGGCGTTCCTGACGTCGAGTGTCACCAACAGGACGATCCGACGCTTGGTGCGACTTTCATCGTACGTTCATCGTACCGGGAAAACCCCGTCCCGTAGGCAAGCGTTGAATGTGCTGAGCAGCAAGTCTCCTCCAGTTCCGGCTATGTGAAGAGTGGACACTCGACTGCTATTCCACCATGGACAGCGTCAACACGGACGGGATGGACGGGGAAGAGTCCCCGCACTATCGCGTCCATCTTTTCCGCGTCATGTATACAAGTCTTCCGTAGGGCACCAAGCTTCCGCATGACCAGCTTGTAGCCAAGGCCCCACGGATCCCTGTTCACATTGTCCACTAGGTCTTGCCAACAGCGAGCCTTGCTACTGTTGATCAGTTTTCAAAGGCATTTCCTGGCCGACTTATATGCTGCCACCCAGTTGCATGCCTCGTCACCGTCCCGCGCCCGTTGAGCCTCACGTCGAAGCTTGTGACACTCCCTTCGTTTTTCAGCGATTTCAGTTGACCACCAGTACACTGGGGGCTTGCCGTGCTGGGTCTTCGACGGGAAATAGAAGCGCAGCAAGCAGTCGTAATGATGCTCATAGTAGAGTTCACCACGTCTTGAGCTGCCAGTTCTTCCGTCCCCTCCGAAGCTCGCTGCAGCGGCTCACCTGCTGTGAGCACCTCGACGAACCTCTCGACGTCCATCCTCCCGATGTTCCATCCAGTTGTAGAAGGCCGAGAGCACGGGCGTCGGGGGACAACATCACTTATCTCAAGCAAAATGCACTGATGATCACTGGCTGAGTAGTCCTCTAATAATTTCCAGTAGTGTATCCTCCGTACTAAGGACTCCGAGGCGAATGCCACGTCCGGTATGGTTCCCTCACAGCCAATACGGCGGAAAGTCGGCGTGTTTCCGGAGTTTAGTACGACGAGCGCCGTCGTGGCCGCCATTTCCAGGATTCGTTTTCCCCGCGTATCTGTTTGAGGCATGCCCATTTTATTGCTTTAGCGTTGAAGTTGCCCCCAACGAGCACGTTGCCCTCTGCTTTCGAGACGGCGCCCTCCAGAGCATTAAGTTTGGCTTGGAAAGATGATATCAATTCGTTCGGCGTTAGGTACACACTAAAGAAGGTGGTCCCTGAGCACCGAACCCACACGAAACCATCCCCCGTCCACAACTCTCCGCCTGAAAGTCACTGTTCCGAACCCAGATGGCGGCAGTGCCCGTTTCGTCAGAATACCATAATGCAGGACTTTTATTATGGTGTTGCTCACTCAGTAGCAAAAAATCGGCTTTCATGTCCCTCGCAAACTGCTCAAGCAGATTTTGGGCGGTTGAACTGCGGTGTAGGTTTAGCTGCAGAATGCGGGTCATCGGAGTTCTGATTTTGCCTTGGCTATGGCTTTCTGGAACACCCGGCATTTTCCTGATCCCAAGACGTGTTCAAAATCAGGTTTTAGATCAGCAGAATATAGTGTGCCTCCTTCGCACACTCTTTTCTTTTATGTCCCATTTCATCGCATTTGTAACATAGGGAGCTCCTATCGGGTCCTTTGGATACTTGTGTGGTGTGACCATAACCAAGGCATTTGAAACAGTGAAGAGACGTTGCTCTTCGCTGTATCCTACAGACAACCCACCCTATTCTTGCCCTTGTTTAGGAATTGTTCGGCGTCCTTTTCGGTCAAGTCAACTATGGCCATGCGTTGTCCCCTGTTGTTTTCTGTGTCAGTCTCGCTTTGATCCTTCCCACGCTAGGGAACTCCCTTTTGATGGCCTCTTCTACCTCGGCCAGATCCGTTACGCAGTCAATGTCTCTTATTTCAATCGTTGCCATCGGCTCGAGCGGGGCTATAGTTGCACATTTGCCCAGGACTTTCTTTACTGCGTCACAGAATGCTTCCTTATTGCCGGCCTCTGCTCTGAATTCGACTAGTATGTGGCCCGACCGCATTGGTCGTACTACTTTAATGGTAGTATTGGTGTCTTCGGGCCTTACGTTTCCCCGGATGTCCCGCAGCACCTCCGCGTAGGATTGGCCATCTTGGGGCTTTACGAGCAGTGGCCGCTGCCGGGGTCTTCGTCCCTCCTGTTTTGCATCACGTCCTTTTTCTGCTTGGGCGTCCGTGCGAGCTTTACTTTCTGGAACTTTTAGAAGGAGTTTCTTTGCGGCTTTCTTCGCTCCTTTTGAAAGCCCTATTTGGAACCCGTGATCTGGTGCTCCACGCCCATCAAGAGCCTCTTCCTTCCTTCTTTTATCCCGATCTCCGTCGATTGGGCTCGACGCCATTCTTTTATTGACTTTTAATCGTGGAGCTATCTGCATGTCACCTTTAGATTTCGCCGCAAGCGCCTCTTTAGCCTTCTGTTCGTCTTCGGCCCTTAACCAGCTCCTCCGATAGTGCCCTATGCAATCTAGGAGCTCTTCTAGTTCAAGGAGTCCCACCTTACTGCTTTGCTGATTTTTGGGGATTCGCATGCAGATTGAATTCTTTTCAGAACATCTCCCGCTTTTTGGAATAGCCTTTCTTCTTCGTAATGCTGGGCGGCAATTGTACTTTGCAATCATCCTTGGGAGAGGTTATTGCGTTCCGTTTCCGAGTGCAGTACTTCCGCCACATTTTCGACGTTAGCGGGCAATCGCACAACATCGCTTTATTTGTCTGGTCACTCGTTGCTTTTCGTGCCGTAATATCCTCGTTGGCTTCAGGATGTTTGTTTACTATGTCGGGACTTACGACCCTTGCATCGGTCGCTTTGGTAACGCTCGCAGCAGTGACAATCGAATTTTCGATGCTCTTTTTATTATCTTCCACCACTCGAACACCTGAAGCGTCCTGCAGAGTTTTCCCCTTTTCTTTAATAGGACGCTCTGGCGTTCGCATCATTTTTTTGCTGCGCCCGAACGCCGCAGGAATCTAAGTCTGAACCAGACTGTCTGATAATCTCAGTTTTTTGTCCGTCTTCACTGTCATTGTGTTATTCGTCGTCTTTGTCATGGTTAGTACCGCTCTCGATGTACTGTTAGCATCGAGGCTGCAACCGCTGGTTGCGTCGTCGTTGTTATTATTTTTTTATTTCTTTTTCTTTATCTTTTGATTTTGGTTGCTCCAGTCCAGTTTTTTTTTGGTTTTTTAAAATCTTTTTTATATGTTTTTGTTGCTCCAGTTTTATTGGGTCCCCCCTCGGAGCCGCTATTTCCGTTCGTGTGTGTAGTCGCCTTTTTGGTCCCATGGTTATCTTTGCAGAGCAGGGAGGCCATCCGAGGGTTGGCACAAGCCCTTATGGGGACAAGTGCTCAGAGCCAGACCAGCGCTAATCGGGAGTCCGTCTCAACCGAACCTACACCACCAACCCAATGGTCCGAACTTCGAACGTACTCCGAGGCCTGCCAAGGTTTTACCGGGACGGAGACGGTATGATAGTTGAATTGGAGCCATTCACACATGAGTTTCACCTCTGCGCTACTGTGCAAAGCAACTAGGTCCAAACCACCATATACGCCAGCCCAAAGCAACAATTCCAGTTCGTTGTCCAAAGCGTAGTCCAGATCCAATCAGAGTCGTTACCTGTCATCCCAGGAGGGAACCTCACGGCGCCCTCCATATCCTCGGCTCCTGTCGACCGGCATTCCCCCTGCGGGGATTTCCTCGGGTACGTGGGGGCGGAACGCCTCAAAGGATGCTAGCCTCCAAGAGTGCTTAATGGTATAGTAAATAGCTAAAAGCTCTTTATCGTAAGAACTGTATCGAATTTGTGACGGTAATAATTTAACGGAGTAGGATACGAGAGGATGCCATATATCGTCAATTTTCTGTTGAACGCTTGTATTAATTTAGCAGTTCGCCCCGCGAACTAATCGATAATTCAGCCAGAGCACCCACTGAATTCGTCCACAACGCGTGTGTTGTTTTGGCGACAAAATTATGCTACAAACTTGTTGCATAACCCGCATAGCAATACCCAGCAGATATCGGTCAGCCCTATACCCTTCAAATCAGATGGAAAGTGTTGGAATGACAGATATCTTCTACTACTCACCACCTGATGTCGTCGGTGTGCGGACTAAAGCTCAGCCACTGAACGAGCGCTTGACGTTTGCCCTGTGGTGACGAAAATGCCAGTTCACCGCGGAACGCTTCATGTTGAGTTGTGCAGTAATTTTTCAGCCATAACCGAAACAAACTTTAGTAGTAATTGGCATAGAGAGTGCTAGTGATATCTCTTCGAACTACATTTCAAAGACGAGTCAAAAGTAAAGTGTCCGCAGTATATTATCTAGCAATCGATTCTTATAGGAATCATCCTCAATGCGTAGTTGCGTCAGGAATTTCTTGATCACTTACGCCGCGTGTAAATTGTTTTTCTGCGATCCCATCCTCATAAAATAGCCTGGGACTTGTATGAGCACATCTGATTGTTCCGGAGGTTAGTGTAATTTGTGTCGAAAATTTCAGTGATTCAATAATTGGTAATACACAGCTTAAAGGAAACCGAACTGACGACGTGGGGCAAGTCAAAACCTGGTGTGGAAGGGATGGGTGGTGTTTTTTAATTGGTAATATTTTTTCTATTCGTTCGGATTGTGTAATACCTTCAAATTTTCTTGTCTACCATATCAAGGGTCGGACTAGTGTGGAGGCTCTCAAAGAGGATTTGACAAGTTATCTTTTGGGTCAGCATGTCGTGGTCCAGCAACTTGGACAGCGTTGCGAGCACACGTGGATATGGGGCAGACCCACGAGGGACGCGAGTCAGTGAATCGATTCCATTCATTTATTCATTCAAAGTTCACGCAACAAGTATTGAGCTATATTTCAATTGTAAGGGCTAAATTTTTCTAGCAAAATAACCAGAATGTCATCGAATAGAATAAACGATTCGAAAGACAGTCATAGAGTGTCAGCACCGAAAGGGATGACGGTATAGCTAAACCATCACCTTCTGTTGTATAGCCACAAGATCTTCGTGATATTGATATTCTTATTATATGATTAAACCTTTTTCTGGTAATGAGAACGTGAGAATAACGCAGTGGTTTAAAGATTTTGAGAAAATTATGTGGAAGTCAAGCGAGTATTGAAGGTGCTGCGATTATGGACTTTGTTATCGCCGGCATAACTGATTCAGAAATTAATAAAGTTGTGTTATACGGCGCAGAAAATATGCGCGAATTCAAAACAAAACTAAAAGTATAAGTAGATTTTAAAGATAATAGTGGTACTCGTGATACATACATTTCACAAAATTCATTTTCAAAGTTCCGTAATTCAAGGAGGGAAGAGCAAAGCCACAACTGTAAGTTCCCTACCAAAGGCAACAAATGAAATAAGAGGTATTGTTTCGATTGTGGTAGTTATAAATACGAGTTTTCTAGCTATCCGGACAGAAGTAAAGGTCCAAAATATTTTCGTTGCATTCAATTGGTCTAACGGACAGCAGTGTGAACAATTTTCGAGGAAGACCGAACCAATTGTATTCATTAGCTTAGCTGGAAACAGGAAAGTGTATTGTAGTGCTAAAATTGTTGCCAAAAGTCAATGCACGTAAAGGACTCAGCGTCTGTTGTAGAAGAGGAAACACTTTTGAAAATTACATCCACAAGCTGCTCACCAAATCTCGCATACTTTACTCCAATTACATTAACACTTGCTGAAGTATTCCTGTAAATATCATTTGTTAAAAACAAGCTTTAATTAATTTCCTTTTCTGATGATAACAAATTAAACTATTGCTGCCACCCTCAAAATTATTCTGCCTAAAATTACATGCCCTAACTGCCGCAGAAATATTATAATTATATGAATAGGTATTTTAAACATTTTTGTTAAAATACGTACAATTGATATTTGACCTAGGGGGGCCACAACGCAGTATTGTTGAAGAATTTTCTCCTTTAATACTCGTACTCCTTTCAATTCCCAAGAATTAAATTAAAGTGAAAAAAATGTGATCAATTTCTTTTAGGGAAACTATCGTATAAATTTTGAAAAAAATTAAGTCGAAGAATACTTTAAAACTTCTCCATAAAAAACATTATGAAAAATAAAAACTTGCCAATAATGACCCTTAGTAAAAGATGCCAAAGTAGACAATAATTTACGTTTCTGTTTACAAAATCGACAACAAACTATGCAAAACATAGATCAAATTGCTCAGTACAATATTATTCCGTAATTCTATTTTTTTCTAATTCTACACTTTTTGTTTTTGCTTTTGGATTACGAAAGAGTAAACGAAACTCTTATTTTCCACCTTAAAATTTCCTAATTATTGTTCTATCATTACGTTTGATTTAAACATTTGTAAAATGTTTAAATTCTTTGGTCAGGTTCTTATAGATTTTCTTGCGATTACATTTGAAAATAAGGATAATTAGGGATCAGCAATCCAATTACATAAACAAGATGTGTTGTAACATTTCGCTAAAAATTTGACTTCAAGTTTTAATACTTTCAATTCGAGTTTCCAATCAAATTAAAAATAGAAATTTACAATTGCAACTATTTTTCCTAATTCCTTAAAGATGTTGATACAAAAAAATGTTTATTTAAATAAAGTAAATAATCTAAACATAAAATAAAGAAGTAGTTTTTGCAAGGTTTATAAGTCTTACACGAATGAGTTTTACAATGAATGTGAATGTATTATTATGGTTTTATTAATAGTTTGAAGAGAATTAATTCAGAACGCCTGTATTGACTGCATCTTATTATTAACATTAAGATTTTGCATTTATTTAGATTGAATAGTTTAAATTGTAAGATATTTACTTTTGAATTGATTCTTCGGCATCGTTTTGCAACTTGAACAAGAAGTTAAATAAAACTGACTTGTTAAATGCTAAACTTTCGGTCTTCTCATTTAGATAATTTTTAACGGGTATGGGACCCGCCACGGTGGCTGGCCACGCCTCTTCTGAGCTAGCTATCAGGGTGTAGCTCCTTCCTTTCTTAGTCGTTCCAGGGGCTCTTGCTGGGTAGAGTGGCCTTCAACACGGGTTTCTTATTCGTGTTAAGGTTTTATATGATTCATTCATACAAAATTTTAACATAGATCTGAAACATTTTATTTTTCATTTGTTGGGAAGGTTCATAGAAATTGCTTGTGTATGAATTTTTCATGTAAATGAAACAATGGATCTTGATCCGGATGGGGGTTGGGCGGAGGCCTGCTTTCACCTAAACGCCCCACTCTTATTTGTTGAAGAAGGAAACTGTAGTAATTTAGCTTGGGATAGTTGCTGTTTTGATTTTTCAAAGGCTTCATTAGCAAAAGAGAATTCCATTCGATATTTCTAATACCTTCCTGTTACTGTTAAGGAGTTTATTCAAATATCTATGGACATCTGCGGCGTTTTGAATAAACCGAGGATAAAAATTTATCATTCCAACACATTGTCTTAACTGCTTAACTGTTTCTGTTTTGGGAAAATTTTGAATAGCCGAGACCCGTTTTGGGCAAGGTTTTATACCTTGTGAGCTAATGTAATGTCCAAGAAATCTAATTTCAGGTTTCCTGGTTACATTTTTCCAAATGAATTGTTAAACCAAATCCCTGTAGTCTTGTAAAGCGTATATGCAAATGAGTAAAAGATGCTCATTTTCGTTTTTAGATGCAACCAAAATTTCGTCATGAAATACAAAACAGAATTGCAAGTCTCTAAGAACATTGTTAACAAACCTTTGGAATATTTGCGCATTACATAATCCAGGAGTCTCGTCAATTCGAACAATCCAAAAGGTGTATCTATGTCAGATTCTGTAGTGATTAAGTGTGATTTCAAAGTCCGTGAAGGACTGCAGCGATGGTCTGCTGCCTCGGCAGAAGAAGGTGTCAGTATCTGCCGAGAATGCCCTTGTCTGGGGACGCGTGAATGCGCTGGCAGGCTAGCATTGCGGTGTCGTGGGGCGGGTTCATTCCCCCAGCACAAGGACCCACTACAAAGAATTTCGCATTCACGAATTTCTGGGGTCGAGAAAAGCAAGGCGACCGAAGTCGCAAAAATCGTAGGCAACTACACCAGGGGCAACTGACTTGTTCATGGAACAAGAGAAACAAGTAAAAAGAAGTGAAAGCAGGGTAACCTCGTCCTTACCCGGAGAGGCTCATGGCCCACAAATGAGAGAGGGGCAACCGGGTGGTGATGGAGCCCCCGCGCACCCACCCAACCGGATTAAAATCCATAATTGTTGCAGTGGCCAGGTATTCCTCTTCTGAGTGGAAAACTCATACAACTTAACTTGCATAAGCCTTCTCATCAGAAGAGAAGTACCTCGGTGACCAATTTATGCCATAGAATTATGCAATTCGATTACATAATCATATGTCATAAAGAGGCACCTTGCTCGGGCCACTCAACCCGCGCCGTCACCTGAAACAAAGAAGGTTAGTGAGTACCCGGCGGCTGGCTCATGTTTTATGGGGAAAGCCTGCCACCGTACCGGGTCCTATACCCGATAAAAAAGGAAACAAAATAGAAAGACCGAGTTTGTGCAAGAAATTAGAACATTATTGTATTTAAATTAAGTATTATATTAAAATAGATACACATTACCATTATGATATTCTCCGTTAAATTTAACAAATGTTAACTATCGCTACAAATCAAATGAATTCAAAAGCTTACTAGATCATACAATTCTCAATCTTTCTATAACCTATTGCTGATCCAGTGCTGCTGTTGCTGTTGTAAAAAAAAACTGAATCTACTACAAAGTTGTTTTCAAGAAAATCTGCGACACAACATGTTATTAATATTTGTTAATTTGTGTGCAAATTGAAATGCATTGTAAAATGCGATTGCTAGGAAAGGTTCAGACACACATTCTCTTATCGGTTTTCCATGTTTCACTTTTTCCTCCAATTCGTCAATTTTTGTATTTATTTATTTTTTTTCATTAAAACATATATTTTATATTTAGTTAAATAATTTGAATATAAATACTTTTATAAAATTTTTAAAAGAAAATTGTAAAAAACATGCAGAAAATTTGAAACAAAAGGGGTTCTTACCCGCGTGGTCCTTCGAGCGCTCGACGACGATGCAGGTATCCTCCTAAATTCCACATTATTTTTATGAAATTTGATTAACGCCAAACACTGGGCCTTACTCATGTGGTTGAATAAAATTTGGGTGTTTTATGATTTTGATTTTGGCGATTCACAAACTTTCTTCCACGAGTTCTAACTATACACTTTTTACGTTTAACGGAAAGGAATTACTTAACGGGAAAACTAAGCGAACAACGATAATAAAATTTATGTAGGTCATTTTCAATACGGTTTATAAATAAAAATATTTTTCTCGCCTAAGACTCATCTAACAGCGCTATTTAACGTTTACAACAGCTTTTGTAAATTTTGATTTCGGTTTCGTGCTTGATCAATTATTTTAATCTATTGCCCTCTTACTTTAAATACAGTATTGGATACCCGACAATTCAACATCATTTTACTATTTGAAGAGTTTTCTTGAAATAGGATTTTCATTTTTTTATGCATTTAATTACAATGTCTGTGTCACGATCTGATTTGACAGGTGTTCGTTGGTATAAGGCCCCCAACTAGTCGGAACGGAATTTTCGTATATATAGCGGTACATGATGCATGTAAAATCTATCTCCAATCGTCTCAGTAAACGTTGAACACTGACTATTCAGCCTTTTTGGCGTGGAAGAAGAACAAGTCGAAGGATGCTATCGTTTTTCCTCAATCATGCCCCAGATGTGTCTCGTCAAAAGAACCGCAACTCGTGAAAAATGTCGAATTGGAACTGCCGTATTAAATATTGAAAAATCCCTTACGAAACAAATGACGCGAGAAAAAGTGTTTTTGATCAGCAAATATCGCGCATTTCACAAACTACTGAAGGATGCTCCACGGAGTACTGGCAAAGGATCGGATAGAAAACTAAAATTATGACCCAATAAAGATACAGTTTTAACCAATTTTCCCGCAACGTCCGACCATTTTTAAACTCGTGACACTATATAAATTCATTTGTCACAATATCCCCCGGTTTAATATAGAGGAAACTTAACATTTCGATTTAAATGACCCAACGATTAAACCAATGTTTCGTAGTTTTTGTATTTTTTTATTCAAACACGCGATTCGATCCTTCAATGGAGAATGCTTGCAAGGGACCGCTGATATTTTCTCTCATTCGACATTTAACAATGTCCCGAATTGTAAAACCGTTACTCTCATAAAATGCTATCATATATTTGGAATAGATTCAGGGAATTTTAGTTGCTAAGCCCCCGCCGCTTAAATGTCTAATAACAGTTAGATGTGTCCACGCCAAAATTTGCACACACAAGCGAAAACACTTCCACCATACATTTTCCCGGAGCACGAGTTTTTTTTCACTTTTTCGGACTGCGCGACACAGGAAAAGTGCGTGCGACGCACCCTCGTTGCTTAGTAATTCACGTGTAACACGCCTTATGATAAAAAGACAGGACCTATAAAAGAAAACTTGATTGAAAACGAGATTAGCTTGTAGTGACTTTTAACTTAACCCCCATGTCCACGCCAACACATGGCTGCTACGCGCTAGAATATATCGCCCACAAATATAATGGGCTCTCCTCGCCCGTCTTTTTATTCACGTCATCTCTGGTTATGCGCGCGGACACAGCAGTTCGTGAATTATTCGCTCGACTTTTTGTCTGCTTTTCCCCGAGATCCAAATAACCCCTCCACGGTCACACTGATCTCAAAGCAGAAATCATATAATACTCAAGAACGACAGAGCGTCAACGAACGCAGCGGCAAATGCAAAGAAAATTTGACACAGAACCGTGTTTTAGCTTCGGTTCAATGTGGGACACCTTGAAATTGCGACCGAACCGACAGAATCGCGTACTCGTGGCAATGCGAATAAAATACCAGTTCCTAATGCACTACAACTAGTCCTTTAATAAACAATCGAAAGTTAAATTTCCATGAAGCTAGTAAGAGTCATTCAAGGAATGAAACGTGCGCCTCGAACAACGTTATTACGACGGCCGACGTATACAATCACCAATACCGTCTCCAGCCCACCCGGCACGGGCAACGTATCAATCAACACTTCCCCAAGTGTCTCGCGGCAGGTTCTCCGCTCCACGATCATCAAGTCTCAAGTTGTGTTGAGTGGATTATACACTCATACGAATTGTTACTAACAGTTCGATGAGTGTAAGTGTATATTTTTTTGGGTATGATCATGATGACGATGAGCGGAATGCGAGCATGTATAATTTCCATACTACCAAGACGTCGCAGGATTTCCTATATGAAAATGGTTTGTTGGTTTTGTAGTGATTTAACAGGTTTGGCCTCTACTATGCAGGAGTTCCCTTTAACCCTTTGCCTGCGCCGAATTCTAATCGAGCAGTTTTAGTTATATTGAATATTTATAAAATATAAAATTTATAAGTTGACAAAAATAAAATTTAAATGTTACCTAAGATTATCAAATAATTTAAATTAGTAATACAAAAATAATAAATTTACAACCTGCTCGATTACTACAATTCTTCAACGGGGATCTGATGGTATGCCTTGAAAAAATCTATTTTTGAAAATATTTCAGTTCCATACAGGCAAATGGTAACATCATGAATATGCGGAAGTGGATAATTGTCAGGGAGAGTGATGCTGTTTAATCGTCGATAATCAACACATGGTCTCCATTCGCCATTTTTGTTTTTAACAAGATGTAATATTGCAGACCATGGGCTTTTTGATGGACGACAAATTCCCGACGCTATCATCTTATCAAAATTTCTCTAAGCATCCGACAATCGTTCTCCGCTTAACCTTCTAACCTTAGAAGAAATGGGATGTCAATATGTATTAATTTTTTGAGTAACGGAATGTCGAAATTGCTTAAGTATACCATCGTCCAAAATAATATTGTTGAATTACTTCAACACTTCCTCCAAATTAGTATTTTCATTAATAGAAAGCAAGATAGCCAATGCCTCATAAGGTGGTTGCGAAATTTTGGCTTCACTAGATAATTTAGATAACGGATCAATGAGTGATTTACGTTTAATGTCAATAATAAGACCGTATTTCCGTAAAAAAGTCTGCACTAATGTTTGGTTTCATTTTATCGGCAAAAATAAAATTGCATGTAAAATTCCTTCTAACTGCAATCGACTTAAGACCGTAAGTTTTAATGTTAGTGGTATTAGCAGATGCTATGTAAAAATTACAATTAGGAGAAGAAGGTTTATTACTTGAGAAAAGAAGTACATCAACTTTTGATCCTGTATCAATGAGATATGTAAATCTTGATGAGAGGTCAAATATTTCTAAACGGCTATTATGGCAGTTAGTATCAACGACCATATGCGAGGCTACAGCCATTAGTTTAGAGATTAGCCTTGATTTAATGGGACGTTGGTAAACTTGCAGCGTTGTTTACATTTGCGTGTTTCTGTGCCAACGTTTTTGTAATAAAGCAAATGTTTTAATCATTACTTTGAGAAGGAGTTCTAGATCTACAATCCCTTTGAAAAAGATTTTTTCTATCAGAACTTCTAGACCTGTTGTTTGAAACCAATTGTGCCTTTAATGAATGCACTTCCATTGAAAGATTTGCTACTAATTAAGTAAGTTTTTAACTCTGCCATAGACGGTCCCAAGCCCGTTTGAGAAAGAAAGAGGGAACCCCGTATTTTCCCAACCCACAGCTTCCATGATTTCTCATCCTAAACCCCCCAATTAAATGGTACTGAATGTTCTCAGGGTCTCACATTGGGTTTACTGGTTCCCCAATAATGAGAAGTTGAATGCGGAAAAATGCTAATAACTGTAAATACATCTACAGCTCTGCTACTAAATCCAACTTACACCTCCTTCGTGGGGACGTAAGAGGGTGAAGGAGAGTCGTCCGCGACTGATAAGAGAATCGAAGTAATAACCATGCCGCCAGAATGGAGTTTGGGCGACGGGCCAACTTCCTGTCCCTGGAAAACCCTAAAATGTTTCGAAACGTGCAGAAGGGGCTTGGAATGGATTCGACTAAGGCAACGACCTCGCAAACGGAAAAAGACTATGGCATTGGATCCTAGAATGTCAGATCACTAAATTACCCTGGCGCTGTTAAGGACCTTTCAAGATTAACAGGCAGTCTTGTTCAGACTGAGGTTCCTGCGGCATTCGGGCGCAGCAAAAAAAATGACGCGAACGCCAGACCGTCCTAAAACGGAAAAGCGGGAAACAATCCAGGACGCGTCAGATATTCGGGTGGTCGAGGAAAATATAAAGAACATCGAGAATTCGATGGTCACTATTGCCATCGCTACTGAAGCGACTGATGCAAAGATCCCGATATAAGAACGAACGAGCCTGAAGTCCACAAAGAGATTACGGCAGGAAAGGACAGGATTGACCAGACAAATAAGACAACATTGTGTGATTTCATCGCCAGTGCCGAAAATGTGGCGGAAGTACTGTATTCAGAAACGGAAGCCGATAATCTCTCCCAAGAGCGAAAGTCGCAAAGTACAATTGCCGCCCAGCGACATGAAGAAGAAAGGCTATTCCGAAAAGCGGGAGATGTTCTGAAAAGAATACAATCTGCATGCGACTCGCCAAAAATCACCAAAGGTCAAGATTGGACTCCTTGAACTAGAAGAGCTCCTAGATCGCATAGGGCATTATCGGAGGAGCTGGTTAAAGGCCGAAGAGGACCAGGCGATCGCAGAAGAGCAGAAGGCTACAGAAACGCTGGGGGCTAAATCCAAAGGGCACGTGCAGATAGCTCCGCGATCAAAAATCAATAAAAGAATGACAACTAGTCCAATCGAAGGAGATCGCGATAAAAGAAGGAAGAAGAGGCACTTGATGGGTGTGGAACGCGAGATCAGGAGCTCCAGACAGTGCTGACGAAAGGAGCGAAGAAAGCCGCAAAGAAACTCCTTCAAAAAGTGCCAGAAAATAAAGTTCGCACGGAAACCCAACAATAAAAAAGACCTGATGCGAAACAGGAGGGAAAGAAGCCCCGACGAAGACCCCGGCAGCAGGCACTACTCGTAAAACCCCAAGATGGTCGATCCTACGCGGAGGCGCTGCTGGATGGTTTTGTGTGCGTTCGGTACTCAGGGACCACCTTCTTTAGGGTATACCTAACGCCGAACGAATGGATATCATCTTTCCAAGCCAAGTTAATGCTTTGAAGGGCGATGTCTCGAACGCAGACGGGAACGTGCTCGTTGGGAGAGACTTCAGCGCTAAAGCAATCGAATGGAGCATGCCTCAAATAGATCCGCGAAGAAAACGAATCTTAGATATGTCGGCCAGAACGACACTCGTCGCACTAAACACCGGAAATACGCCGACTTTCCACCGTATCGGCTGTGAGGGAACCATACCGGACGTGACATTCGCCTCGGAGTCCGTGGTACGGAGGATACGCAATTGGAGAGTATTAGAGGACTACTCAGCCAGTGATCATCAGTACATTCTGCTTGAGATCAGCGATGTTGTCTCCCGACGTCCGTGCTCTCGGCTTTCTTCAATTGGATGGAGCATCGGAAGGATGGACGTCGAGAGGTTCGTCGAGGTGCTTACAGCAGGAGCTCCGCTGCAGGGAGATTCGCAGGGGATGAAAGAACTGGCAGCTCAACTATGAGCACCATTATGACTGCTAGCAACGCTTCTATCCCCCGTAGGAAACCCCGGCACGGCGAGCCCCCAGTGTACTGGTGGAGAGTTCGCTGAAAAATGAAGGGAGTGTTACAAGCTTCGGCGTGAGGCGCAACGGATACAAAACCGTGATGAGGCATGCAACCGGACGGCAGCATATAAGTCGGCTAGGAAATGCCTTAGCGAATTGATTAACAATAGCAAGGTTCGCTGCTGGCAAGATCTAGTGGACAATGTGAACAAGGATCCATGGGGCCTTGGCTACAAGCCAGTTATGCGGAAGCTTGGTGCCCTCCGGAAACCTTGCATACATGATGCGGAAAAGATGCCCGAGATGATGCGGGCACTTTCCCCGCCTATCCCGTCAGTGTTGACGCTGTCCATGGTGAAACAGCAGTCGAGTGTCCACTCTTTACACAGCTAGAACTGGAGGAGGCAGTCCTTTCACTGAAAGCAAGGAGGGCTCCAGGTCCAGATGGTGTTCCAGCTTGTATATCACCATTGTCCTGACTTGCTGCTCAGCACATTCAACGCTTGCCTACGGGACGGGGTTTTCCCGGTAGGATGGAAGGTGGCGGGCTCGTGCTGATCAGCAAGGGGAAGGGAAATCCCGGATCACCGCACGGCTGGGAAAGTGCTAGAGAAACTCATCAAGGGAAGACTCTATCTCTCCGGCAGTACGGCTTTAGAGCAGGATGTTTTACTATTGATGCGATTGCAGAGGTGGTCAGCGCGGTCCATAAGGCAGAGGCATCGTCATGTTGGTGACACTCGACGTCAGGAACGCCTTCAACTCCGCTAGATGGATGGATGCTCTGTATACGCTGGAAAACTCTTTTCAAGTTCCAAAATATCTAATGCGGCTTTTGCGGGACTATCTGAAGGACCGAAGCCTGCTCTTCGATACGATACAGGGCTAACGAAGAATGGAAGCTCCATCGGGTGTTGCACAAGGATCAATCCTTGGCCCGAACCTGTGGAACGTGTCTTACGACGGGCTACGGAACATGGAGATCGGCTATGCGGATGATGTTGCGGCTCTAGTCGCTGGACGCACCGTTGAACAAGCGCAACTTAGGCTAGGTATGCTAATGCGCCGAGTGAGAGACTGGATGACTGCTCGAGGGTTTAGTTTAGCACTGGAGAAAACCGAAGTGGTCATCTTGACAAAAAAAGGGAATCCCTAGAGTAAGATGATCAGTATTGGAGACACACAAATCGAATCGAAGCCAGCGGTGAAGTACCTGGGGCTACTGATCGACACGAAGATGAGTTTCTCTGAGCGAATCAGGTCAACGGCTGAGAAGGCTACTTTGGGAGTATTGGCTCTGAGTCGACTTATGGCCAACGTAGGGGGACACAGCCCATCAAGAAGACGCCTCTCAAAAGAGCCTCTCAAAAAGAGTTCTGAGTGATTTCATCGCTACGGTTGGCAATGAGCTATCGCATCGGGGAACGACGTGAGCATATAGCCTCCACAATGAAACAAATGACAACGGCCAGCGCCTCATCGACGCATACATAAAATTACCTGGGTATCACCGGATGGCAACACACAAAACCAGATTAGCCATGTTCTGATCCAACAACTATGGGCTTCGAGCATACTTGACGTCCGTATATATCTAGGAGCCAATTGTAACTCGGATCATCACATGATCAACCTAACCTGCCGATGTCGTATGTCAAAAGCGTATTTGGCGAAGACCAGCCCAGTACAAAAATTCGACATCAAGGCGCCTGTGGCCAAACATTTGATGGAGACCCTCGACAAGCAGCTAGCTCCGATCCTACCAGATACATCGAAGAAATAAAACTAAGAAAATCTCAGAAGAGTAACGAGTAAGATAATTAGAATTAAGAAAAGAAAATACTATGACGACCAATTAAGGAGTATAGATGTAAGTCTAGCGAGCAACAACACAAGTGGATACCAGCCCAAAACAACGCTCTATCGTGATAAAATCGGGAATATCATCGCTGATGGAACCAAGATTAAGGAAAGATGGGCATCATATTTCAAGAACCTCCTTAATCCCCCGCACAGCTCCAGAGCATCAGAGCCTATAAATGGTTTCCGAAGAGCTTCCATTGGGCCCAACAACTCTGGATGAAGTTTTCTTCACCATCGAAGCCCAAAAGAATAATAAAGCGCCGGGCATCGATGAGATTCCAGTGGAGCTCATCAAATATGGTGGCAGCAGTGTTCATAAAGCTAGTCACAAAGTCGTCCACCACAATTGACAACAAGAACATACATATGCCGAAAGATTGGAGCCTATCAATTATACTCCCTATCCACAAAAAAGGTGACAAGCTACAGTGCGAAAATTATAGAGGCATATCACTGCTTTGTACGGCGTATAAAATATTTTCAAAGATGTTAGAAAATCAACTCGGATCATACGGCAATAGTATTATTGGGGAGTATCAAGGTGGTTTCAGAGCAGGTCGACCAACGATAGCAAGCATACGACAGTATTTATCGTAACGCACTGTACCAAAGAATACTTAGCTTTGGCATCCCAGCCAAATTAGTCCATCTTACCAAAATGACAATGACGTCGACGATCTCGCAAGTCCGCATCAATAACCAACTCACCGACGCCTTTGACACAAATATCGGACTAAAGATGGGAGAGATGGGCTGGTCCCATTGCTATTCAATTTGGCTCTGGAATACGTCATAAGAAAGTTACCTGTCGATACACGAGGTACATTAGTGTACAAATCGAGCCAAGTAGTAGCCTATGCGGACAACATCAACATTTTGTCACGGTCATTAACAACTGCCAAACAACTCTTCCTGAAACTCAACAGCGAAGCAATACAAATGGGACTACAAATCAATGAGAATAAAACAAAGCTCAAGACGCAGACGAAATACGTTGAAGTATACAGCTCGCAAATAAGATATTTTTTTCAGTTTGGACGATCTTGAAGACCAGCTGCATACACAGGAAAACAAAGCTCCAAGTATACATATCTGTGATAAGACCTATGTTCTATGGGTGTGAAACATGGACCCTAACTCAAGCATACACAAACATATTAAACGCCTTCGAGCGACGGGTCCTGAGGCGAATAATCGGAGCGAACCTAGACGGGAAG